>LS990920.1:20619895-20999895 GCA_900464855.2 Musa schizocarpa
AACCTTAAATAAGTTTAAGGTTGGTAGCAAAGGATTAGATATGATCCTTGCAAACAAGGGTCACATCGCAAATAGAAGTGGAATTGGATTTGTAAAAGGATTACATCAAAATCGTACCACTTTCATAAAAGGACCTATATTACATGTTTCATCTTATATGAAATGCAACTTTTGTTGCAAATCCGGACATATTGCCTACAAATGTCCATTTAAGAAAATTAGTTCGGAAAAATTAATATGGGTTCCTAAAGGAACTATAAATGATTCAATAATAAATAACAAAGCTAGTGGATCAATTTTTGAGGCACCCAGAATCAAATGGGTAACTAAAAATCATCCTCTTTTATAGACAAACTCACAAGCTAGGAGCAAGAGATGGTATCTCGATAGTGGATGCTCAAGACATATGACTGGAGATCCATCTCATTTTTCTATGCTCACTAGCAAAGAAGAAGGGTACATCACCTTCGGAGACAACAACAAAGGCAAAATCATTGGCAAAGGAACTATTGGTAACAAATTAAGTTTTTCTATTGATGATGTTTTACTAGTTGATAGATTGAAACATAATCTCTTGAGTATTAGTCAACTATACGATAAAGGTTATATCGTTAGATTCGAATCAAATGTGTGTGTTATCGAAAAACCAAACAATAACATGACTATGATTGTATTAAAACAAAATAATGTCTACACCATCAACCTTGATGAACTAAGTAATGAAACGTGCCTCTCCGCTCTAAATGATGATGCTTGGCTTTGGCATAGGAGATTAGGCCATACAAGCATGAAACTAATATCTAAGATCTCATCTAGAGAATTAGTACGAGGGATTCCAAATATGAAGTTTACTAAGTGTTGAATCTCGTATTTTGATGATGAAACTACTTGATATTTGTTTATGATTTAATCTGCGCTTTGAGTGACGCAGGATGCTTCGATTAGGATAAGACAATTAAAGCAAGAAAATCATGTTGTGCTGAAGGAACATGTCAGAAGATTGGACGTCGGGCCGGTGGATCGGTCGACGTATCGATAGAAGGCTTCGGGCCGTGGAATCGGGCATCGGGCCAAGAAGAGCGGGTATTGTGCCAAGGATATCGGAGTTGCGGAGTCAACTGGCCAATTGGGCAATAGGCTGCAGGAGAGGACGATGCGCCGAAGAATCGAACGAAGCGTCGAGGGACCAATGACAGGTCGGACAACTTGGTTAATTACTTAGGATTAATTGTCTCGATCGAAGTTTTGTTTTAAGTGTGCAGGATTAACTACGATGAAAGTTAGACAAGCAGCAGGAGTTGCGCCGGAGTCAAGTCAATGATCACGTTGGGAGTCCGAGAGTTCGACGGAAGTTCGGACAGTCGTCGGAGGTTCTGCGGGAACAGATCCAAGAAGTCCAGAAGCTTGCCAAGCGAAGCTCGTCGGAACTCGCCAAGTGGATCGTCGCAAGTCCAGGAGTTTGCCGGAAGTCCGCAGGAGCATCACCGAGGGTTCATCGGATAATCGACGAAAGTTCGCCGGAAACTCGCCGGAAGAAGCGATTGACGCACCGAAGCAAAGCTGCAGAAATTGTCTTAGAATTAATCGTAGTTAGCACGTTGATTAAGTTGGAAATGGGAGGTGATCCCATTAGCTTAATCTTGGGGCAATTGGGCCCTTGAAAAACCGAAATTGGGGCGAATGGAGCTATCTATTCGGACCCTAATTGCACTTGGAGGTGCAACCGCCCAAGCCAAGAGGTAGCACCGCCTGGGCTAAGTCTCCCAAGGAGAATGGGCGGTGCAACCGCCCCAGCCAGGAGGTGGCACCGCCTGGGCTCAGTCTCCGAGCGAGACTGGGCGGTGCAACCTCCCCTGACAGAGAGGTAGCACCGCTTGAGCTTGGTCTTCGAGCTCTGGCAAGAGATGCAACCGCCTCAATCAGGAGGTGGCACCGCCTAGGGCTTAGTCTCCAAGCCAGACTCAGGCGGTGCAACCGCCCCTAATAGAGAGGTGTAATCGTCTGGGCTCAGTCTTCGAGCTCCGCCAAGCGGTACAACTGCTCCAGTCAGGAGGTGCAACCGCCTGATCCCGGAATTCCGGGATTTGATCGTTTTGAGCTCTAAATTTGAATTGGGTTGGGGCCTATAAATACCCCACCCATTTAGCATTGAAAAGATACAGACCTACACCGAAATCTTGATCTTTTTTGTGATTCTAAGAGCTCAAAATTGTTATAAAGCCCAAAAGTTCTCCTCCCTCTGTTCTTCAAGTTTTGAGTTGTAAAGAGAGGAGAGAAAAGTTATGTAAGGGTTGTCTCCTGAGCCCGTCAAAAGGAGTGAAACTGTAAAAGGGCAGTTGGCCTTCGCCTATTGAAGGAAGGCCTCTAGTTGACATCGGTGACCTCGTCGGTGGAGGAAGCCAAAAGTGGCGTAGGTCAAGATTGACCGAACCACTCTAAATCTCGGTTTGCATTTACTTTGAGCACTTTATCATTACTGCAAACCTCCTAAATAGTTACTGCCTTCTGCGCTTTTACGAACGAGTTTCTAAGTTCAGATATTTCCGAATATGCATTTAAACGTAAATCGGCGTTTTCGTACGATCATTACATTGCAGTTTACATTTACGTTTTGACTCCAATTATAACTGCAAACTACCTTATGTGGATTTACAAAACATATCTCTAAGTTCAGATCTTTCCGAATCTGCATTTAGACGTAAATCGGCGTTTTCGTACGATCATTACACTACAGATTACGTTTACGTTTTGACTCCAATTATAACTGCAAACTGCTTTCTGTGCATTTACAAAACATATCTCAAAGTTCAGTATATTCAAAGTTGACGTTTAGACATAAACCGGTTTTATCGTACGAACATCACATTTCAGTTTGCGCTTGCATTCTGATTTTTATCGTAAACTGCAAACTGCCTTTGTAGATTTACTCCAACATCATCTCACTTAATCTTAAGCTAAAGTAGTCCAAGAATCTGATTTTACATCGAAATCATCTTTGTCGCAGCTTTCGATTTTAATCGTAGAAAGTTTTCCGCTGCACTAATTCACCCCCCCCCCCTCTTAGTGCTCTTGATCCTAACACTAAGAACAAAGTATGCGATGCATGTCAACTAGGTAAACAAATAAAAACTAGTTTCAAACCAAAAAATCAAATTAGCACCACTAGACCACTACAATTGATCCATTTGGACTTATTTGGACCAATTGACACAACAAGTCTAGGAAGAAGCAAATATGCTTTTGTAATTGTGGATGACTATACTAGGTACACTTGGACCTATTTCTCAGTCCACAAAAGTGATTGTTTCAAGTGCTTCTCAAAATTTTGTAAGCTCACTCAAAACGAAAAGGGCTTCATGATTTCATCAATTCAGAGTGATCACGGTGGTGAATTTCAAAACCATGACTTCCAAAATATTTGTGAAATTAATGGATACAATCACAACTTCTCCACTCCAAGAAATCCTCAACAAAATGGAGTAGTTGAAAGAAAAAATAGAAATCTATAAGAAATGGCAAGAACTATGTTGAATGAACATAGTCTACCCAAGTATTTTTGGGCTGAAGCCGTAAATACGGCTTGCTACATCATTAATAGGGTTCTAATAAGACCATCTTCTTCAAAAACTCCCCATGAATTATGGAATAACAAAAAACCAAATATTTCTTATTTTAAAGTTTTCGGTTGCAAATGCTTTATTTTGAATGAAAAGTATGCCTTAGGAAAATTTGATGCTAAACCCGATGAAGGCATCTTTCTTGGTTACTCCTCTGTTTCTAAGGCTTTTCGTGTTTTTAACAAAAGAACCTTAGTTATAGAAGAGTCTATTAATGTAGTTTTTAATGAAAATTTTGATTCAAAGAAAAATGATTTTGATGATGATCTTGGTTTTGATAATTTGAATTTAAATAAACCCCCACCTCAAAATAGCAACTTAGATGCATCTACTTCCGAAATTTCCTTACACAAGGAATGGAAGTATGTGGATGCTCATCCAAAGGAGCTAATTATAGGAGATACATCAAAAGGGGTTCAAACTCGCTCTTCTTTCAAGAATTTTTGTGCCAACGCCGCCTTCCTTTCTCAAATCGAACCAAAATGCATTGACGAGGCCTTAAAAGATGATTTTTGGGTCATTGCAATGCACGAAGAATTGAACCAATTTGAGAGGAATGAGGTATGGAAGCTTGTTCCTAGACCTAGTGACCATTTAGTCATTGGTACTAAATGGGCCTTTAGAAACAAGCAAGACGAATGCGGTATCGTGTTTAGAAACAAGGCTAGATTAGTGGCCAAAGGTTTCAAACAAGAAGAAGGTATCGACTACGAAGAAACCTTCGCTCCTGTGGCAAGATTAGAAGCCATTAGGATGCTCCTTGCCTATGCTAGCAGTAATAATTTTAAACTATTTCAAATGGATGTCAAAAGTGCTTTCTTGAACGGTTTTATTTCCGAAGAAGGATATGTTGAATAACCTCCCGGATTTGAAACTCTCTTCTCCCCAATTATGTATTCAAATTGACTAAGGCTCTCTATGGCTTGAAACAAGCTCCTTGAGCTTGGTATGAAAGGCTTAGTTCCTTTCTTATTTTAAATAATTTTACCAAAGGCAAGGTTGATACTACATTGTTTATCAAACACTTTGAAAATAATTTTCTTATTGTACAAATTTATGTTGACGATATTATTTTTGGTTCTTCGGATGAATCGCTATGTGAATCATTTGCCAAATGTATGAGTCATGAATTTGAAATGAGTTTAATGGGTGAATTAACTTTCTTTCTAGGATTACAAATTAAACAACTTAGTGATGGTATATTTCTTAACCAATCTAAATACACACTAGAATTGTTAAAATGATTTAATATGAATAATTGAAAAGTGATAAACACCCCTATGGGTACTTCGACTAAGTTAGATATGGATGAAAACAGTAAAAATTTCGATCAAAAAACATATAGAGGAATGATAGGTAGTTTACTCTACCTTACCGCGATTAGACCGAACATCATGTTTAGTGTAGGACTTTGCGCTATATTTCAATCTAATCCTAAACTATCTCATCTTAAGAGTGTTAAAAGAATATTTAGATATCTTAAAGGAACTCCAAATTTAGGATTGTGGTATCCAAAATCTGATAAATTCGATTTAATAGCTTATGTGGATGCCAATTTTGAGGGATGTAGGATAGATAGAAAAAGTACATCCAGAACATGTCAATTTTTAGGACATGCACTAGTTTCTTGGACTTCCAAGAAACAAAATTCAATTGCACTATCTACAATGGAAGCTGAATACATTGCTGCAAGTGCATGTTGGTCACAAGTTGTTTGGATGAAAAATACATTAGAAGACTATGGAATTCATTTGAAAAACATTCCCATAAAATGTGAAAATACAAGTGCCATATGTCTTACCAAAAATACTATTAAACACTCTAGAACTAAGCAAATAGATATTAGACATCATTTCATACGCGATCATGTTCTTAACAATAATGTCGTTCTAGAATTTATTGATACAAAGCATCAATTAGCAGATATTTTTACAAAAGCCTTAAATGAAGACCAATTTGAATTTATTAGAAGGGAAATTGGTGTTAGGATCGGAGCAACACTAAGAGGGGCAGGGTGAATTAGTGCAGCGGTAAAGTGCGATAAACTTTTGACGATTTAAAACCTTTCGGAAACTTTGTACTATAAAAGTAACGTTTTCGTTTGAAACCATTTCGATTGCGTTTTAACTTAAAGGGATAAGTAAGACAGAGACAAAAAAGTAGAGCATTAAAGTGCAAATGATTTGCACCAATATAAATGACAATAAGTAAATGCAAACCAGAGATCACGCCGATTTTACAATGGTTCGGTCAAATGACCTACATCCACTCGCGAGGCCCCTCTTTGATGTGGCTCCCACCTTCCACTAGCAAGTCTTCTTGAAGGGGAATGGTAAATACCCCTCTTACAACTTTTTACAAGCGGTTCACTCTCTTACAGATTTTCAGCAAGAAAGAAAGAGGTGAATACTAGCAAATTGAAAACAAGACTAGCAAAGATTTTTCTAAGATTTTTCTCTCAATCAATTGCTTCTCAAAAAGTTGTTATCTCAGTTGAGATTTGAGGGGTATTTATAGGCCTCAAGAGGATTCAAATTTGGGCTCCAAAATTTGAATTCTCTTTGAGTTCCCGATGCTGGCGGTGCCACCGCCTGTCAGTGTCAGACACTGACAATGCTAGGCGGTGCCACCGTCCAGCTCTCGGGCGCTGGGCGGTGCAACCGCCCAGTCTGGCGGTGCCACCGCTAGACCCTTCGGTTCACTTGTTGGGCTTCAAATTTAGCCCAAACCAAGTCTAATTTTGGGCCCAGTTGGCCCCTAACCAGGATATAGGATTATCTCTTAATCCTAATCCTAATTATAAGTGAACTACATAACAAAACACATCCTAAGCAAGTTTTCAACTGCGAACGTCGAGTATTGTTCCGGCAAGCTTTCTGACGAACTTCTTCCGACGGGTTCCCAGCAAGCTACCAAACTTGTGATGACTTTAATGAGTAGCTGAGCCTTCTCGGTGATCTCTGTGAACCTCCGACGATATCTTCGGCGAACTTCTGAAAATTCCGACAGGTTCCTGATTTCTTCTCGGTTGGTTCCGGCAGCATCTCCGACGATTCTTCGGACTCTTAAACGTTCATCGAACTTGACTCCGGTATCCTTGCTTTGTATTTTCTGGTTATCGTAGTTAATCCTGCACACTTAACTCAATAATATGGATTAGATCAATTAACCCATCAATTGATTTTATCATCAAAATCCGAGATTCAACAATCTCCCCCTTTTTGATGATGACAATCAATTGATGACGGAGTTAAACATAACTCCCCCTATCTATATGCCATATTATGAGAAGATAAAAACACTTGAATTCCATCCCATTGAATTCAAGCATAAACCGATAAGTTCTAACCGTAGAACTTATCGTTATTCTCATTAAGCATAGTGTAAAAGCGAAACTTTGATGAAAATCCTTTTCAAGTCGAATGATAAGAGACAATTTTTACTACGACAGAAGATAAAGATTTTCAACATGAATTTCATGATATACATGTTAGACATGCTTTCAATATGATCAATCGATCTTGCGATATTCTCAAAGATAAGGCATATCAGTCATTGATATTTTCATTTGGATTTCAAGTTGGTATTTTGATGAGGAACTCATTTTGATATACAAAGAGGGAAAAGAATATTCCGCTTTAACAGATTTTTCCCAACAAGTGGTATCAGAGCATTAGGTTATTTGGTGCTAGTTTTATCTTGTGTGATTGAAATGGAGTAGTCAGATGGTATGATTAAATTGAACTCATCAAATTATTCCACTTGGAGGCGTCTGATGGAAGATTTGCTTTATTGCAAAGATTTGTATAAGCCCATCAAGGTTAAAGATAAACCTTCTAATATGGACGATGAAGAATGGGAAGTTCAACATAGAAAAGCTATTGCCTATATTAGAAGATGGATGGATATAAACTTGCATCAGCATATTTCAGATGAAACAAGAGCTGATGTTGTTTGGCAAAGGTTAGAAAATCTCTTTGCGAAAAAGACTGTGGGAAATAGAATTTCTCTCCTCAGAAGGCTTGTAAATTTGAAGTATAAAGATGGTGGTGGTAACATTGTTGAGCACATAAGCCTATTTCAGAGTCTTACAAACAAGTTGGTTGCTATGAAAATGAATATAGATGATGAGATGTAAGGATTATTAATTCTCAGCTCTTTACTAGAAAGTTGGGAAACGTATGCGGTGACTATTTGCAACTCCACGCCAGAGGGAACTCTAACTATAGATATAGTTAAAGACAGTTTGCTAAATGAAGATGCTAGAAGGAAAGAACAGGGTGAATCTTCTTCTGGGGCATTTGTTACTAAAAAACAAGAAAGACGTGGAAGAAGTCATAGCAGAAATCCACATGGTTATAGAGGAAGATCCAAGTCTAGAAGAGATATCAAATGTTTTCACTGTAATAGGCCAGGTCACATGAAGAAATAGTGTAGGTTTTGGAAGCGAGAACAGAATGAAATGAAGAAAAATGAGAAAGAGACAAATACAGTTGCTGTTGAAGGTAATATCACTATTGTCTGTGATAAAGGTTATGTTAGTCTTGTAGCTCAGGACAGTAATTGGATAATTGACTCTAGTGCTTCATTTCATGTTACTTCTCATGGTGATTTCTTTAGATCTTACATTGCTGGTGATTTTGGTAATGACAGAATGGGAAACAGTGGTACATCTAAGATTGTGGGTATTGGAGATATTTGCTTAGAGACCAGTATTGGGAGCAAATTGATACTCAAAGATATAAGACATGTTCCAGATATTCGTCTTAACTTGATATATATAGGTAGACTTGATGATGAGGGCTTTGCACACTATTTTGGTGAAAGCAAATGGAAACTCACTAAAGGTTCTCTGATTGTGGCAAGAAGAAAGAAACTTAACTCATTTTATGTCATGGAAGCTAAGCTACATAAAGGAGAGATTAATGCAATTCAAAAAGGTGAAAGTATAGATCTTTGGCATAAGAGGCATGGACATATCAGCGAGAAGGGACTTCAAACTCTTGCTAGAAAGCAGTTCTTACCAGAGTTGCAAGGTATATCTCTTAAATCTTGTGATCATTGCTTAGTTGAAAAAACACATAGAGTTGCATTTCAGACATATCCATCATCTAGAATATTAGATGTTATTGATTTAGTTCATACTGATGTTTGTACTATGCAAACTAGAACTCTTGGAGGTGCTCTTTATTTTGTTACTTTTATTGATGACCATTCTAGAAAAGTGTGGGCTTTTGCTTTGAAATCTAAAGACCAGGTACTCGATGTTTTCAAAGAGTTTCATGTCAGTGTTGAAAGAGAAACTAGTAGAAAGCTAAAGTGTATCCGATCAGATAATGATGGTGAGTATAGGGGTCCTTTTGAGAATTATTGCAGGTTTTATGGTATCAGGCTTGAGAAAACAGTTCCTAAAACTCCTCAACAGAACGATGTGGCAGAAAGGATGAACAGAACCATTGAAGAAAGGATTAGGTGTATGCTTTCCCACGCTAAGTTACCAAAGTCATTTTGGGGGGAGGCTATGAGAACTACAATTGATCTGATAAATCTTTCTCCATCAGTTCCTCTGAAAGGTGATATTCCAGAGAGAGTATGGAGAGGAAAAGATATATCTTATAATCACTTAAGAGTCTTTGGATGTAAAGCATTTGTTCATATTCCTAAATATGAGAGGTCCAAGCTTGATAGTAAAGCAAAAGCATGTATCTTCTTGGAATATGGTCATGAAGAGTTTGGGTACAGATTATGGGATCCAGTGAACAAGAATATTATTAGAAGCAGAGATGTTGTGTTTCTTGAAGACCAATTGTTTGATGATGGTGATAATATTGAGAAGCCAGAAACCTCTGTTTATATTCCTTGGAGTTTGGGTCCAGTTCCTTCACTTGTAGTTCATGATGATCATGGGGGAGATGAACAAGAAGATTGTGGTGAGAATACCAGTGATGATACACCTACAGTTGATGATGCTGAACCAACTGAACAAGCACCTCCACCACCAGTTGAGATTCCATTGAGAAGATCCACTAGAGAGCGACAACCATCTACGAGATATCCTCAACATGAGTATGTTATGCTTACTGACGGGGGAGAGCCAGAAACTTACCAAGAAGCTATTCTACATGAGAATAAGAATGAGTAGGTTAAAGCCATGCAAGAAGAGATGAGATCCTTGCTTGAGAACCACACCTATAACTTGGTAAAGTTGCCTAAAGAGAAGAAAGTTCTCAAGAATATGTGGGTTTACAAATTGAAGACTGAAAATAATAGCTAACAACAAAGATACAAGGCACGACTAGTTGTGAAAGGATTCAATCAGAAGAAAGGTATTGACTTTGAAGAAATATTTTCTCCAATTGTGAAAATGTCCTCTTTTCGAGTTGTTCTTCGTGTAGCTGCCCGCTTGAATTTAGAAGTTGAGCAACTTGATGTAAAAATAGCATTTCTTCATGGTGATTTGGAAGAAGAAATTTATATGGAGCAACCAGAAGGTTTCAAAGTCAAGGAAAAAGAAAATCTAATGTGTAAGCTTAAGAAAAGCTTATATGGACTCAAACAGGCACCTAGATAGTGGTACAAGAAGTTTGATTCCTTTATGATGAGCCAAGGGTATGATAGAACCACATCTGATCATTGTGTGTTTATGAAGAAATTTTCAGATGATGATTTTATTGTTTTACTACTATATGTGGATGATATGCTGATTGTTGGTCATGATGTTGAAAAAATTGGAAAGCTTAAAAGAGAGCTAAGTAAGGTTTTTGCCATGAAAGACTTGGGATTGGTGAAACAAATACTTGGCATAAAGATTTTTCGTGATAGAAAGAAAAGGAAGATTTGGCTATCTCAGGAGATTTACATTGAAAAGGTTCTTGAAAGATTCAACATGAGTAAAGCCAAAGCAGTTTGTTCTCCACTTGCAGGTCATTTCAAGTTTAATTCGAAACAATGTCCTAGAAGCGAGAAAGAAAAAGAAGAAATGTCCAGAGTGCCCTACTCATCTACAGTAGGCAGTTTGATGTATGCTATGGTTTATACTAGGCCAGATATAGCTCATGCAGTTGGAGTAGTCAGCCGATTTCTCTCTAATCCTGGAAAAGAACATTAGGCAGCAGTGAAATGGATATTAAGATATCTAAGAGGTACTTCCAGGTTGTGTTTATGTTTTGGCAGTGATGAACCTGTGTTAGAAGGTTACACAGATGCAGACATGGCAGGTGATACTGATTCCAGGAAATCCACTTCGGGATTCTTGATGACATTTGCAGGAGGAGCAGTCTCTTGGCAGTCTAAGTTACAGAAGTGTGTTGCTCTATCAACCACAGAAGCAGAATACATAGCAATTACTGAAGCCTGCAAGGAAGCTTTATGGATGAAAAAGTTTCTACAGGAATTGGGCTTGAAACAGGAAGGATATACTATTTACTGTGACAGTCAGAGCGTCATTCACCTCTCCAAGAATTCAACATACCATTCTAGATCCAAGCATATTGATGTGAGATATCACTGGATTCGTGATGTGCTTGAGTTGAAAGAATTACAGTTGGAAAAAGTGCATACTAGTGAGAATGGTTCAGATATGTTGACAAAGTCTTTGCCTAAGGAGAAGCTTGAAGCATGTAGATGAAGAGCGGGCTTGGTACAGCCCACCATATGAGCTGGAGGGGGAGAATTGTTAGGTCCAGCCCATATGTGGGCTTGGACAATTGGGCTTATTGAGCCCAAATTAAAAAGATAGGGTTTGCAGGGTGCACTGGGTGTGTGTGCACAGTGACAGTGAGCGTGCATCGTGTAGCGAGTGACGGCGCACAGAGAAAAGAAGAGAGAGAGAAATAGAGAGAGAAAGTAAGGTTTTAGAGTTTTTTGGTTTTAGAGTTTTCTGTTTGACGATCGGTGGCAAAACGTTCTCAGTTTTGGCCCAAATTTTATGTGGAGCATCCTTGCAGTAAACTCTACAATCCTAATAGTGTTGATCTATAGTTTACGCTCTCTAAGGTATTTTCCTGCTATATCCACTTTGTGAGACCTAAAATTCCCTTACGAGGTGATCTATGATCTTGATGTTATTGTGATCCTCTGATTATTCTAGAGAAGACCGATTGTAAACCTATTATCATTACTATTGATAGTGGAAGTTTGAGGTGGACTACGGTCCCATGTTTTTCCCATATTGGGTTTTTCACGTTAAAAAGATTTGGTCTCACTCTGTGATTGTTTTTGCTCTATTGTTTATGCTGTGCTGGTTGATATTTTCATTTGGATATCAAGTTGGTATTTTGATGAGGAACTCATTTTGATACACAAAGAGGGAAAAGAATATTCCACTTTAACAGGTTTTTCCCAACATAAAGTAATTCCCACAATTGCTTAAAAGATCATCGCCAAATTCCACCGTCATCTCCACCACCACGGATCATCCTTTGATCTCTCCATGAATTGCAATAGGTTCTGGTTTCCTACCTTACTACTGCTACAATTTAGTTATCCTTATTCGAAAATCCAAAAAAAATTGTTCCTATATTGCTGCATAATTTTTTTGTCATAAAGTTTTCATCTCTACGACGAAATATACATTGCAGAATTTCAACCACATAGCACCGTATGTTTGATCTTGCTACTGTGTTTTTTCTATCTAAATCTCTACGAAATTTTTATAACAGCTTTGACACTTCCTAATAGTAGATTTCCCTTTAGTTTTGTTAAAAAATTTCTCAATATAAACTATTGATCATTTACGTCTAATATGCTATACTTGAAAATCTGCACTATAAAATTTCAGCCATATAGCACTATTTGTTTGATCTTGATACTATGTTTTTTCTGTCCAAATCTCTATAAATTTTTTATGATAGCTTTGACAGTTCCTAATAGTAGATTTTCCTTTGGTTTCCTCGAAAAATTCTCAATATAAACTACTGATCTTTTATGTCCAATCTGCTACACTTGAAAATCTATGCTGCAGAAAATTTCAGCCATATATTGTTGCCTTAACACATCTATTTGCAATCTTTTTTGAATAAAATTTCTTATACACTTCATACATCATCTTGGCTTCCATCTAAGATTGATCTATTAATAAATTCATCTCAAAAAATGATTTTGGGTTGCTGGAAATTTTCATTGTAAACCACTGAAATTTTTCGATGAGAATTATGCTATTGCAACTTGCACCAATTTTCTTGCTATTACTGCCGAAATTTTCTTGATTAAATTGGAAATCCTTGTTATCATATAAACTGAGATATTGCTATCAATTCCCTCCTCAATTCTCTTGAGTTTTTTGTGGAAATTTTTATCAAGAAACTATTGTTTCTTCGACGACAATTCTGCTCTTACAAGATAGCACATATTTGCAGCTAACTTCTATTGATTTCTATCAAACCTTTACTGCCATCTACCACAGATTTAATACTTTCATCCATAGCTCTAAAACTCCACTAAACCACACCCTTAAACTGCACCCAAAACAGCAACAAAACAAGCCTAAACAGCAGCCTACATCCATCAATCTACCAACCCTTTTAACCATCACTTCTCTCAACCTATACATGCCTTTAACCCAAGAATTAAATAAGGATCTTAACATCACAGATTTGGAGACATATACTATAGCATCTAAGGAGGCAATCAATGCTAAATTTGAAGCCGTGGAGGCATGAATGGAGGATAAGATTCGGACGCTCTTTACCGAACTCAGATTGGGCCGACCACTAAGCCCGAAGAAATCACATCAAGAAGAGAGCTCTAACCAATCACACCAAGCCCGAAGAGATGACTTCTAAGAGAGGGGAGGCTCTATGACTGACCCCAACTATCCACATATGAGAGTGGACTTCCCTAGATGGGAAGAAGGAGACCCGATTGGTTGGATCTCGCGTGCGGAGCGATATTTTCGGTACCACAAAACCGCAAATGCATCTATGGTGAAAATTATAGTTCTACATCTTGAAGGGGATGCCATACAGTGGTTTGACTAATTTAAACACACTTATGGAGTCCTTTCATGGCGATAATTCAAAGAAGGACTGCTGATCCGCTTCAGACCAACCGATTACGAGAACATTGACGGACAACTAGCAAAGATCTAACAAACCTCCACCATTCAAGAGTACTAAACCAAGTTTCAAAGATTATCTAATCAAACTCATGATTGGTCTCAAAAACAGCTATTGGGGACCTTCATTGAGGGCTTGAAGCCAGAGATCCGAGGAGAAGTTAAAGCGCGACAATCGTACAGGCTTATGGTAGCCATCTCTTTCACACGACATCAAGAGGAGCAATTGAACCATGAAGCTTAGAAGACTAGGGTCACTCCTCGACCAGCAATATTGAAGCCCTCAGCGCCCCCTACTATCGACTGAGTCCCTCAACCAAAGAGGTGAACAAGAGAAGAGATTCGGGAGCGATAAACGAAGGGGTTATGTTGTCATTGCGACGAGCCGTGGAGTCGTGAGCATCGTTGTAGTAAAGGAAGACTTCTTATGAATGAACATGAAGAAGAAGATGTAGAAGAAGAGCCACAACCGACCAAAGTTATGGTACATGCACTGGCCGGCTACTCAAACCCGCAAATGATGAAAGTTGGAGGCCTTCTCAAACAACAACCGATCATTGTTCTTATCGATACACACGGGCAGTACTAATAACTTTCTAAATAGTAAGGTTGCTGTCCGGATGACCTTACCTATCGAGAATTGCAGTAGATTTGATGTTAAGGTAGTCGACGGATGGATTTTAAAGTATGATCGTAGGCTCCCACGAGTGAAACTATTACTGTAGGACCAAGAGAAAATTGCATATTTCTTCCTTCTCCCTCTTGATGATCATCAGGCCATGCTCAGAATTAAATGGTTGACGATATTAGGTGATGTTTCTTAGAATTTTATGAAACTAATTATGAAATTTTACAATAAGGAGAAATAGGTGATACTGCATGGGAAACGTGGGGGCGACATAACGACGATTTGCACACAACAAATGGAGAAGGTTTTGCATAAAGCATGTAGTGGCTTTTTAGTATAACTTGAGCAGAAAACTAAGGGAGAGCCAACAAAATTTGAAGATCTAAATTTACTTCCTTTGCTTGCTGAATTTCAGATATATTTGACGAACCACGCAACCTACCTCTTACCCATCGGCATGATCATTGTATAACGATTCTTCAAGGCAAATCTCCAGCAGATACTCAACCATATTAGTATCCACATCTCCAAAAGGATGTAATAGAAAGGATTGTAAAAGAGATACTCAAAATAGAAGTTATTCGGCCAAGTTGTAGCCCCTACTCTTCACCGGTGCTCCTCATACGAAAGAAGGATGAAACATGGCGATTGTGTGTTGATTACCGAGCTCTCAATGGCATAACCGCCAAGGACAAATACTCTATTCCAATAATAGATGAATTCCTAGATGAAAGGGAGTACAAATCTTCACAAAGCTGGACTTTTGATCTGGGTATCATCAAATATGAGTGTGCGAAGAAGACATACCGAAAACCACCTTTTGAACATACAACAACCACTACGAATTTTTGCTTTCTTCAACAGAAGGTGGAATATCTTAGGCATATCATATCAGAGGAAGGTGTGGCAGTGGACCCTTTCAAAATTGAAGCAATGCAAAACTGGCCTACCCCGAGGAACATAAAATTGCTACATGGCTTTCTGGGTTTAACAGGCTACCACTGCAAGTTCGTGAAAAACTATGGAAAGATTAGTGCACCACTTACTTCCTTACTAAAAAAAGATATCTTACAATGGTCAGACAAAGCCTCCACTACCTTCGACAAACTTAAGGCAACTATGATGACAGCGCCGGTGCTAGCACTACTAGATTTCAGCCGACCCTTCATTATTGAGGCTGACGCATCCGGAGTTAGAATTTGAGTCATTCTCATGCATGATGGTCGACCACTCACATACACTAGCAAGGCATTGTCTCCCTCCCATCAAAATATGTCAACATATGATAATGAGATGCTTGCCATAGTGCATGTAGCAACGAGGTGGAGACCCTACTTGATCAATCGACGATTTCAAATTAAAATCGACCATAAAAGCCTCAAGTACTTTTTGGAGCAAAAGATATCATCCCCTGAGTAGCAAAAATGGGTAACAAAACTTCTTGGATTTGATTAATAAATAACTTACAAAAAGGGGAAAGAGAATGTTATTGTAGGTGTGCTTTCGCAACTACTTGAGCAAGCTGAATTTTCGACCGTTTCACTTCCGACCAATGACTTCCATGAGAATATTAAGATAGAATGGTAGAAGATTTGGAGGACAGTAAGATCATAAAAAAAGTAGAGGAAGCACCAAGCTCCGTGGCTCATTACAATCGGGACTCAAAAGAATTATGCTATAAGGGACGCATTGTGCTTGTGACAAATTCTACTCGCATCTTCAAGAGCAGATTTTGGACAAAGTTATTCCATATGCAGGGTACTAAATTGAAAAGAAGTACGGCATATCACCTACAAACCAATAGCTAGACGGAAGTTGTAAATAGGTGCTTGGAGACAGCCTAAAGCCACCCACCAAATATGACTACCCAAACAGAACTCCTAAACCAGCCAAGTGTCATTATTGATCGACGGATCGTGACTCGACGACGACGACCCACTAATAAAGTGCTAATACAATGGGCGAACCTACCAATAGAAGATGCCACTTGGGAGAACTATGACAACTTGAAGATCAAATTCTCAAAATTCATGAATCATCAGCCTCGAGGACAAAGCTGATTTGAAGAGGGCGGGTCTGTTAGGACTCTAGCTTAGAGAGTCCTAATTGAGAGAGACATTCATGTAAAACCTACCTAAATCGCTATTAAAGAGGTGAAGAGACCGACTAGGGTTAGGAGGTTATTTCTTAGAGAAGAATTAGGAGTTGTAAAGGAATAAGAGTCTTGAGTAGGAGTCCTATTAAGAGTTGGTTAGAAGTAGGAGTCTTGAGTAGGAGTCTTATTAGGAGTTGGGGTTTAGAAGCCCTATAAATAGTCATGTATTCCTCCTCTTTTCATAAGCAATAGATGAATCTTTTCTGCAGCCTTTGAGCAACAACTTGGAGAGAGAAACCCCTATAGAGTTTCAAGGAGGCCGATCCCCTAAAGAGATCAACCCGAAGTTTAGAATATGTAAGGGTTCTAACACTAACATATCTAAGTTTATTATTTAAGCTGGCAAATTTGGTTCTCTTGAGATACTAGCTATTTTATTTCCCCTTTTGTCATTGTAAATAAGAAAGAAGAAGGGAAGAACATAATGGTGTAAATGTTCAAGTCATCACAAAAATTAATTTGGTGAAGAGACATACAATTTATGAATACAAAAGAATATCAATAATAAATCATGACATGAAAGATATTAATATCAATGTCACAATACATAATTTATTTCAACAAATCTCTTTCTTTATAAATAGTAAAAAGAAATATAGGAGATCAAATGATATAATATCTGCTAGTCATAGATGCCCAGCAAACCAATCATGAGAGTGATGGCACATGTCACTTGACACAGAATCTTTTTGCTTATTATATTTTGGCATTTATTACTTTATATTGATAATTGCATATATGCATTTATATATTGTGATATCCTTGGATCTGTGCAATGAGAATCGGATCGTGATGAGATCACAATAATGAGTCCAATTCACCTTTAAACACAGATCCTAAATAATCCCGGTAATAGGTAACTCGAGAGAGACATCATGATAACCGGACAGACTGGTGTGCTGTATACCCATCCATATGATGGATGCCGCTGGTCTCATAGCTGCTCGTGCGGGGACACTAGGGATACAGTACAAGTGCTTATTGGAGAATGAGTTCACTAATTTATCCACTTTTGGAATACTGGATGGTTGATGATGCCTTATTGTCAGACAGTGATTCCATAGTCCTAGTGGTGTATTTGGTCTTTAGACTTGAGACACCAAGGATGTCTTGTATGAGTGCTCCACTATTTGATACCAGACTTATAGGTTTGGATGTCCCAGATCTAGTACAGCTGGTCATTGGGAGTGGCAGTCGACCTTACGAGGGCTATTGAGTGTCGATAAAGGATCATCCACTCTCGGCATCATGAGAGGAATATCCCATGTGTTCTTGCTCAGATAAATTCCTGGCCAGGGTCATTCGGGTTGAGAGAGAAAGAGTTCTCCAGGTGAATCCGATTAGAACGAGACTCGAGTAGAAACCGTATGGGTCTGATAGCACTATGCTCGATATACGGTCACAAGAATATTAGATGGATGAGGGACTATAGGTACACGGTAACTGAGGATAGACAGGTCCAATGGATTGGATTTCCCTATATCGTTTGGGGACTACGGCGTAGTGGCTTAGTATGTCCGTAGTTGATGAGTCAAGTGAATTATTACAAAGATAATAATTCACTAAGTTAGAAGGAGTTCTAACAGGTATGACTTATGGTTAGCTCGATATTGGACCTAGAGGGTCACACCATATAGTAGGCATTGTGATGAGTAGAGGTTCGGATATGAGATATCCGTTAGGGCCCCTATCTTATTGAATATCCAATAAACCCATGAATTATTGGATCCCATGGACGAGATCCAATAAGAGCCCATGAGAGATTATTGGATAGAGATCCACTAATCTAAAAGGCTTGGGTAATTGGATGCAGATCCAATACCTACTAGGGGAGGATCCATTAGGTTTTGACAAGGGGTCTCTATAAATAGAAGGGATTCAGAGCCTCATAGGCTTTGCTTGCCTCTCCTATTCTCCTCTCCCTCTCCACCTTAAAGCAGGCCTCGAGTTTTAAGGAGTGTCGTCGTAGCCCTATTGTGTGGATCACTGCTAGAGAGGAGGACGCTTGACCTTCTTCACCATCTCCTAAAGATCTGCAAGGAAAGAGGGATATACGATCTCCGTAGGTAACATAATCTACTCTATACGCAGTTTTAAGTTTCGCAGATTTTACGCACCAATCTTTGCACGACGACGAACATCTCTTTGGGAATAGGGGATTTTGTTTTTCTTATTCTTTCGCTGTGCATGTGATGTCGCCCCCAAGATTTCCCAACAGTGGTATCAGGGTTAGGTTGTTCATGCGAAAGATTGGTTTTGAACTACGTGTGTTGTGTTTTGGAAAAGCTTTTGACGTCAAAATCATTGACACAAAAGCAAGAAAGGATAGCAACTATTGCTGCCCTTACTATCGTCGTAGATGGTAGCACTACCATCTGCATGCAAGCAGGCAGCGTGCGGCCAGGCCCCTGCTCACGGGCAATACGCTCGCATGCAAGGGCAATGCCTGCGTGTGTTGAACCCACGGGCAAAGGCGCCTGCGGTCGCTTCTCCCACAGGGTGAGGCGCCGCAGGGCAGCGGCGCTTGCCACCGCAGCTCCCTCGGGCGAAACCCCTGGCAGGGGAAGCTGCCCAGCGGGTTAGCACCGCCTACGAGCGCTGCCCCGCGGGCTGAACCGCCCGTTGGGGCGCCCACCTACAGGGACAGCGCCGCCAACAGGCGTGCCACCCGCAGGCGAGGGCAGCGCCCCGCCCTCCGCCGCACAACCCCCGATGCCGGCAAGGTGGCGGCGGTGGTGGCAGCAGGGGAGAGGAAGAGGGGCTTAGGGTTTTAGGCAAAAAGATAATTTTGCCCTTATGAATTTGAGTAATTCTAGTTTCTGTCTTTTGTCCAAATTACAAAAATACCCCTAAAAATTTAGAAATTTCCTACATGTCCCTTATTTCAGAAAATATTAATTAATTAAAAAGTTTAATTGATTATTATTTTTATCATTATCTTGTAGTCCTACATGATGATGATTATTTATACATGTGATGTATGATGTGTGGACGGATGATCATGGACCGTGTGATGTGTGTACTTGTGATTATTATTATTGGGGTCTGCGAGCCTCCATTATATTTCTCATTTATTGTCGGGCCTGCGTGCCTATGATTAAGTTGTAAACATTTGAGAAGGCGCTAGCGGGAGTGTGAATACGATAGCGGGACCCACGAGACGGACGATTGCGATGCATGGAGATGCATCGAGATGTCGACGGAACCAACGAGGATGAGATGGATGATCATAGGGTATGAAGATACATCGTTGCGCACATAGATCTTGATGTGAGTGATCAAGCCTACTGGCTCGGGTTTGATCACATAAGGTTGTGGTCCATGATCATCTGATGTGATTGCTTATACACATACTAGATATGTATATATATTTGCATGAGATGTAGATATATATTAAATATGTATATGTATGACATGTCATATTAGGAGACCAAATCATACAAACCTCTCTCTTTGTAATATTAAGTCGGTAAACATGAGGCAATTAGATTGACCCACGTGGCCTTCCATCGTTATAGGTAGGAACTGATTCCCGATGTAGGTTGAGTTGATCGAGTCCCTCGAGGCTCACCTATATCGTGACTCGCTATCTTGCTTATGACATAGAGATGTCACCGGTGACTTGAGGACATGGTATGCTTGGTCGAGTCCCTCAAGGGTATATCATCAAATCAGACTCATCTTGTAATGAAGGTGTTGACTTAACAAAACATCATGGTTGGTCGAGTCCCTCGGGACTATGGTGATTCGGAGGTCGAACAGGGCGAAAATCACAAGTTGTGATCGGCAAGAGTTGCTTAGCTTTTGGACTTAGTGTGATTGGTCGAGTCCCTCAAGGTTACACTAAGACGCTAATTGGATCCTGATCCCCACTAGAAATCTACCAGAGACTTCTGTTTCACGTGCTGAGGGTGTCACGTGACTCGCTAGTAAAATAGTAGGAGCATATTAAGATAGAAGATCATATCTTGATAGTTTATTTCTTGCAAATCTACATGTTATTCATTTTTGCTACATCTTTTTTTTCAGAAAATATCGCTTTTAAATCCCTTACGTGCCATACTTGATGTCAACCGCCTCATTAGTCTAAATTATATGGATTGGCTCCGCAACTTGAGAATTGTTCTCACGGCGGAGAAAATCACATACGTCCTTGATACAGTGATGCCTACGCCCGAGGAAGGGGCAAGCGAGGATGAGATCGCTCTCTATGTGAAGTACATTGATGACTCCACTCTTGCTCAGTACTATATGTTGGGCTCTATGACTCCTGAGTTACAGAGACAATATGAAAAGATGGATGCCAGATCCATTCTCTTACATGTCCGCAAATTGTTTGAGGAATAGGGAAGGACTCAGCGATATGAGATATCCAAGAGCCTCTTCCACGCTAGGATGACTGAGGGAATACTGGTTCAGAACCATGTCCTGAAGATGATTGAGTGGATGGAGAAACTCACAGGTCTAGAAATGGTCCTAGAGGATAACTTGTGTGTGGACATTGTGATTCAGTCCCTACTAGATTCCTGTTCACAGTTCATAATGAATTTTAATATGAATAAACTTGAGCTTACTCTCCTAGAGCTTCTCAATATATTGACGGAGGCAAAGAGTACTATTAAGAAAGAGAAGTCAGTTCTCTATACCGATGAGACCAGAAAGAAAAGGAAAGCAGAAATGTCCCTTGAGAAGGGAAAGGGCAAGGGTAGACTAGGTAAAGCAAAAGTTGCTAAGAAAGACCCAGCAAAGGAAAAAGGCCAGTGCTTCCACTATGGCAAAGATGGGTACTAGAAGAGGAACTACAAAGAGTACCTTACAAAGAGGGTGAAACAGAAGCTTGGAAAAGCTTCAGGTATATTCATGATTAGTCTCTATTTGTCAGACTCTTATGATAACACATGGATATTGGATACTAGTAGTGCTTATCATATATGCAATTTGTTGCAGATTCTAGCAAGGCTTAGGAGACTAGAAAGAGGCGAGATGGACCTCAAGATGGGCAATGGAGGAAAAGTTACTATAGTAGCTGTTAGCGAGGTTGCCCTATATCTGCCTAGTGGAGCTTTTATTACATTAGATGCATGTTATTTTGTTCCTTCTATTATCAAAAATATTATCTCCATTTCATGTTTGATAGTCAGTGGATATAAATTAGTTTTTGAGAACAATGATTGTTCGATATTATTAGATGATGAGATCATTACGAAAGGAACATTGCATAATGGTTTGTTTATGCTAGCCACTACTCCATATATCATGAATGTAAATGTGTCTAAGAGGAAACGAGATGAGGTGAATAGTGCATACTTGTGGCATTGTAGGCTAGGTCACATCCATGAGGGAAGGATTCAAAAGTTGCTAAATGATGGATATCTACATCCATTCGACTATGAGTCATATGTAACTTGTGAGTCTTGCCTTCGTGGAAAACTGACCAGCTCTCCATTTAGTGAAACTGGAGAGAGAGTCACTGAACTACCAGAACTCATACATAGTAATATATGTGGACCCATGTCAACTCGTGCCATTAGTGGTTACTCCTACTTCATTACATTTACTGATGATTTCTCAAGGTATGGATATGTGTACTTAATGAAGTACAAGTCCGAGGTCTTTGAGAAATTCAGAGACTATAAGAATGAAGTAGAGAACCAGACTGGAAAGAGTATCAAGACTCTTTGATCAGATTGAGGAGGTGAGTACTTGAGTATAGAGTTTACCCAGTTCCTCAAGGACCATGGAATATTATCCCAATGGACACCTCCTTATACACCTCAGCTCAATGGTATGTCTGAAAGGAGAAATCGTATGCTATTAGACATGGTATAGTCCATGATGAGTTTCGCTGACCTACCCATCTCATTCTGGGGATATGCCCTAGACATCATAGCTTACCTTCTGAACAGAGTTTCAATTAAGTCGGTAGTGTCTACACCATATGAGATATGGAAAAGAAAGAAGCTCAATCTTAAGGTTGTTAAGATTTGGAGCTGTCCTACCCACGTTAAAAGACACAACCCCGATAAGTTAGGATCGAGGACAAGGCGATGCAAGTTTGTGGGATACCACAAGGAAACTTGTGAGTATTATTTCTATCATCTCAAGGACTAAAAGGTCTTTATAGCTAAGAGAGCAGTATTCCTTGAGAAGGAACACATTCTTGGCGGAGACAGTGGGAGCATGATAGAGTTGAGCGAGGTTGGAGAACCTAGCTCAAGCATCACTCTACAACCCAAGTCTGTTCAGGTACCTAATACACAAGTTCTAACTTTACGTAGGTCTGGCAGAATATCTCATTCTCCTGAGAGATATGTGGGACATATTAGAGGAGAAGATGTTGAGAATATTGATCCTCATACCTATGATGAGGGTATTATGAGTATAGACTCCGGGAAGTGGCAAGAAGCCATGAATTCTGAGATGGATTCTATGTACTCCAACAAGGTTTATAACCTAGTTGATGTGCCCGAAGGTATTGTATCCATCGGTTACAAGTGGATCTTTAAAAAAATGATCGAAGTAGATGAAAAGGTAGAGACCTATAAAGCAAGGCTAGTGGCTAAAGGGTATCGTCAAAGGCAAGGTGTTGACTATGACGAAACCTTCTCACTCGTAGCAATGCTAAAATCCATTCGAATTCTATTGGCTATTGCAGCACACTATGATTATGAGATCTGGCAGATGGATGTGAAAACTGCATTCCTCAATGGGGACCTCGAGGAGGAGGTGTATATGATACAACCTAAGGGATTCATGTCCAAGAACTTCCCAATAAGGTGTGCAGGTTGCTTAGATCTATTTATGGACTAAAGCAAGCTTCCTAAAGTTGGAACATAAGATTTGATGAGGCAATCAGATCTTATGACTTCGTTAAGAATGAAGATGAGCCTTGTGTGTACAGCAAGGTAAGTGGGAGCGCTATTACCTTTTTGGTGTTATATGTGAATGACATCTTGATCATTGGGAATGACGTAGGAATGCTATCCACAGTAAAGACTTGGTTATCTAGACACTTCTCCATGAAGGACTTAGGGGAAGCATCCTATATCTTGGGGATTCAAATATATAGAGATAGATCCAAGAGGATGCTTGGCTTGTCCTAGTCCAGGTACAAAGAAACCATTATCAAAAGGTTTGGCATGAAAAATTCCAAGAGAGGTCTCATACTGATGAGACATGGGATATCACTTTCTAGGAGTATGTCCCCAAAGACTCCAGAAGAAAAGGTGAACAGGGATATGATACCTTATACCTCAGTGATAGGGTCTATCATGTATGACATGCTATGTACTAGGCTTGATATAGCACATGCTCTAAGTGTCACGAGCAGGTATTAGGCGGATCCAGGCTTGGAGCATTGGAAAGCAGTAAAGTGTATCCTTAAGTACTTGAGAAGGACTAAGGATCTATTACTAGTATATAGAGGTAGTAGCCTCAAAGTTGAAGGCTACATAGACTCGAGTTTTCAGTCTGATGTTGATGATAGCAAGTCAAATTCGAGGTATGTGTACACCTTGAATGGAGGAGTAGTGTGCTAAAAGAGTTCCAAGTAAGATACTACTGTTGACTCGACCATAGAGGCGAAGTATAATGTTGCATCAGATGCAGCAAAGGAGAGAGTATGGGTGAAGAAGTTCATCACAGATTTAGGAATCGTGCTGGATAGCAAGGAGCCAATTTCCTTATATTGCGACAACAACGGGGGGATTGCTCAAGCAAAGGAACCCAGGTCTCATCAGAAATCTAAGCATGTTCAGAGGAGGTTCCACCATATCAGAGAAATCGTAACCTGAGGAGATGTAGCAGCGGAAAGAGTTTCATCCGAAGATAACATTATAGATCCACTAACAAAGTCGTTGTCTCATATTGTCTTTAAGCATCATAAGGGTCTGATGGGGATCAAACACATAGGTGATTGGCTTTAGGTCAAGTGGGAGATTGCTAGTTATAGGTGCCCAACAAACCAATTATGTGAGTGATGGCACGTGTGAATTGACACGGAATCTTTTTGCTTATTATATTTTAGCATTTATCACTTTATATTGATTATTACATATATGTATTTATATATTGTAATGTCCTTGGATCCGTGCAATGGGAATCGGATCGTGATGAGATCATAATAATGAGACCGATTCACCTTTAAACACAGATCCTAAATAATCCAGGTCATAGGTTACTCGAGAGGGACATCGTGATAACTAGACAAATTGGTATGTTGTATACCCATCCATATGATGGATACAGCTGGTTTCATAGCTGCTCATTTGAGGATACTAGGGATACAGTATAGGTGCTCATTGGAGAATGAGTTCACTGATTGATCCGCTTTTTGAATATTGGATGATTGATGATGCCTTAATGTCATACAGCAATTCCATAGTCCTAGTGGTGTATTTGTCCTTAGACTTGAGACACCAAGGATGTCTTGTATGAGTACTTCACTCTTTGATACCAGACTTATGTTGAATCTCGGATTTTGATGATGAAGTCAATTGTCATTTGTTGTCTAATCTATGTGTTGAGATAAGTGTGCAGGATTAACTACGATGAAAGTTAGACAAGCAGCAGGAGTTGCGCCGGAGTCAAGATCATGATCACGTTGGGAGTTCGAGAGTTCGACGGAAGTTCGACGGTCGTCGGAGGTTCTGCAAGAACAGATCCGAAAGTCCAAAAGCTTGCCAAAAGCGGCTTCGTCGGAACTTCGCCAAGTGGATCGTCGCAAAAGTCCAGGAGTTTGCTGGATGTCCATAAAAGAATCACCGAGGGTTCATCGGATGATCGACGGAAGTTCACCGGAAACTTCGCCGGAAGAAGCGATTGACGATCGAGCAAAGCTGCAGAAGTTGTCTTAGATTTAATCGTAGTTAGCACGTTGATTAAGCTTGAAAATGGGAGGTGATCCCATTAGCTTAATCTTGGGGCAATTGGGCCCCCCAAAAGATTGAAATTGGGCGAATGGAGCTAACCATTCGGACCCCGATTGCACCAGGCGGTGCAACCGCCCAGGCCAGAGGTGCAACCGCCAGGCTGTGTCTCCAGCGAGACTGGGCGGTGCAACCGCCCGGCCAGAGGTGCAACCGCCCGAGCTTCGATCTTCGAGCTAGGCGAGCGGTGCAACCTCCCCGACAGAGAGGTAGCACCGCCGAGCTCGGTCTTCGAGCTCGGCGAGAGAGGTGCAACCGCCTCGGTCGAGGTGGCACCGCTTTGCTGGGCTCGATCTTGAGCGACTTTCGGGCGGTGCAACCGCCCCACGACAGAGAGGTGCAACCGCTGGGCTCGATCTCGAGCTCTGCCGCCCCGGTGCAACCTATCGATCAAGAGGTGCAACGCTGATCCCGAAATTCCGGGATTTGATCGTTTTGAGCTCCAAATTTGAACTGCGTTGGGGCCTATAAATACCCCACCCATTCAGCACTGAAAAGACATAGATCCACACCGAATTCTTGATCTTTTCAGTGATTCTAAGAGCTCAAATTTGTGTAAAGTCCAAAAGTTCTCCTCTTTCTGTTCTTCAAGTCTTGAGTTGTAAAGAGAGGAGAGAAAGGATCTGTAAGGGTTGTCTCCTGTGCCCGTCAAAAGGAGAGAAACTGTAAAAGGGCAGTTAGCCTTTGCCCATTGAAGGAAGGCAGCTAGTTGACGTCGGTGACCTCGTCGGAGGAGGAAGCCAAAAGTGGAGTAGGTCAAGACTGACCGAACCACTCTAAATCTCTGGTTTGCTTTTACTTTGAGCACTTTATCATTACTGCAAACCTCCTACATACCTACTGCCCTCTGCGCTTTTACGAACGAGTCTCTAAGTTCTAATCCTTCCGAATCTGCATTCAAACGTAAATCGGTATTTTCGTACGATCTTCATACTGCAGTTTACGCTTAAGTTTTGATTCCATTTATAACTACAAATTGCTTTCTGCGTATTCATAAAACGGTTTTCAAAGTTTAAAACTGCGTTTAGACGTAAAACTGCATTTAGACGTAAAATTACGCTTTGACGTAAAAACTACGTTTAGACGTAAACTGCGTTTAGACGCAAAACTGCGTTTAGACGTAAAATTGCGTTTAGACGTAAAACTGCGTTTAGACGCAAAACTGCGTTTAGACGTAAAACTGCGTTTAGACGTAAAACTGCGTTTAGACGCAAAACTGCGTTTAGACGTAAAACTGCGTTTAGACGTAAAACTGCACTTAGACGTAAATCTGCATTTAGATGTAAAACTCCACTTAGACATAAATCTGCACTTAGACATAAAACTGCGTTTAGACGCAAACTGCGCTCAGACGCAAACTACGCTTAGATGCAATCTGCGCTTAGACGCAAACTGCGCTTAAATGCAAACTGCGCTTAGACGCAATCTGCATTTAGACGCAAACTGCATTTAGATGCAAACAGCGTAAACTACACTTAGATACAAACTGTGAATCAGCTTTTACATCGAAATCGTTTTTATCGGACGAACGCAGCTTTCGCTTTAAATCGCTGAAAAATATCCACTGCACTAATTCACCCCCCCCCTCTTAGTGCTCTCGATCCTAACAATTGGTATCAGAGCAAGGTTAACTCTCTAACGGATTAAAACCCAAGAGAGAAATGGCATACGCCGGAAACCAAGAGGGGCATTCTATTACACGTCCACCCATGTTCAGTGGAACGGACTACACCTACTGGAAGACCCGAATGAGGATCTTTCTTATTTCTATGGATTTTGAACTGTGGAACCTTGTTGAAAACGGATTTTCAAAGTCTCCTCTTCTAATGATCGATTGGAATGAATTGGAAAAGAAGGCTTTCGCTCTTAATGCAAAGGCTATGAATGCCTTATTTTGCGCACTTGATAAAAACGAGTTTAATCGTGTTTCAACTTGCGAAACTGCATTTGATATTTGGCACACACTTGAAGTGACCCACGAGGGCACAAGTAGAGTGAAAGAGTCAAAAATCAATCTGTTGCTGCATTCTTTTGAACTTTTCCGAATGAAACCGAGTGAAACCATTGGCGACATGTTTACTTGTTTCACGGATGTCGTCAACGGTCTAAAAGGACTTGGAAAAAGTTTTTCGGATTTTGAACTCGTAAATAAGATACTAAGATCCCTTCCTAAAAGTTGGGATCCTAAAGTCACTGCTATTCAAGAGGCAAAAGATCTGCGCAACTTCCCTCTTGAAGAACTAATCGGGTCATTAATGACCTACGAAATGACTTGCAAAGCTCATGAAGAGCAAGAAGACATCCTTCCAAAGAACAGGAAGGATATGGCACTTAAAACTTCTGAATGCCACTTGAGAGAAAACTCAAGTGATGAGGACTGTGATGATGACTTGGCACTTTTAACAAGAAAGTTTAAGAAATTCTTCAAAAGAAACAAGTTTAAGAATGAAGCGAAAAATAAACTTGAACCCAAGAAGGACCAAGTGATCTGCTATGAATGTAAAAAGCCGGGACACTACAAGAGTGATTGTCCCCAAGTCAAAAGAAGAACATAAAAAAAGAAGGCTCTTCAAGCAACATGGGATGACTCGAGCGCATCTGAAGAAGAGGAGTCCAACACCGAGCAAGTTGCTCATTACGCCTTAATGGCCATCGGAGAGGAGGTAACGAATTTATTAGATGCTGATTTATCTTTCGATGAATTATTAAATGCCTTCCATGACTTATTTGATGAATGCAAGATTATCAATAGAAAATACAAATTGCTAAAAAAGAAGCATGATAGTCTTACTTGTGATTTTAATAAGTTAAAAATTGAATATCATGATAGTTTAAATTCATGTATCAAATGTCATGATCTAGAAACTTTTCAAAAAGAAAACTTGCTACTTAAGGACACCTTGAAGAAATTTGAGGTTGGTAGCAAGTCATTAAACATGATCCTTACAAACAAGGGTCATGTTCCCAAAAGAAGTGGGATTGGATTTGTGAGGAGCCCTCACCAAAATCCAACTACCTTCGTAAAAGGCCCCATCTTACATGTCAGACATCAAAGCAAATGCAACTTTTGTTGCAAGTTCGGACACAGGACGCATTATTGTCCATTCAAGAAATTTAGTCCAAACAAATTGATTTGGGTTCCTAAAGGAACCATGACAAATTCTATGCAACATGATAAAAAATGTAGATCTATTAGTAAGGCACCCAAAAGAAAATGGGTACCTAAAAATCATCCCTTCCTGTAAAAACATTAAAACCTTAGGCTGGAGCAAGAATTAATGTTCTGCTCCTTGATTCTTGACAGTCATGACCCAAACGCAATTTGGATACAACAACGAGTGGAAATTTCTGAAATCACAAAAAATGATCTTGACGATGATGTTAATTTTGATTCTTTGAATTTAAACGAAACCCCATCTCCAACTAGCAACTTGGATGCATCCACTTCTCAGATTTCCTTACCCAAGGATTGGAAGTATGTAGATGCTCATCCTAAGGAGCTAATCTTAGGAGACGCATCAAAGGGGGTTCAGACACGATCTTCTCTTAAAACCTTTTGTGCAAATGCCGCCTTTCTCTCCCAAATTGAACCCAAATGTATTGATGAAGCCATGAAAGATGATTCATGGATTATCGCAATGCAAGATGAATTAAATCAATTTGAGAGAAATGAAGTGTGGAAGCTTGTTCCTAGGCCAAATGACCATTTAGTTATTGGTACTAAATGGGTCTTCAGAAACAAGCAAAATGAAAATGGTATCGTGGTTAGAAACAAGGCTAGATTAGTGGCCAAAGGTTTCAACCAAGAAGAAGGTATCGATTACGAAGAAACCTTCGCTCCTGTGGCTCGATTGGAAGCCATAAGGATGCTCCTTGCCTACGCTAGCAGTAATAATTTTAAGTTGTTTCAAATGGATGTTAAAAGCGCTTTTCTTAATGGCTTTATTTCCGAAGAAGTCTATGTTGAACAACCTCCTGGATTTGAAAATAATAGTCTCCCTAATCATGTGTTTAGATTAACTAAAGCACTCTATGGTTTAAAACAAGCTCCAAGGGCTTGGTATGAGAGACTTAGTTCTTTTCTTATTGAAAATAATTTTATAAAAGGCAAGGTTGATACTACATTATTCATCAAGAACTTTGAAAATAATTTTCTCATTGTTCAAATTTATGTTGATGATATTATTTTTGGTTCTACGAATGAATCTCTCTGTGAATCCTTTGCGAAAACTATGAGTCATGAATTCGAAATGAGTCTAATGGGAGAGTTAACATTTTTCTTAGGTCTACAAATCAAACAACTAAGCAATGGCATCTTTATTAGTCAAACCAAATATGCTATGAGTTTGCTAAAGAAGTTCAATATGAATAACTCAAAAGCTATTAACACTCCTATGAGCACCTCCACTAAGTTAGAAATTGATGAAAATGGAGAAAGCTTGATCAAAAAAACCTATAGGGGTATGATAGGAAGTTTACTTTACCTCACCGCAACTAGACCAGACATAATGTTTAGTGTAGGACTTTGTGCTAGATTTCAATCAAACCCTAAAATATCTCATCTCAAAGCAGTTAAAAAGAATACTCAGATATCTTAATGGTACCATAAATCTAGGATTATGGTACCCAAAATCGAAGGAGCTTGAGTTAACTGCTTATGCTTTGATCTTGGGACTTCATTTGGTCAGAGATTAGATAGAAAAAAAAGCACATCGAAACATGTCAATTCTTAGGACATGCCCTTGTTTCCTGGTCATCCAAGAAACAAAACTCGGTTGCACTATCAACAACCGAAGCTGAATATATTGCAGCAAGTGCATGCTGTGCACAAGTTGTTTGGATAAAAAATACCTTAGAAGATTATAAAGTTCATCTTAAAAATATTCCCATTAAATGTGATAACACAAGTGCAATATGCCTAACAAAAAACCCTATACAACACTCAAGAACAAAACATATTGACATCAGACATCACTTTATACGAGATCATGTTACGAATCATGATGTAATCATAGAATTCATTGATACGAAACATCAACTAGCTGATATCTTTACCAAACCCCTAAGTGAAGAACAATTTGATTTCATAAGAAGAGAATTAGGAATGTTGATGTGGCCGAATACTTAATCTAGTTAAAATTATTTTTCGGACATTACTGATTACTATTGCATGCCTTGGCATCACTTGATCAAATAACTTGTTGGAAATTATGTGACAAATATTTTTAAAAATCAGTAGCTTACTTATAACCGAATGCATGTAAGAAGTTCATTTTTCAGTTTGAATGCTAAAAATGGGATTTTCGTGTACACTCTTATGAAAACTTTTGAAAAATGACTTTCCTCCATCAAGCAACGAACTATAACAAGAAAAAAAAAGGGGGTATTCAAAGTATTATATGTGTCATGCCTTCCTTTATGTGCATGATAACCTGCTGGAATCATATCTACCATGCTTTTTAATAATGCTTTCATGCTTTTTGTTGATGACAAAGGGGGAGAAACATATGAATTGATAAACACTGCCATAATCATGTTGCAAATACTTGAGTGATGCTATAAAAAAATGTTACAGTTATTTCATCCTTGCATCACCAAGAGATATATGAACATGTGCTATAGTTTGCATTATGTCTTGAGTTGATATCCTATCTTGTGAAGTAAATGCAAACTTGCTAGAAAATCTCAAAAGTGTGCATCATGTATTAGTCCTTCGCAGCTTTATATGATTACATGATAAATAGTTACAAACACAATCATACAAACTTGATGATGTATGTCAAGCCTTGACATCATTCTTTAAGAGATACATCATGATGGGTATCATGATGGGAGTATTGATAAGTTTAACTAATCTAACTTATCAATACGTCACTTGAATTCTTAGGTCTTGAATTCAAGGTTGACTTAAATCAACTATGGCATATAGATAGGGGGAGTTAAGGATAACTCCATTATCAATTGATTGTCATCATCAAAAAGGGGGAGATTATTGAATCTCGGATTTTGATGATGAAGTCAATTGTCATTTGTTGTCTAATCTATGTGTTGAGATAAGTGTGCAGGATTAACTACGATGAAAGTTAGACAAGCAGCAGGAGTTGCGCCGGAGTCAAGATCATGATCACGTTGGGAGTTCGAGAGTTCGACGGAAGTTCGGACGGTCGTCGGAGGTTCTGCAAGAACAGATCCGAGAAGTCCAGAAGCTTGCCAAGCGAAGCTCGTCGGAACTCGCCAAGTGGATCGTCGCAAAGTCCAGGAGTTTGCCGGATGTCTGCAGAAGAATCACCGAGGATTCATCGGATGATCGACGGAAGTTCGCCGGAAACTCGCCGGAAGAAGCGATTGACGCATCGGAGCAAAGCTGCAGAAGTTGTCTTAGATTTAATCGTAGTTAGCACGTTGATTAAGCTTGAAAATGGGAGGTGATCCCATTAGCTTAATCTTGGGACAATTGGGCCCTTGAAAAGATTGAAATTGGGCCGAATGGAGTTAACCATTCGGACCCTGATTGCACTAGGCGGTGCAACCGCCCCAGCCAGGAGGTGCAACCGCCCAGAGCTCAGTCTTCGAGCTAGATTGAGCGGTGCAACCTCCCTGATAGAGAGGTAGCACCGCCTGAGCTCGGTCTTGAGCTCAGGCAGAGAGGTGCAACCGCCTCCAGTCAGAGGTGGCACCGCCTGGGCTCGATCTTGAGCGGACTCAAGCGGTGCAACCCACGACAAAGAGGTGCAACCACCGATCCCGGAATTCTGGGATTTGATCGTTTGAGCTCCAAATTTGAACTGGGTTGGGGCCTATAAATACCCCACCCATTCAGCACTGAAAAGACACAGATCCACACCCAATTCTTGATCTTTTCAGTGATTCTAAGAGCTCAAATTTGTGTAAAGTCCAAAGTTCTCCTCTTTCTGTTCTTCAAGTCTTGAGTTGTAAAGAGGAGAGAAAGGATCTGTAAGGGTTGTCTCTGAGCCCGTCAAAAGGAGAGAAACTGTAAAAGGGCAGTTAGCCTTCGCCCATTGAAGGAAGGCAGCTAGTTGACGTCGGTGACCTCGTCGGAGGAGGAAGCCAAAAGTGGAGTAGGTCAAGACTGACCGAACCACTCTAAATCTCTGGTTTGCTTTTACTTTGAGCACTTTATCATTACTGCAAACCTCCTACATACCTACTGCCCTCTACACTTTTACGAACGAGTCTCTAAGTTCTGATCCTTCCGAATCTGCATTCAAACGTAAATCGGTGTTTTCGTACGATCTTCATACTGCAGTTTACGCTTAAGTTTTGATTCCATTTATAACTGCAAATTTCTTTCTGCATATTCATAAAACGGTTTTCAAAGTTTAAAACTGCGTTTAGATGTAAAACTGCGTTTAGACGTAAAATTACGCTTTGATGTTAAAACTGCGTTTAGACGTAAACTGCGTTTAGACGTAAACTGCGTTTAGACACAAAACTGCGTTTAGACGTAAAACTGCGTTTAGACGCAAAACTGCGTTTAGACGTAAAACTGCGTTTAGACGTAAAACTGTGTTTAGACGCAAAACTACGTTTAGACATAAAACTGTGTTTAGACGTAAAACTGCGTTTAGACGCAAAACTGCGTTTAGACGTAAAACTGCACTTAGACGTAAATCTGCATTTAGACGTAAAACTCCACTTAGACGTAAATCTGCACTTAGACATAAAACTGCGTTTAGATGCAAACTAAGCTCAGGCCAACTGCGCTTTAAAAACGAAACTAAACTTTAGACGCAATCTAAACTTAGACGCAAACTGCGCTTAAATGCAAACTGCGCTTAGACGCAATCTGCATTTAGACGCAAACTGCATTTAGACGCAAACAGCGTAAACTACACTTAGATACAAACTGTGAATCGGCTTTTACATCGAAATCATTTTTATCGGACGAACGCAGCTTTCGCTTTAAATCGCTGAAAAATATCCGCTGCACTAATTCACCCCTCCCCTCTTAGTGCTCTCGATCCTAACAACTTATAGGTTTGGATGTCCCAGATCTAGTACAACTGGTCATTGGGAGTGGCGGTCGACCTTACGAGGGCTATTGAGTGTCGATAAATGATCATCCACTCTCAACGTCATGAGAGAAATATCCCTTATTTTCTTGCTCAAACAAATCCCTACCCAGGGTCATTCGGGTTAAGAGAGAAAGAGTTCTCTGGGTGAATCCGATTAGAGCGAGACTCGAGTAGAAACCGTATGGGTCTGATAGCACCATGCTCGATATACAGTCTTTGGGATATTAGATAGATGAGGGACTATAGGTACACGGTAACTAAGGACAGACAGGTCCAATGGATTGGATTCCCCTGTATCGTTTGGGGACCATGGCGTAGTGAGCTAGTACATCCATAGTCGATGAGTCGAGTGAATTATTACAGAGATAATAATTCACTAAGTTAGAAGGAGTTCTGACAGGTATGAATCACGGTTAGCTTGATATTGGGCCTAAAGGGTCACACACATATGGTAGGCATTGCGATGAGTAGAGGTTCGGATATGAGATATCCGTCGGAGCTCCTGTCTTATTGGATATCCAATAAGCCCCTGAATTATTGGATCCCATGGACGAGATCCAATAAGAGCCCATGAGAGATTATTGGATAGAGATCCACTAATCTAAAAGGCTTTGGTAATTGGATGCAGATCCAATACCCACTAGGGGAGGATCCATTATGTTTTGACAGGGGGGCTCTATAAATAGGAGGGATTCAGAGCCTTTGCTTGTCCCTTCTATTCTCCTCCCCCTCTCCACCTTAGAGTAGGCCTGAAATTTTGAGGAGCATCGTCGTAGCCTACTGTATGGATTACCGCTAGAGAGGAGGACGCTTGACCTCCTTCACCCTCTCCTAAAGCTTTGTAAGAAAATTGGGATATATGATCTCCCTAGGTAACACAATCTACTCTATACACAGTTTTAAGTTTTGCGGATTTTGCGCACCAATCTTTGCATGACGACGAACATCTCTTTGGGAATAGGGGATTTTATTTTTCTTGTTCATCCGTTGCACATGTGATGTCACCCCAAGATTTCCCAACAATATCTTGATTCATGCATAAAAAATCTCAAGTTATAAATCTCGAAAAATCAAAATAAAGCTCATTCAAATTCCAATCATCAAATCAAAATTATTTTCAAGAGATTCATAAAAAAAGACATAGATAAATTCATTAATCTCTCCTTTGTTTTCATCAATGATTCATTTATATCATGAGATATACAAATCATAATTACAATGGAGTCATATAAAAATAATGACATGAAAGATATTAATATGAAAGATCAATTCGTGAATGATTCATCTTGACAAATCTCCTTTTTAGTAAATAACGAATATAATCATAGGAGATCAATTAAGATATCTTGATTCAAATAAGTCTTAAATTATTAATGTCAAGAATCAAGATTTGTTTGGATTAATCTTCTCTTTTGCTTCTCTTGTCTTGTGCAAGCTAGCCATCTCCCCCTTTGTCATTGTCAAAAAGAAGGGAAGACCCTTTACATCAATTTCTAAATCATGACAAAGATAAATATCATAGATGAAAATTCAAGTCATGAATATCAAAATAATTATTTTATCATGAATATTTCATCTTTACATGCATTATTATCATAAGTTAAAGTATTGCATACATAATTCCAAATCATCATGTATATAAAATGTAAAATCATCATTACATACATAATTCTAAATTATCATTTATTTCACATCATGATGGTACCAATTTTGTCAAATTACATCCTACGATGCATGATCGAAATTTCTTATTTGTATACACCAAAACAAATTAATGAATATTTTATGTATTCATATCATCACATGAGGAATATCAAGAAGAGTTATTGGGTGATGAGATAAATATTTCATAAATATAAGGAATTACATAAAAATCATATCATGAAAAGATAATACCAAAAGACATGTTTTCTTTTGAAAAAATCTCCTTTTAAATAATCAAAGGAAAATCTTAGGAGATCATGATATAGATAAAATTCATTCAATTTTGTCGGAGTACAAGATATTAATTCAAGCATATCAAATATTCAATCATCAAAATCATAATTCATCTAAAAAATTCTCCTCTTTAAATATTCAAAGAAAGATCTTAGGAGATCAAATAATAAGAGATTTTCAAATAAAATTTTAAGTCAAGAATTTAAAAAAAAAAGATATTCTCTTTAGTAAATCACAAAAGGAAACATAGGAGAAAAAGATTTCAATTCATTCATAAGAACTCTTATGATTCATATTGAAAATTTTCTCAAAATTTAAAAGAATAAAGAAATCTTTATTTATAAAGGATTTCATGTTATAAATTTCACGTGATTAAGATCATGATTTCGAAAAAACCCATTAGATTCAAACCATCAAAATCAATTTCAAAGTTCACAAAATTCATAAATAGATTCATGATTTTAAACCCAATAATATATTTTCCTTTTTATATGATACTTTTTAAGTGATTGATTTCGTATAAGCATGCCTTTTTCATTTATGTCAAATAAAAACATGTATCAATATTTAGGATCGAAAAATAAATTTCTTCATAAAAACCATCAAGATCAATAAACCATAAAGATCATCATGTATAACTTTAAAATCTCATGCATAAAATCATCAAATCATGGTATCAAAATTTCAATGTTTTCATTATAACTTTATGCATCATTAAGTATACAATCGTCAAGCATGACACTATTTCATTTATGTGTAATAGCCACTCTTATTATCGTGAATCGTGAATCATCAATTGTCAATCGTCAATCGTCATTTTTAAAGTATACAATCATCAATCGTCAAGCATGCATATTTCATTTATATCAAATCAAAACATGCATTATTTTTAAAGTCACTTTTATCATGGTATAAATCGATAATCCATAAATCGTAAAAGATGAAATCATCAAAATCAATAAACTATAAATTACCCAAAACTCAACATCATCATGCATAGTTTCAAAAATAATAATTTATTAGGCATGATATCATATTTCATAAGGCATTTTTAATCAAAATCATTTTGTTTATCATAAACATACAATTTTCATGATTATTTTCAAAAATACTAGAATGATAAGCATGATTTCATTTATTTTTAAAATATTCATCATGATAGGACATACAAGGCAAAGAAATCATTAAACATAAAGGATATTCATCAATCATGGTTTCATTGAGCATAAGGTATTTTTAACCAAAATCATTTTGTTATTTGTTGTAGTCATACATTTTTCTTTTTAGGTGAATCTATCTTTTCATGCTTAGTTTTCCATACAAAAACCATGCATCATCATTAAGCATGATATTAAACTTCTTAATATTTTCAATAAGACATCAAGCATGGTTTCAATCAAAATCGAATATCATCAAGATACATATTTTTTCTTCTTAAGAAAAACATACATATAATCATTAGATTTAAATCTAACATTTTATTCCATTAACATAAAACATACAATTTTCAAGAAAAATAATTATTCAAAAAAATAAAAAAATAAAATGCATCATAGAAAACATCAAGTAATTTCAAAATAAATTAAGGGGGTTTCGATTACCTAATCATTGAATGTCGTTGAGGTGTAGTTTGCCACCTTGCCTTTCTTGATTTTCTCCTCGTCTTCAGAGGAGCTCAATTCATCCCAATTTTTATTCTTCTTGCATTCAAAGCAAGTGTTAGGATCGGAGTAGCACTAAGAGGGGGGGGTGAATTAGTGCAGCGGATTAAAACTTCGGTTTTTAAAAAATCTTTCGTATGATAAGAGCGGAACTTGACAAACTTAATCTTGAAAGCGTATTCTTAAATATGCGCAGCAAAAGTAATAAGGAACTAAAGCATATAAGAAGGTTTGCAATATTGTAAATAGCAATAATGAAATGCAAACCAAGGATCACGTCGATTTTAGAGTGGTTCGGTCAAATGACCTACTCCACTTGCGAGGCCCCTCTTCGATGAGGCTCCCACCTTCCACTAGCAAGTCTCTTGAAATGTAAGGGTAAATACCCCTCTTACAACTCTTTACAAGCGGTTCACTCTCTTACAGATTTTCGAGAAGAGATGAGGTGAACACTAGCAAATTGAAAAGAAGACAAGCTAACACTTTTCTAAGACCTTTCTCTCAAACTCTTGCTGCTCAAAAAGTTGTAATCTCAGCTGAGATTTGAGAGGTATTTATAGGCCTCAAGAGGATTCAAATTTGGGCTCCAAAATTCAAATTCTCTTTGGGTCCCGATGCTGGCGGTGCCACCGCCCAGCGCTCGGGTGCTGGACGGTGCAACTGCCCAGCCAAGGAGGTGTCACCGCCCAGCCTGGTGGTGCCACCGCCTGGCTCTCCTGTTCACTTGGTTTGGCTTACTTTTAGCCCAAACCAAATCTGACTTTGGCCCCAGTTGGCCCCTAACCAAGATAAAGGATTATCTTCTTAATCCTAATCCTAATTACAAGTGAACTACATAACAAAACACATCCTAAGCAATTTAATAACCGCGAACGTCAAGTCTTGTTCCGGCGAGCTTTCCGACGAACTTCCTTCGACGGGGTCCAAGCACGCTCCCGAACTTATGATGACTTTAATGAGTAGCTGAGACTTCTCGGTGATCTCTGTGAACCTCCGACGATCTCTTCGGCAAACTTCCAATAGGTTCCCGATTTCTTCTCGGTTGGTTCCGGCAGCATCTCCGACGATTTTTCGGACTCTTAAACGTTCATCGAACTCGACTCCGGTATACTTGCTTTGTATTTTTTGTTTATCGTAGTTAATACTGCACACTTAACTCAATAATATGGATTAGATTAAATAACCTATCAATGGATTTTATCATCAAAATCCGAGATTCAACAGCAAGTAGTTTTGTTCTTTTTGCTTTTTAATTTTTGTTTCATTTGTAGTTTAAGTTCACCATCACTTGAGCTTATGCTCGATTAGTCTTCATGTGCTCTATGTCCCAAATCCTTCCTGTCCTTTGGAAGGTTGTTCTCGAGTTCCCTTTTTGTCACATTGTTCATTTCGTAGATCATTAAAGACCCAATTAGTTTTTCAAGAGGAAATGTCTTAAGGTCCTTAGCCTCTTGAATGGTCGTAACTTTTGGATCCCAACTTTTTAGATGGGATCTTAAGATTTTAATTACTAGTTCAAAGTTAGAAAAATCTTTACTAAGAGCTTTGAGTCCATTGATGACACCCGTAAAATGGGTATACATATCTCCGATGGACTCACCTGGTTTCATATGGAAAAGTTCATAAGAATGCATAAGAATGTTGATTTTGGACTCTTTCACTTGGCTAATGCCTTCATGAGTGACCTTAAGAGTTCTCCAAATATCAAAATCCGAATCACAATTCGAAACGCGATTAAATTCATTTTTGTCAAGTGCACAATATAAGGCATTCATAGCATTTGCATTTAGAGAAAACATCTTCTTCTCCAAATCATTCCAATGGTTCATTGGAAGAGAAGATATTTCAAATCCATTTTTAACAATGTGCCATAAATTCAAATCCAAAGAGAGTAAGAAAACTCTCATTCGAGTTTTCCAATAAGTGTAGTCCGTCCCATTGAAAAAGGGAGGACGAATAAGAGAACAACCCTCTTGAAGGCCGAAAAGAGCCATTTCTATTTGGGTGTTAAACCAAAGTAGAAAACCGTGGCTCTGATACCAATTGTTAAGATCGGAGCAACACTAAGAGGGGGGTGAATTAGTGTAGTGGATTAAAACTCGAAAGTTTGAAAACGATTTCGTAAATGCGTAGAGATTTCGATTTGACAATGAATGACTTGGTGAAAGTAGCTCAAGTAAAGTGAGAAGATAAAAACCGAAAGCTTGCTGCTATGTAAATAATGGTTTAAGTAGTTAGATCAAAATGACCTACATCCAATTGTGAAGCCTTCTTCGACAAGGCTCGTAACTTCCACTAGCAAATCACTTTAAAGGGGAAGGACAAATACCCCTCTTACAATATTTTATAAGTGGTTCATACTCTTATAGATTTTCAAAGAGAAAAAGGGAGGTGGACACTCAAGCAATTAAAAACGAGACTTGCTAAAGACTTTGCTAAGGCTTTATCTCAATTTCTAACTTCTCAAATGTTGTATTCTCTGCTGAGAATTGAGGGGTATTTATAAGCCCCAAGAGGATTCAAATTTGGGCTCCAAATTTTGAATTCTCTTGGGTTCCTGATGCTGGCAGTGCCACCGCCTATTTGTGGCGGTGCCACCGCCTATCAGACACTGACAATGTACTAGTGGTGCCACAGCCAAACCTCTCGGGTGCTGGGCGGTGCCACCGCCCAGTCCGGCAATACCACCGCCTGATCCTTATAGTTCTGGGCGGTGCCACCGGCTAGTTCGGCGGTTCCACCGCCTGGTCCTATGGGTCACTATATGGGCTTCAAATCTAGCCCAAACTAGGTAATATCGGGCCCAGATGACCCCTAGCCAGGATATAGGATTATCCCTTAATCCTAACCCTAATTACATGCAAACTACGCAACTGAAAACATAGTCCTAAGAAAGTTTTCAACCGGCAAACATCGAGTCTCCTTCCGGTGAGATTTCCGGCGATCTTCCGGCGGACTTCCGATACACCCTCGGATTTCTTCCGGTAGACTCCCAACAGGCTCCCGATCTTGTGGTGAGTTCAACGAGTAGCTGAGCCATCTTGGTGATCTTCATGAACCTCCGACGATCTCTTCGGCGAACTTCCGAAAACTCCGACAAGTCCCTGATTTCTTCTCCGTTGGTTCCGGCAGCAACACCGACGAATCTTCGGACTCTCGAACACCCATCGAACTTGACTCCGGTAGACTTGCTTTATGTCTTCAAGCTATCGTAGTTAATCCTGCACATATAAAACAAAAGTTTGATCTAGACAATTACTCCTAAGCAATTAATCAAGTTGTCCGGCATGTCATTGGTCCCTCGACGCTTCGTTCGATTCTTCGGCGCATCGTCCTCTCTTGCGCCTATTGCCCAATCAGCCAGTTGACTCCGCAACTCCGATATCCTTGACACAATATCCACTCTTCTTGGCCCAATGCCCGAATTCATGGCTTAAAGCCTTCTGTCGATACGTCGACCGATCCACCGGCCCGACGTCCAATCTTCTAACATGTTCCTCCGGCACAACATGATTTTCCTACTTTAATTGTCTCATCCTGAATGAAGCATCCTGCATCACTCAAAACATAGATTAAATCATAAACACATATCAAGTGGTTTCATCATCAAAATACGAGATTCAACAAGATCAAGTGGGGGGAGAGACCCAAGGTAACACAAAATGAAGGCACACTTAGAGCGAGATCAGACTCAGTGGATGGCTGACCCATGGAATGGTGAGCACGAGGGCCACCATTAACTCAATGCAAATTAAGGAGCAGAGCAACTTGAGTGTAACGTGGTGAAGGACCCAAGGCGCATAAAAAGAGTTGGCATAGAAGATGGAACATGTAGCGAAGGCATGAAGCTTTCCTTGGACAAAGGTCAAGGACATGAACTCTTGTTGAGGCAAAGAGCGGGATCATGTCGTTCCATGGGTCCCACATTCTGATGGAGCGGACTCATCCTGCATGGTGTCAAAAATAAAGAGAGCTTCTAGGCACATGCACCTTATCTTGGAGAAGCATTCGATGGAGGAACCAATGTGACTCAACTTGCGGAGGCGAAGTTGGGTTTACAAGGCCTTGGCACAGGGCAAGAGGATGTGGAGGTGAGTATTCTTGAAGAATACGTCATAATGCTATCATTCAAGTTGTCATGAAAGAAGCGATGTGCAGTTGAGATTGTGCTGGTGGGGGCAGAGGCCTAGGACCTAGACAATGGTGCACCATTTATTGGAAATCCTTGGGGGCGACATCATATGCACAGCGGAAGAACAAGAAAAACAAAATCCCCGATTCCCAAATAGATGTTCGTCGTCATGCGAAGATTGGTACGTAAAAATCCGCGAAACATGAAACTGCGTATAGAGTAGATTGTGTTACCTAGGGAGATCGTATATCCCTGTTTCCTTGCAGATCCTTAGGAGAGGGTGAAGGAGGTCAAGCGTCCTCCTCTTTAGCGGTGATCCACACAGCAGGGTTGCGACGACGTTCCTCAAAACTCCAGGCCTACTCTGAGGTGGAGATGCAGAGGAGAATAGGAAAAGGCAAACAAAAGCTCTCTAGCCCATGGGGCTCTGAATCCCTCCTATTTATAGAGGTCCCCTGTCAAACCCTAATAGGTCCTCCCTTAGTGGGTATTCGATCTGCATCCAATAAGACAAGGGCTTCGTTGGATATCTCATATCCGAACCTCTATTCATCGCAATGCCTACCATATGTGTGTGACCCTCTAGGCCCAATATCGAGCTGGCCTTGAGTCATACCTATCAGAACTCCTTCTAACTCAGTGAATTATTATCTCTGTAATAACTCACTCGACTCATCGACTACGGGCGTACTAGGCCACTACGCCATAGTCCCCAGACAATACAGGGGAATCCAATCCATCGGACCTGTCTGTCCTCAGTTACTGTGTACCTATAGTCCCTCATCCAACTAATATCCCAGAGATCGTATATCAAGCATGGTGTTATCAGACCCACACGGTTTCTAGTCGAGTCTCGCTCTAATCGGATTCTCCCGGAGAACTCTTTCTCCCTCAACCCGAATGACCCTGGCCAGGGATTTATATGAGCAAGAACACATGGGATATTCCTCTAATGATACCGAGAGTGGATGATCCTCTATCGATACTCAATAGCCCTCATAAGGTCGACTACCACTCCCAATGACCAGCTGTACTAGATCTGGGATAGCCAAACCTATAAGTTTGGTATCAAAGAGTGGAGCACTCATACAGGATATCCTTGGTGTCTCAAGTCTAAGGACCAGATACACCACTAGGACTACGGAATCGCTGTCTGACAATAAGGCATCATCAACCATCCAGCATTCCGTAAACAGATCAATCAGTGAACTCATTCTCCAATGAGCACCTGTATTGTATCCCTAGTGTCCCTACACAAGCAGCTATGAGACCAACTGCATCCATCATATGGATGGGTATACAGCACACTAGTCTGTTCGGTTATCACGATATCCCTCTCGAGTAACCTATGACTGGGATTATTTAAGATATGTGTTTAAAGGTGAATCGATCTCACTATCATGATCTCATCACGATCTGATTCCCATTGCACAAATCCAAGGACATCACAATATATGAATGCATTTATGCAATAGTTATAAAGTGATATATGCTAAAATATAATAAGCAAAAAGATTCTGTATTAAGTCACACGTTCCATCACTCACGTGATTGGCTTGCTGGCCACCTATGACTAGCAATCTCCCACTTGACCTAAAGCCAATCACCTATGTGTCTGATCTCCATCAGACCCCTGTGACGCTCAAAACAAATCTGAGACAACGGCTTTGTAAGTGGATCTGCAATGTTATCTTCGGATGGAACTCTTTCCACTACTACATCTCCTCGAGTCACGATCTCTCTGATAAGGTGGAACCTCCTCAGAACATGCTTAGATTTCTGATGAGACCTAGGTTCCTTTGCTTGAGCAATCGCCCCGTTGTTGTCGCAATATAGGGAGATCGGCTCTTCGCTACCCGACGACTCCCAAATCTGTGATGAACTTCTTCACCCAAACTCCCTTTCTTTGCTGATCTCGATGCAGCAATGTACTCCGCCTCGTGGTCGAGTCACAGTGGTATCTTGCTTGGAACTCTTCCAAAGACTGCTGCTCCTCTATTCAAGGTGTACACATACCCTGAATTCGACTTGCTATCATCGACATCAAACTGAAAACTTGAGTCGGTGTAGCCTACAACCTTAAGGCTATTACCTCCATATACTAGTAAAAGATCCTTAGTCCTTCTCAAGTACTTAAGGATACACTTTCTTGCTTTCTAGTGCTCCAAGCTTGGATCCGCCGATACCTGCTCGTGACACTCGAGCATGCATCTATATCATGCCTAGTACATAACATGGCATACATGATAGACCCTATTCTTTGAGGCATAAGGTATCATATCCATGTTAAGCCCTTTCTTCCTGGAGTCTTTGGGGACATACTCAGAGAAAAAGCGATATCCCATGTCTCATCGGTATGAGACATCTCTTGAAATTTTCCATGCCAAACCTTTTCACAATGGTTTCTATGTACTTGGATGGGATAAGCCAAGCATCCTCTTGGATCTATCTCTATAGATTCTAATCCCCAAAATATAAGATGCTTCCCCTAAGTCCTTCATGGAGAAGTGTCTAGATAACCAAGCCTTTTATGGATAGCATTCCTCGTCATTCCCAATGATCGGGATGTCATCCACATATAACACCAAAAAAGGTGATAAGCTCCCACTTACCTTTCTGTATACACAAGGCTCATCTTCGTTCTTAACGAAGTCATAAGATCTGATTGCCTCATCAAATCTTATGTTCCAACTTCGGGAAGCTTGCTTTAATCCATAAATGTATCTAAGCAACCTACACACCTTATCTGGGTAGTTCTTGGACACGTATCCCTTAGGTTGCATCATATACACCTCCTCCTCGAGGTTCCCTTTGAGCAATGCAGTTTTCACATCCATCTGCCAGATCTCATAATCATAGTGTGCTGCAATAGCCAATAGAATTCTGATTGATTTTAGCATTGCTACGGGTGAGAAGGTTTCGTCATAGTCAACACCTTGCCTTTGACGATACCCCTTAGCCACTAGCCTTGCTTTATAGGTCTCTACCTTTCCATCTACTCCGATCTTTTTCTTAAAGATCCACTTGCAACCGATGGGTACAATACCTTCGGGCGCATCAACTAGGTTCCAAACCTTATTGGAGTACATAGAATCCATCTCAAAATTCATGCCTTCTTGCCACTTCCCGGAGTCTATACTCATAATAGCCTCCTCGTAGGTCTGAGGATCAATATCCTCTACATCCTCTCCTCTAATATGTCCCATATATCTCTCAAGAGGATGGGATACTCTATCAGACCTGCGTAAAGATGAAACTTGTGTATTAGGTACATGAACAGACTCGGGCTGTAGAGTGGTGCTTGAGCTTGGTTCTCCAACCTCGCTTAATTCTATCATTCTCCCACTATCTCCGCCAAGAATGTGTTCCTTCTCAAGGAACACTGCTCTCTTAGCTACAAAAACCTTTTGGTCCTTGAGATGATAGAAATAATACCACAAGTTTCCTTGGGGTATCCCACAAATTTGCATCGCTCTGTCCTTGATTCTAACTTATCGGGGTTGTGTCTTTTAACATGTGCAGGGTAGCCCCAAATCATAACAATCTTAAGATCAGGCTTCTTCCCTTTCCATATCTCATATGGTGTAGACACTACCGACTTAGTTGGAACTCTGTTCAGAAGGTAAGCTGTGGTTTCTAGGGCATATCTCCAGAATGAGATGGGTAGGTCAGCGAAACTCATCAAGGACCGTACCATATCTAATAATGTACGATTTCTCCTTTCAGAGACACCATTGAGCTGAGTTGTATAAGGAGGTGTCCATTGGGATAATATCCCATGGTTCTTGATAAACTGAGTGAACTCTGTACTTAAGTACTCACCTCCTCGATCTGATCGAAGAGTTTTGATACTCTTTCCAGTCTGGTTCTCCACCTTATTCTTATACTCTCTAAATTTCTCAAAGGCCTCGGACTTGTACTTCATTAAGTACACATATCTATACCTTGAGAAATCATCAGTAAATGTAATGAAGTAGGAGTAACCTCCAATGGCATGAGTTGACATGGGTCCACATACATCACTATGTATGAGTTCCAACAACTCAGTGGCTCTCTCTCCAGTTCCACTAAATGGAGAGTTGGTCAGTTTTCCACGAATGCAAGGCTCACAAGTTGCATATGACACATAGTCGAATGGATCTAGATATCCATCATTTAACAACTTTTGAATCCTTCTTTCATGGATGTGACCTAGTCTACAATGCCACAGGTATGCACTGTTCAACTCATCTCGTTTCCTTTTGAACACATTTACATTCATGATATGTGGAGTAGTGTCTAATATAAATAAACCAATATGAAATGTTCCTTTCATGATGATCTTATCATCTAATAATATCGAACAACCATTGTTCTCAAAAATAAATTTATATCCACTAACTGTTAAACATGAAATGGAGATAATGTTTTTGATAATAGAAGAAACAAAATAACATGCATCTAATGCAATAAAAGCTCCACTAGGCAGATGCAGGGCGACCTCGCCAACAGCTACTACAGCAACTTTTGCTTCATTACCCATCTTGAGGTCCATCTCGTCTCTCTCTAGTCTCCTAGTCCTTGCCAGAACCTGCAACGAATTGCATATATGATAAGCACTACCGGCATCCAATACCCATATGTTATCATAAGAGTCTAACAAATGGAAACTGATCATGAATGTACCTGAAGCTTCATCAAGCTTTTGTTTCGCCCTTTCTGCAAGGTACTCTTTGTAGTTTCTCTTCCGGTGCCCATCTTTACCACAGTGGAAGCACTGGCCTTTGTCCTTTGCTGGGTCTTTCTTAGCAACCTTTGCTTTACCTGGTTTGACCTTGCCCTTTCCCTTCTTAAAGGACCTTTCTGCTTTCCTTTTCCTTTTGGTCTCACCAGTGTAGAGAACTGGCTTCTCTTTCTTGATAGTACTCTTTGTCTCCCTCAACATATTGAGAAGCTTTGGGAGAGTCACTTCAAGCTTGTTCATATTAAAATTCATTATGAACTGTGAAAAGGAATCTGGTAGGGACTGAAGCACAATGTCCACACACAAGTTATCCTCTAGGACCATTCCTAGACCTGTGAGTTTCTCTATCCACTCAATCATCTTTAGGACATGGTTCTGAACCAGTGTCCCCTCAGTCATCCTAGCACGGAAGAGGCTCTTAGATATCTCATATCGCTGAGTCCTTCCTTGTTCCTCAAATAATTTGCGGACATGTTGGAGAATGGATCTGGCATCCATCTTTTCACGTTGTCTCTGTAACTCAGGAGTCATAGAGCCCAACATATAGCACTAAGCAAGAGTGGAGTCATCAATGTACTTCACGTAGCGAGTGATCTCATCCTCGTTTGCCCCTTCTTCGGGCACAGGCATCACTGTATCAAGGACGTAGACGATTTTCTCCGTTGTGAGAAAAATTCTCAAGTTACGGAGCCAATCCGTATAATTTAGACCAGTGAGGCGGTTGACATCAAGTATGCCACGTAAGGGATTTGAAAGCGACATTTTTTGAAAATTAAGATGCAGCAGAAATGAATAACATGCAGATTTTGCAAGAAATAAACTATCAAGATATGGACTTCTATCTTAATATGCTCCCACTATTTTACTAACGAGTCATGCGACACCCTCAGCACGTGAAACGGAAGTCTTCGGCAGACTTCTAGTGGGGATCAGGATCCAATCAACGTCTTAGTGTGACCTCGAGGGACTTGACCAATCACACTAAGCCTAAAAGGTAGGTAACTCTTGTCGATCACAACTCCTTGTGATTCCTGTCCTGTTCGGCCTTCGAATCACTATGGCCTCGAGGGACTCGACCAATGTTAGGACTCTAGCTAGGAGAGTCCTAATTGAGAGGGACACTCTGTTAGGACTCTAACTAGGAGAGTCCTAATTGAGAGGGACATTCTGTTAGGAGGTTTTTTTCTTAGAGAAGAATTAGGAGTTGTAAGGGAATAGGAGTCTTGAGTATGAGTCATATTATGAGTTGGTTAGAAGAGTCTTAAGTAGGAGTCCTATTAGGAGTTAGAGTTTAGAAGCCCTATAAATAGCCATGTATTCCTTCTCTTTTGATAAGCAATAGATGAATCTTTTCTGCAGCCTTTGAGCAGCAACTTGGAGGGAGGAACCCCTATAGAGTTCCAAGAAGGCCGATCCCCTAAAGAGATCAACCCCAAGTTTAGAATCTGCAAGGGTTCTAACAACCAACCATGATGCTCGGTTAAGTCAACACCTTCGTTACAAGATGAGTCTGATTTGATGATATACCCTCGAGGGACTCGACCAAGTATACCATGCCCTCAGGTCACCGGTGACATCTCTATGTCATAAGCAAGATAGCGAATCGCGATATAGGTGAGTCTCGAGGGACTCGACCAACTCAACCTACACCGGGAATCGGTTCCTACTTATAACGATGGAAGGCCACGTGGGTCAATCTAATTGCCTCACGTTTACTGACTTAATATTATCGAGAGATGTTTCTATGATTTGGTCTCCTAATATGACATGTCACACATATACATATTTAATATATATCTACATCGCATGCAAATATATATACATATCTAGTATGTGTATAAGCAATTACACCAGATGATCATGGACCACAACCTAATATGATTATGCCCGAGCCAGTAGGCCTAATCACTCACATCAAGATCTATGTGTGCAACGGTGCATCTCCATGCCCTATGATCGTCCATTTCGTCCTTGTCGGTTCCGTCGACATCTTGATGCATCTTCATGCATCACGATCGTCCGTCTCGTGGGTCTCGCTATCACATCCACGCTCCCGCTGTGTCTCCTCTGATGATTACAACTTAATCATAGGCACGCAGGCCCGACAATAAACGACAAATATAATGAAGGTTCGCAGACCTCAATAATAATAATCACAGGTACACACATCACACGGTCCATGATCATCCATCCACATATCATACATCACATGTATAATTAATCATCATCAAGTAGGACTACTAGATAATAATAAAATAATAATAATCAACTAAACTTTTTAATTAATTAATATTTTCTGAAATCAGGGATATTATAGGGAATTTCTGAATTCTTAGGGGTATTTTCATAATTTGGACAAAAGACAGAAACTGGAATTTCTCAAATTCCGAGGGGCAATACTGCCTTTTGCCCAGAAAACCATAATGCCCTTTCCCCTTCTCGTTACTACCGCCGTCGCCACCCTGCCGACGGCGGCCTGTGCGACGGGGCGAGGGCACTGCCCTCACCTGCAGGCGGCACGCACGCTAGCGGCGCTGCCGCTGCGGGTGGGCGCCCCCTTCGGGCGCCGCCGCCTCCGCAGGCGATGCTGTCCCACCGAGCGACCGCCCCTATGGGGGGGTTTCGCCCGCGGGAGCAGCGGCGGCAAGCGCCGCTGTCCTGCGGCGCCTCTGCCAGTGGGCTGCCTGCCCCGCCGGCAGCAAGCCTACTGCAAGCAAGCCATCGGCCGGCTGCACCAGACGCAGCCCCTGTGCTGCCCGCCTTCGGCTGCGCTGCACGCACGCAGATCGAGGGCGGCAACTGTTGCTGCCCTTCCTTGTTTTTGCGTCAACAATTTTGACGTCAAAATTCTTCCTAAACACAATACACGCAGTTCAAAACCAATCATTCGCACGAGCAACCTGACTCTAATACCACTGTTGGAAATCCTTGGGGGCGACATTATATGCACAGCGGTAGAACAAGAAAAACAAAATCCCCGATTCCCAAATAGATGTTCGTCGTCATGCGAAGATTGGTACGTAAAAATCCGCGAAACATGAAACTACGTATAGAGTATATTGTGTTACCTATGGAGATCGTATATCCCTGTTTCCTTGTAGATCCTTAGGAGAGGGTGAAGGAGGTCAAGCGTCCTCCTCTCTAGCGGTGATCCACATAGCAGGGTTGCGACGTTGCTCCTCAAAACTCTAGGCCTACTCTGAGGTGGAGATGGAGAGGAGAATAGGAAAAGGCAAACAAAAGCTCTCTAGCCCATGGGGCTCTGAATCCCTCTTATTTATAGAGGTCCCCTGTCAAACCCTAATGGGTCCTCCCCTAGTGTGTATTGGATCTGCATCCAATAAGACAAGGGCTCCGTCGGATATCTCATATCCGAACCTCTATTCATCGCAATGCCTACCATATGTGTGTGACCCTCTAGGCCCAATATCGAGCTGGCCGTGAGTCATACCTGTCAGAACTCCTTCTAACCTAGTGAATTATTATCTCTGTAATAACTCACTCGACTCATCGACTACGGACATACTAGGCCACTAAGCCGTAGTCCCCAAACGATATAGGGGAATCCAATCCATTGGACCTGTATGTCCTCAGTTACCGTGTACCTATAGTTCCTCACCCATCTAATATCCCAGAGACCGTATATCGAGAATGGTATTGTCAGACCCACACGGTTTCTACTCGAGTCTCGCTCTAATCGGATTCTCCCGGAGAACTCTTTCTCCCTCAACCCGAATGACCCTGGCTAGGGATTTGTCTAAGCAAGAACACATGGGATATTCCTCTCATGATGCCGATAGTGGATGATCCTCTATCGACACTCAATAGCCCTCGTAAGGTCGACTACCACTCCCAATAACCAACTGTACTAGATCTGGGACAGCCAAACCTATAAGTCTGGTATCAAAGAGTGGAGCACTCATATAGGACATCCTTGGTGTCTCAAGTCTATGGACCAGATACACCACTAGGACTACGGAATCACTGTCTGACAATAAGGCATCATCAACCATCCAGCATTCCGTAAGCGGATCAATCAGTGAACTCATTCTCCAATGAGCACCTGTACTGTATCCCTACTGTCCCTACACAAGCAGCTATGAGACCAGTTGCATCCATCATATGGACGGGTATATAGTACACTAGTCTGTCCGGTTATCACGATATCCCTCTCGAGTAACCTATGATCGGGATTATTTAGGATATGTGTTTAAAGGTAAATCGATCTCACTATCGTGATCTCATCACGATCCGATTCCCATTGCACAAATCCAAGGACATCACAATATATTTATGCATTTATGTAATAGTTATAAAGTGATATATGCCAAAATATAATAAGCAAAAAGATTTTGTATTAAGTCACACGTGCCATCACTCACGTGATTGGCTTGCTGGGCACCTATGACTAGCACCATTTTCAGTGAAGTCGATGGACTTCAGGAGCTACTAGGTGACGGACTATCTTATAGCGGTGCTTCATCTGGGTGTGACCTGAGAGCGGGTGGACGAAGGCCGATTACCATAGGAGCAAACACAATCAAAGGTGGAAGAAGCCTTGTGATATATTGGCAGAGGCCACACATGGAGGGATCGCAATCTGAGTTCATCCTACAATGATCAGAATGCAATGGAGATGTCACAAGGAGGTGACATGGTGTAGTAAATTATGGTCAAATAGTTCATGGCAGTGTGATACACACAAAACTAGTCCCACGAGGGACTACAGAGGTATGATCGGGAGCTATTGGGAGCTCCACTTTGGTGAACAATATGATGACAAGAAAAGCTATAGATTCAACAAGTGAATGCCATGGTATTGCAGAGGTGAGTCTTCCGTGTGTGCATTATATTTTGCATCGGATAAAAGCCTTGGTCATCAGCATATGGGGGTTATGTACCACCGAGGGAGTATACCGAATGCAAGTACTAGTGAGTCCCATGGGAGAGACTTGATCTTGCAGAGGTATGATCAGAGTGGTGGGAGAGTTGGACTGCTCTAGAGCTTATATTCGCTTAAAGGAGCCTGGTAAGTCAGAGGACAAGTTCGAGTAAGCGAACGTTGCTACCAAGGAAGTTAAAGAGAACAGAATCGGTGCGAACCCAATAACATGATGGTGGAGGCCATGCATGGGAGTTGTTGTCTATCTTTCATCAACTAAGGGGAACTGCTCGGAGAACACAGAGGTGTTAGAGCAGGGGGTCGAAAGCGGCGAGGAAGCGATGACGAGTCTAGAGGGACTTAGCTACTCAAAAACCAATGAGTCCTATGGGGGGGACTCATTGGAGCAGAGGTATGATTGGAGCGACAGGAGAGTTAGACTACTCCAGAGCTCATATTTGCTTAAGGGAGCCCAGTAAGTCAAAGGACAAGACCGAGTAAGTGAATGTTGCTATCAAGGAAGCTAAGAAGAATTGAATCAGTGCAAACCCTATAACATAATGGTGGAGGCCATGCATGGGAGTTGCAGTCTATCTTTCCATCAACCAAGGGGAACTGCTTGGAGAACATAGAGGTGTTGAAGCAGGTGGGTCAAAAGAGGCGAGAAAGCGACAACGAGTCCAGAGGGACTTAGCTACCCAAAAATCAAGCATCGGTTAGAATGGAGGTGGACTCGGATGAGCGCCATAATGCTGTAGAGGCAGATCCACCGATCGCGAAGAAAGGGATGTATATACGAGATGATGGATAGTAGGGCCATGGGGATGGCAACGCTATGGTACCACAGAGGTGGGACTTCCGTGAAGTTATCTATCCCTTACTCTCATTAAGGGAGAGCACTTGGACGTGAAAGGGGCCGATGAGGTGGAGAATACAGAGGCAAACTCCAAGTATGGAGATAAGACTAAAGGGCAAAGGCCAAGGAACTTCATATGACCAGTGTCAACGAGCTTCTCATCAAGATAGCGGAAAGTGGAGGACTTCGGGTTGATGTAAGAGTGCTCGACCAAGAAATGAAGTAGGCAGTATGCGATGCTGTACCTTTGCGACTCAGAGGAGTAGGCGACAAAAATGGTGGACAAGACGGTATAATTCCAAAGGCGACCAAATCTACTAGAGACTTGCTCCTATTGAATCTCGGATTTTGATGATAAAACCAATTGATAATGTTATAATCTAATATGCATTTTGAGTGATGCAGGACTAGCTATGATCATGAGAGGAAAATTAATTGAAGCAAGAGGAATCGAATGTTATGCCGGAGAGGAACATGTTAGAAGATTGGATGTCAAGACGGAGGATCGGTCGACGTGTTGGCCGAAGGCTTCATGTCAAGAGTTCATGCATCGGGCCTAGAAGAGCGGACATTGCGCTAAAAAAGATTGGAGTTGCGGAGGTCAACATGCCGATTGGGCAAAAGGCCGCAAAAGAGGATGATGCGCCGAAGGATTCGACAAAGCGTCGATGAACCAATGACATGCCGGATAACATAGGATTTTCTTGTAATCAATTATATTTAGATCGAGTTAGTTTAGAGTCTAATTGAGTCAGTTTAGAATGTAATTAGGCTAACTCAATTAGGGGGCCTATTGGGCCTGACTCGATGTACTGTAGTAGGGTCAAGTAGTGGTACCGCCCAGACTTGGTAGTGGTACCGCCTAGAAACAATCTTCAAGATTGTGTCAAGCGATGGTACCGCTAGATTAGGCGGTGGTACCGCCTAGACAATCTCTCAAACTATGTCAAGTGGTAGTACTGTCAGACTGGGAGGTGGTACCACTTAGTGTCAGTGCTGCAAGCGGTGGTACCGTCCGGCACAAGCGGTAGTACCGCCAGGACCCGGGAAACCCAAGATGAGACCTTTTTTTGCTCTAATTTTGAAGTCATTTGGAGGTTATAAATACCTCAGCTATTCCTGTATATAGTAGCAAGAATTAAGCACAAAATTGAGTTAAAAAAGGGGGAAAAATACTTGAGAAAAAATTGGGAAACTCTCTTAGGATTTAGGATCACTTCTTCTTAGTATTTAGAAGTTTGTCTAAAGGGAGAAGTGAGGTATAAGAAAGAGAGGCTTGTAAGGGTTGTCTCCTAAACCCGTGAAAATGAGAAAGAGTGTAAAATGATAGTTGATCTTTGCCTATTGAAGGAAGATCGTTAGTGGATGTCGGTGGCCTCGATGGAAGAGGAATTAGCGGAGTGGATGTAGGTCATGACGACTGAACCACTATAAAAATCTAGTTTATATTTATTTATTGCTATTTACCTTTATTGCAAATGGAATTCTTACTTTCACTATGCTTCTACATGTTTTCAAGTTAAGCATTTCTGTTATCGGTTTTCATCAAATGAAAAGATTTTCAAAACTGACATTTTTATCCGCTGCACTAATTCACCCCCCTCTTAATACTGACTCAATCCTAACAATTAGTATCAGAGTCATGTTTTTTTTGTTAGGATCAGAGCGACACTAAGGGGGTGGGTGAATTAGTATAGCGGTAAAGTATGATAAACTTTCGACGATTTAAATACTTTCGGAAACTTCGTACGATAAAAGCAACGCTTCATTTGAAACCATTTTGATTGCATTTTAACTTGAAGGCATACGTAAGAAGGAGACAAAGAAGTAGAGCATCAAATTGAAGATGGTTTGCAGTAATATAAATGAAAATAAGATAAATGCAAACCGATTTATAATGGTTCGGTCATGCGACCTACATCCACTTGCGAAGCCTTCTTCGATAAGGCTCCCAACTTCCACTAGCAAATCACTTTGAAGGGGAAGGACAAATACCCCTCTTACAACCTTTTACAAGTGGTTAACCCTCTTACAGATTTTCAAAGAGAAAGAGGGAGGTGAACACTCAAGCTATTGAAAACAAAAACATGCTAAAGGCTTTGCTAAGACTTTTATCTCAATCTCTTGCTACTCAAAGGTTGTAATCTCAGCTGAGAATTGAGGGGTATTTATAGGCCCCAAGAGGATTCAAATTTGGGCTCCAAAATTTGAATTCTCTTGGGTTTCCAAGGCTGGTAGTGCCACCGTCGAACCTCTCGGGTGCTGGGCGGTGCCACCGCTAAGTCCAGTGGTGCCACCGCTCAGTTCTCGGGTTCTGGGTGGTGCCACCACCTAATATGGCGATGCCACCGCCTACACTATTTCAGCTCACTGGTTGGGCTCCAAACTTGGCCCAAACCAGTCTGAACTCGGGCCCAATTGGCCCCTACTTGGGTTATAGGATTAACACCTAATACTAACCCTAATTAACATGCTAACTATGAATTTAAAGATATTTCCTAAGCTATTACAAAGTCTGCAAGTCAAGACTTCTTCCGACGAGCTTCCGGCGAACTTTCAGCGGTCTTCCGATAAACTCTCGAAAACCATTCTACGGACTCCCGGCAAGCTCCTAGACTTCACGATTTGATCTTGGCGAGTTCCAATGAGCTTCTTCGACAAGCTCTGATCTTTCTCGATGAGCTCCGCGAACTTCCAACGAACCTTCCGATGAGCTTTCGAAAAACCCTTCAGCAAGCTCCTTACTCATTCTCGGCTAGTTCCGGCAGCATTCCTGATGAACCTTCGGACATCCGTCGAACTCTCGAACTCCCAACGAATCCTTCCCGCTTGACTCCGACACTTTGTTTCGCTTTATATCTTTGTCATTATCGTAGTTATTCCTGCACACACAAACTAAAACTCTACTCCGATCTAGACAATTATTACAACGCGAATTGACATTCTGTTGCCCGGCACGTCATTGGTTAGCGCTTCGTCCGATTCTTCAGTACATCGTCCTCTCTTGCAGCTTGTTGCCCAATCGATGATTGACCTTCGTAACCCCAATATCCTTGGCGTAATTCCGCTCTCCCTGGCCCGATGCCCGATGTCCGAAGCCTTCTGTCGTCTAATATCCTGACGTGATCTCCTCCGGCACAACATCAATTCCTCCTGCATCAACTGTCTAATCCTGATCGAGTAGACCTACATCACTCAAAATTCTTTTAAACATCTAAACACAATTAATTAGTTTCATCATCAAAATTCGAGATTCAACATTTTTATCGTTTGGTTTAACAACCAAGAGAAATGACTCTTTTTGGCTTTCAAGAGGGTTACTCTATCATTCGACCTCTTATATTCAATGGGATGGATTATATTTATTGGAAAACTCGTTTGAGAGTTTTCTTACTTTTGTCGAATCTTGATTTATTGAATATTATTGAAAATGGATTTCAAAAGTTTTCTCTTCCAATGAAAGATTGAAAGATTTAGAGAAGAAGACTTTCTCTTTGAATGCTTTGTTTTGTGCCTTAGATAAAAATAAATTTAATCATGTTTCTATTTGCGAAACTGTGCATGATATTTGGCACACACTTGAAATCATACACAAGGGCACTAATAGAGTTAAAAACTCTAAAATTAATCTTTTGATGCATGATTTTGAATTATTTCATATGAAACCAAGCAAAACTATTATTGACATGTACACCCGTTTTACAGATGTCATCAATAGTTTAAAAGCATTTAGTAAAAGTTTTTATAACCTTGAACTTATTAACAAAATACTAAGATCCCTTCCTAAAAATTGGGATCCTAAAGTAATGGCTATTCAAGAATCGAAGAACTTGAACCATTTTCTGATTGAAGAACTTATTGGGTCTTTAATAACCTATGAAATAAGTTGTATGGCACAAAATGAACATGAGAACTACCTTCTAAAGAACAGGAAGGATTTGACACTTAGAACAAAAGAAGACCATTTAAGAGAAAACTCAAGTGATGGTGATAATGATAATCATGATGATCTTGAACTCTTAACAATAAAATTTAAAAAGTTCATAAAAGAAGAATAAAAAAATAAAAATAAACTTAAAAAAAAGAAGCTATCAAATAATAAGAAAGTATTCAAGGTGGCTTGGGATGAAACGAGTGCATCCGAAGACGAGAAGTAAACCAATGAAGACGAAGTGGTAAACTTCGCTTTGATGACTCTCAACAATGAGGTAAACAACTCACACGAATCTCCTTTACCTTATTTTGAAATTACTTAATATTTTTTATGAGTTATTTTTAAAATTAGTTCGTATAAAAAATTAAAAAATTAAAAAATTATCATGATTCTCTTTCTAGTGATTTTGAAATAATAATAATTAAAAATTTGAGTATGACAATTGCATGTTAACTCCTAGCACTAAGCATGAAAAGTTAGATTCACATAAAAGGAAAAATACATTACTATAACAAACAAAATAATTTTGGTTAAAAATGTTTCATGTTTAATAAAATCATGCTTGATGATTTAATGATGCATAATGATGTAATGTTGTAATGAAAATGTTAAAAATTTTTGGTATCATGCTTGATGATTTTATAATTATGTATGATGATTTGAAGTAATAATGATTTTTGGGTAATTTATGGTTTATTGAGCTTGATAATTTCTATGATTTTCATATTTCTTTTCGATTATAAATAATGATGCATGGCCTTTGTATGAAAGATTTGAATATAAAATCAATCACAAAATTTGGAACTAAAAGAACTCGAGCTATCTTTAATCTTATAGGAATCTATCTACATTGCTTTTATTGAATTTTCCAAAAAATGATTTTGATGATGATTTTGGATTCCTTTTCATACTATTTGTTTTAATAATGAGATGATATATCCAATCAAATCATTTATCTATGTTTGTGACTTGAGAAGTATTTTATATGAAACATTTTTCTTAATTCACGTGTGATTTACTTGCAAATGTACATATCACAAAAGGGGGCAAAACTTATTAGTTTGCTAACTAAAAAGCAAGAAATGCTATCTTGTAATCTTAAGCAAAAGTGCTATCTTGCAAATCTAAAAGAAGCAATATGTGCCAAGTTACATATTTTGAAAAGAAGCAAAATAGTCCATCTTGCACATCTTTTTGCTAACTTTTTTGTGTAAAAGTTGATAACTTGCATACTATAAATTTGCATACCAAATGTGCAATCTTGCCTATCTCAAGAAGCAAAACATGCTAACTTGCACATCTAGCAAACTTGCGTATTTTAAGAAGTAAGGGATGCTTTCTTGAACATCTCAAAACTTCAAGCTTGCATGTTCTAAAATATTATAAAATATTGTAAAGTAGGACATGCTATTTTACTATCTTGTATATCTAAAACTTGATAGCTTGCATATTCAAATATGATATAGCACTTGCTAAATTTTTGCTAGCCTGCATGATGTAGCATTTGCTAAATTTTCAAGCTTACAAATTGCATGATGATAAAACTTGATATTATGTTTTTCATGCAATAAGTTGAATTCATCTCTCAAACACATAGAAAGTGACACTTCTCCTTTTTGTTGATGACAAAGGGGGAGAAGTATGATCATGTTATGCATGACGACATATTGCAAATATTCATGATGAATATTTGCAATGACTTGAATTTGGCTTGAATTCAAGGTTCTATCAATATGGCATATTGATATGGGGAGTTTGTTTAAACTCCGGGAGTTAAGGTTAACTCCGTCATCAAGTGGTTGTCATCATCAAAAAGGGGGAGATTGTTGAATCTCGTATTTTGATGATGAAACCACTTGATATGTGTTTATGATTTAATCTGCATTTTGAGTGACGCTGGATGCTTCGTTCAGGATGAGACAATTAAAGCAGGAAAATCATGTTGTGCCGGAGGAACATGTTAGAAGATTGGACGTTGAGCCGGTGGATCGGTCGACGTATCGACAGAAAGCTTCGAGCCGTGGATTTGGGCATTGGGCCAAGAAAAGTGGGCATTGCACCAAGGATATCGGAGTTGTGGAGTCAACTGGCCGATTGGGCAATAGGCCGCAAGAGAGGACGATGCGCTGAAGAATCGGACGAAGCGTCGAGCGACCAATGACATGCCGAACAACTTAATTAATTGCTTAGGAGTAATTGTCTAGATCGAACTTTTGTTTTACATATGCAGGATTAACTACGATAGCTCGAAGACATAAAGCAAGTCTACTGGAGTCAAGTTTGATGGGTGTTTGAGAGTCCGAAGATTCGTCGAAGATACTGCCGGAACCAACCGAGAAGAAATCAGGGACTTGTCAAAGTTTTCGAAAGTCTGCCGAAGAGATCGTCGGAGGTTCGCGGAGATCACTGAGAAGGCTCGACTACTCACTGAACTCGCCACAAGATCGGGAGGCTATTGGGAGTCCATCGGAAGAAATCCGAGGGTGTATTGGAAGTCCGCCGGAAGATCGCCGGAAGGAGACTCGACGTTTGCCGGTTGAAAACTTGCTTAGGACTATGTTTTCAGTTATGTAGTTTGCATGTAATTAGGGTTAGGATTAAGGGATAATCCTATATCCTGGTTAGGGGCTGCTAGTCATAGGTGCCCAGCAAGCCAATCACGTGAGTGATGGCACGTGTGACTTGATACAGAATCTTTTTGCTTATTATATTTTGGCGTATATCACTTTATAACTATTGCATAAATGCATATATATATATATTGTGATGTCCTTGGATTTGTGCAATGGGAATCGGATCGTGATGAGATCACGATAATGAGATCAATTCACCTTTTAAACACATATCCTAAATAATCCCTACCATAGGTTACTTCGAGAGGACATCGTGATAACCTGGACAGATCGGTGTGTCAGATACCCGTCCATATGATGGATGCAAATGGTCTCATAGTCGCTCGTGTAGGGACACTAGGGATACAAATGTGTGCTCATTGGAGAATGAGTTCACCGATTGATCCACTTACGGAATGATGGATGGTTGATGATGCCTTATTGTCGACAAATGATTCCAGAGTCCTAGTGGTGTATCTGTCCTTAGACTTGAGACACCAAGGATGTCCCGTATGAGTGCTCCACTCTTTGATACCAGATTTATAGGTTTGGCTGTCCCCGCATCTAGTACAAATGGTCATTGGGAGTGGTAGTCGACCTTTACGAGGGCTATTGAGTGTCGACAGAGGATCATCCACTCTCGCGTCATGAGAGGAATATCCCATGTGTTCTTGCTCGATAAATCCCTGGCCGGGTCATTCGGGTTGAGAGAGAAAGAGTTCTCCGTGAGAATCTGAATGGAGCGAGACTCGAGTAGAAACCGTATGGGTCCGACAATACCATGCTCGATATACGGTCTCCGGGATATTAGATGGATGAGGGACTATAGGTACACGGTAATTGAGGACAGACAGTCCAATGGATTGATTCCCCAGATCGTCTGGGGACTACTACAGTAGTGGCCGGGGTACGTCCCCAGAAGTCGATGAGTCGAAAGTGAATTATTACAGAGATAATAATTCACCGAAAGTTAGAAGGAGTTCTCGACAGGTATGACTCACGGCACCACTCGATATTGGGCCTAGAGGGTCACACACATATGGTAGGCATTGCGATGAGTAGAGGTTCGGATATGAGATATCCGACGGAGCCCTTGTCTTATTGGATGCAGATCCAATACCCACTAGGGAAGGACCCATTAGGATTTGACACGGGATCTCTATAAATAGGAGGGATTCACAGCCTCATAGGCTAGAGTCTTTGCTTGCCCTTCCTATTCTCCTCTCCCTCTCCACCTCAGAGGCCTGGAGTTTTGAGGAGGGTCGCCGCAACCCCGGCCGTGTGGATCACCGCCAGAGAGGAGGACGCTTGACCTCCTTCACCCTCTCCTAAGGATCTGCAAGGAAATAGGGATATACGATCTCCCTAGGTAACACAATCTCTATACGCAGTTTTGTGTTTTTATGGATTTTGCACACCAATCTTCGCATCCAATTTACGAAACATCTTTTTTCGGGAATCGGGATTTTTGTTTTCTTGTTCTTCCGCCAAGATATGATGTCGCCCCCATTTTCCAATAGTGGTATCGTAACCAGGTTGTTCGTGGGCGAATGATTGGTTTTGAACCGCGGTGTTGTGTTTAGGAAGAATATTGACGCCAAAATCGCTGACGAAAAAAAAAGAGGAAGGGCAGCAACAGCTTGCTGCCCTCGATCTGCGCGCATGCAGCGCAAACCGGGCGGCAACGCAAGCGCCAGCATGCAGCAGCAGCCGGTCGACGGTCTGCTTGCAGCAGGCTTGCTGCCGGGCGGGCTGGCAGCCCCACGGGCAGAGGCGCCGCAGGGCAGCGGCGCCGCAGCCAAGGGAAGCGAGCCCCCGCCGCGAAGGGAAGCGACGCCTCAGTCCAGGGCAGCCGACGCCCGTCGCCTTTCTCCGCTGGCCAAAAACCCCCCACACAAGGGCGGGCCACCGGCGAGACAGCACCGCCTCATGAGCGCTGCCTGGGCAGAACCGCCATGAGGGAGGCGGCGGCTGAGGGGGCTTCCACCGCAAATGGCGGTGTTCCCACGGGCGTGCAGTTGCAGCAGCAGGGCACTGCCTCACGCCGGCCAGATAGGTCGCCGCCAAATAGGTGGCGGCAGCGCAGCAGAAGAGAAAATTAGGGTTTTGGGCAAAATGACAGTTTTGCCCCTGTGAATTTGAGAAATTCCAATTTCTGTCTTTTGTCCAAATTACTAAAATACCCTTAGGAATTGAGAATTTCCTTACATGTCCCTGATTTAAAAAAAATATTAATTAATTAAAAGGTTTAGTTGATTATTATTTTTTATTATTATCTAGTAGTCCTACATGATGATGATTATTTATACATGTGATGTATGATGTGTGGACGGATGATCATGGACCGTGTGATGTGTGTACTTGTGATTATTATTATTGAGGTCTGCGAACCTCCATTATATTTCTCGTTTATTGTCAGGCCTGCGTGCTTATGATTAAGTTGTAATCACATGAGGAGGCGCAGTGGGAGCGTGGCTGCGATAGCGGGACCCACGAGACGGACGATCGTGATGCATGGAGATGCATCAAGATGTCGACGGAACCGACGAGGACGAGATGGACGATCACAGGGCATGGAGATGCACCGTTGCACACATAGATCTTGATGTGAGTGATTAGGCCTATCGGCTCCCGCCTAATCATATTAGGTTGTTGTCCATGATCATCCGATGTGATTGCTTATTCACATACTAGATATGTATATATATTTTGCATGCGATGTAGATATATATTAAATATGTATATGTGTGACATGTCATATTAGGAGACCAAATTATAGAAACATCTCTCGATAATATTAAATCCAAAACGGAGGCAATTAGATTGACCCACGGGGCCTTCCATCGTTATGAGTAGGAACCGATTCCCTGTAGGTTGAGTTGGTCGAGTCCCTCGAGACTCACCTATATCGCGATTCGCTATCTTGCTTATGACATAGAGATGTCACCGGTGACCGAGGACATGGTATGCTTGGTCGAGTCCCTCGAGGGTATATCATCAAATCGACTCATCTTGTAACGAAGGTGTTGACTTAACCGAAAGCATCATGGTTGGTCGAGTCCCTCGAGGCCATGGTGATTCGGAGGTCGAACAGGACGGGAATCACAAGGAGTTGTGATCGGCAAGAGTTGCCTACCTTTTAGGCTTAGTGTGATTGGTCGAGTCCCTCGAGGTTACACTCGTGACGCCGATTGATCCCGATCCCCACTAGAAGTCTGCCGGAGACTTCCGCTTTCACGGCCGAGGGTGTCGCGTGACTCGTTAGTAAAATAGTGGGAGCATATTAAGATAGAAGTCCATATCTTGATAGTTTATTTCTTGCAAAATCTGCATGTTATTCATTTCTGCTACATCTTTATTTTTTAGAAAATGTCGCTTTCAAATCCCTTTACGTGGCATACTTGATGTCAACCGCCTTCATCGGGTCCAAATTATACCTGGATTGGCTCCGTAACTTGAGAATTGTTCTCACAAATGGAGAAAAATCGTGGTACGCCCTTGATACAGATGATGCCTACGCCTCAAGAAGGGCAAGCGAGGATGAGATCGCCACCACGGAAGTACATTGATGACTCCACTCTTGCTCGCTGCTATATGTTGGGCTCTATGACTCCAGAGTTACAGAGACAACATGAAAAGATGGATGCCGATCCATTCTCCTACATGTCCAAAAAATTGTTTGAGGAACAGGGAAGGACTCAACGATATGAGATATCCAAGAGCCTTTTCCGCTAGGATGACCGAGGGGACACCGTTCTGAACCATGTCCCAAAGATGATTGAGTGGATAGAGAAACTCACAAGTCTAGGAATGGTCCTAGAGGATAACTTGTGTGTGGACATTGTGCTTCAGTCCCTACCAGATTCCTTTTCACAGCTCATAATGAATTTTAATATGAACAAGCTTGAGGTGACTCTCCCAGAGCTCCTCAATATGTTGAGGGAGGCAGAGAGTACTATTAAGAAAGAGAAGCCAGTTCTCTACACCGGGTGAGACCAGAAAGAAAAGGAAAGCAAAAGGTCCCTTAAGAAGGGAAAGGGCAAGGGCAAACAAGGTAAAGCAAAGGTTGCTAAGAAAGACCCAAAGAAAGGACAAAGGCCAGTGCTTCCACCGTGGTAAAGATGGGCATTGAAGAGAAACTGCAAAGAGTACCTTTGCAGAAAGGGCGAAACAAAAGCTTGATGAAGCTTCGTGTACATTCATGATCAGTCTCCATTTGTCAAACTCTTATGATAACACATGGGTATTGGATACCCGGTAGTGCTTATCATATATGCAATTGTTGCAGGTTCTAGCAAGGCCTAGAAGACTACATAGAGGCGAGATGGACCTCAAGATGGGTAATGGAGCAAAAGTTGTCATTAGCTGTTGGCCAGGTCGCCCTACATCCGCCTAGTGGAGCTTTTATTGCATTAGATGCATGTTATTTTGTTCCTTCTATTATCAAAAACATTATCTCCATTTCATGTTTAACAGTTAGTGGATATAAATTTGTTTTTGAGAACAATGGTTGTTCGATATTATTAGATGATAAGATCATCACGAAAAGGAACATTGCATAATGGTTTATTTATGTTAGACACCACACCACATATCATGAATGTAAATGTGTCCAAAAGGAAACGAGATGAGTTGAACAAAGGCATACCGTGGCATTGTAGGCTAGGTCACATCCATGAAAGAAGGATTCAAAAGTTGCTAAATGATGGATATCTAGATCCATTCGACTATGTGTCATATGCGACTTGTGAGCCTTGCATTCGTGGGAAAATCCCATTCAAATCTCCATTTAGTAGAACTGGAGAGAGAGCCAATGAGTTGTTGGAACTCATACATAGTGATGTATATGGACCCATGTCAACTCATGCCATTGGAGGTTACTCTTACTTCATTACATTTAATCGATGATTTCTCAAGGTATGGATATGTGTACTTAATGAAGTACAAGTCCGAGGCCTTTGAGAAATTCAGAGAGTATAAGAATGAGGTGGAGAACCGACCGAAAGAGTATCAAAACTCTTCGATCGGATCGAGGAGGTGAATACTTAAGTACAGAGTTTACTCGGTTCCTCAAGGACCATGGGATATTATCCCAATGAACACCTCCTTATACACCTCACTCAATGGTGTCTCTCGAAAGGAGAAATCGTACATTATTAGATATGGTACGGTCCATGATGAGTTTCACGACCTACCCATCTCATTCTAGGGATATGCCCTAGAAACCGCAGCTTACCTTCTGAACAGAGTTCCAACTAAGTCGGTAGTGTCTACACCATATGAGATATGGAAAGGGAAGAAGCCCCATCTTAAGGTTGTTAAGATCCGGGCTGCCCTGCCCATGTTAGAAGACACAACCCCATAAGTTAGAATCAAGGACGAGCGATGCAAATTTGTGGATACCCCAAGGAAACTTGTGGGTATTATTTCTATCATCTCGAGGACCCAAAGGTCTTTGTAGCTAAGAGAGCAGTGTTCCTTGAGAAGGAACACATTCTTGACAGAGACAATGGGAGAATGATAGAATTGAGCAGGGTTGGAGAACCAAGCTCAAGCACCACTCTGACCCGAAATCCGTTCGTGTACCTAATACACAAGTATCAACTTTACGCAGGTCCGATAGAGTATCTCATCCTCCCGAGATATGTGGGACATATTAGAGCAGAGGATGTAGAGGATATTGATCCTCAGACCTACGAGGAGGCTATTATGAGTATAGACTCCGGGAAGTGAAAAGAAGCCATGAATTCTGAGATGGATTCTATGTACTCCAATAAGGTTTGGAGCCTAGTTGATGCGCCCGAAGGTATTGTACTCATCGGTTGCAACTGGATCTTTAAGAAAAAGATCAGAGTAGATGGAAAGGTAGAGACCTATAAAGCAAGGCTAGTGGCTAAGGGGTATCATCAAAGGCAATGTGTTGACTACGACGAAACTTTCTCACCCGTAGCAATGCTAAAATCCATCAGAATTCTATTGGCTAATATAGTACACTATGATTATGAGATCTGGCAGATGGATGTGAAAACCGCATTCCTCAACGGGAACCTCGAGAAGGAGGTGAATATGATGCAACATGAGGGATTCGTGTCCAAGAACTGCCCAGATAAGGTGTGTAGGTTGCTTAGATCCATTTATGGACTAAAGCAAGCTTCCCGAAGTTGGAACATAAGATTTGATGAGGCAATCAGATCTTATGACTTCGTTAAGAACGAAGATGAGCCTTGTGTATACAGAAAGGTAAGTGGGAGCGCTATCACCTTTTTTTTGGTGTTATATGTGGATGACATCCTCATCATTGGGAATGACATAGGAATGCTATCCACAAGAAAGGCTTGGTTATCTAGACACTTCTCCATGAAGGACTTAGGGAAGCATCTTATATCTTGGGGATTAGAATCTATAGAGATAGATCCAAGAGGATGCTTGGCTTGTCCCAAATCCAGGTATATAGAAACTATTGTCAAAAGGTTTGGCATGGAAAATTCCAAGAGAGGTCTCATACCGATGAGACATGGGATATCGCTTTCTACGAGTATGTCCCCAAAGACTCCGTAAGAAAGGGCTAAACATGGATATGATACCTTATGCCTCAAAATATAGGGTCTATCATGTATGCCATGCTATGTAATTGGGCCCTGATATAGCGATGCTCGAAAGTGTCACGAAAGCGGTATTAGGCGATCCGTGCTTGAGCACTAGAAAGTAGTAAAGTGTATCCTTAAGTACTTGAGAAGGACTAAGGATCTTTTACTAGTATATGGAGGTAATAGCCTTAAGGTTGAAGGCTACGCCGACTCAAGTTTTCACCGATGTCGATGATAGCAAGTCGAATTCAGGGTATGTGTACACCTTAAAATGGAGGAGCAAAGCAGTCGGAAGAGTTCCAAGCAAGATACCACTGCCGACTTCACCATAGAGGCGAGGTACATTGCTGCATCGATGCAGCAAAGGAGGGAGTCCGGGTGAAGAAGTTCATCACAGATTTGGGAGTCGATACAGATAATGCGACAAGTCGACTTCCTTATATTGCGACAATGATGGGGTGATTACTCAAATAAGGGAACCCGGTCTCATCGGCGTTTCGAGGAGGTTCCAAACTATAAGAGATCGTGACCCGAGGAGATGTAGCAAAGGAAAGAGTTCCATCCGAAGATAACAATGCAGATCCACTAACAAAGTCGTTGCCTCATTTTGTCTTTTGAGCCTCACAGGGGTCCGATGGGGATCGCACACATAGGTGATTGGCTTTAGGTCAAGTGGAGATTTGCTAGTCATAGATGCCCAAAAAGCCAATCACGTGAGAGTGATGGCACGCAGTGACTTGATACAGAATCTTTTTTGCTTATTATATTTTTGGCGATATCACTTTATAACTATTGCATAAATGCATATATATATATTGTGATGTCCTTGGATTTGTGCAATGGGAATCGGATCGTGATGAGATCACGATAATGAGATCGATTCACCTTTAAACACATATCCTAAATAATCCCTACCATAGGTTACCGAGAGGGACATCGTGATAACCGACGATCGGTGTGTGTCAGTATACCGTCCATATGATGGATGCAGCTGGTCTCATAGTCGCTCGTAGGGACACTAGGGATACAAAGATGAAAGCTCATTGGAGAATGAGTTCACTCGATTGATCCACTTACTAATGCTGGATGGTTGATGATGCCTTATTGTCGACAAATGATTCCGTGAGTCCTAGTGGTGTATCCGGTCCTTAGACTTGAGACACCAAGGATGTCCCGTATGAGTGCTCCACTCTTTGATACCGCACTTGTAGGTTTGGCTGTCCCAGCATCTAGTACAAACTGGTTATTGGGAGTGGTAGTCGACCTTTACGAGGGCTATTGAGTGTCGACAGAGGATCATCCACTCTCATGTCATGAGAGGAATATCCCATGTGTTCTTGCTCGAGACAAATCCCCGCCGGGTCATTCGGGTTGAGAGAGAAAGAGTTCTCCTGAGAATCCGAATAGAGCGAGACTTTCAGTAGAAACCGTATGGGTCCGACAACACCATGCTCGATATACGGTCCTCTCGGATATTAGATGGATGAGGGACTATAGGTACATGGTAACCGAGGACGACAGTCCAATGGATTGGATTCCCCAGATCGTCTGCGGGGACTACTGGGCAGAGTGGCCTAGCACGTCCCAGAAGTCGATGAGTCGAGTGAATTATTACAGAGATAATAATTCACCGAAGTTAGAAGGAGTTCGACGGGTATGACTCACTACCAGCTTCGATATTGGGCCTAGAGGGTCACACACATATGGTAGGTATTATGATGAGTAGAGGTTCGGATATGAGATATCCGGACGGAGCCCTTTGTCTTATTGGATGCAGATCCAATACCCACTAGGGAAGATCCATTAGGGTTTGACACGGGATCTCTATAAATAGGAGGGATTCACAGCCTCATAGGCTAGAGTCTTTGCTTGCCCTTCCTATTCTCCTCTCCCTCTCCACCTCTCGGGAGGCCCGGAGTTTTGAGGAGGGTCGCCGCAACCCCTCGCCGCGGTGGATCACCGCTAGAGAGGAGGACGCTTGACCTCCTTCACCCTCTCCTAAGGATCTGCAAGGAAATAGGGATATATGATCTCCCTAGGTAACACAATCTCTATACGCAGTTTTGTGTTTTGCGGATTTTTGCGCACCAATCTTCGCACGACGACGAACATCTTTTTGGGAATCGGGGATTTTTGTTTTCTTGTTCTTCCACTGCGCATATGATGTCGCCCCCCTGATTTCCCAACAGGGCCCAATTGGGCCTGATATTACCTAGTTTGGGACAAATTTGAAGCTCATCTGGTGACTCGTAGGACCGGGCGGTGGAACCGCTAGACTGGCCGGTGGCACCACCCAAAACCTGAAGGATCGGGCGATGGTACCGTCGGACTAGGCAGTGGCATCGCCCAGCACCCGAGAGGTTCGACGATGGCACCGCTGGACTGGGCGGTGGCACCGCCAGTACATTGTTAGTGTCAAACACTAACAGGCGGTGTCACCACCAATGACAAGCGGTGGCACCGCCAGCATTGGGAATGCAAGAGAATTCAAAATTTGGAGCCCAAATTTGAATCCTCTTGGGGCCTATAAATACCTCTCAATTCTCAGCATAGAATACAACCTTTGAGAAGTTAGAGATTGAGATAAAGCCTTAGCAAAGTCTTTAGCAAGTCTTATTTTCAATTGCTTGAGTGTTCACCTCCCTCTTTGGCATTGAAAATCTATAAGAGTGTGAACCACTTGTAAAAGGTTGTAAAAGGGATATTTGTCCTTCCCCTTCAAATTGATTTACTAGTAGAAGTTGGGAGCCTCATCGAAGAAGGCTTCGCAAGTGGATGTAGGTCATTTAGACCGAACCACTTTAAATTGGTGTGTCCCTTGAATGTGTGAGTATTTATCTTTTTGAAACCATTATTACATAGCAACAAAGTGTGAGTATTTATCGCCTCTGCGATACCATGGCACTCGCTTATTAAATCTATAGCCTTTCTTATCGTCATGTTGTTCATCAAAGTGGAGCTCTCAAGAGCTCTCGATCATACTTCCGTAGTCCCTTATGGGACTGGTTTTGTGTGTATCGTATTACCATGAACTATTCATGTCAGGATCAAGAGCACTAAGAGGAGGAGGGGGGGGTGAAATAGTGTAATGGATAAAAACGTCAACTTCGTCAAATCTTTCGTACAATAAAAATCGTTTCCAACGTAAAATCGATTTTGGAAACTTAGCTTGAAAGAATACATAAATGTATTGAAGGCAGTAAGCTATTGAAGGGGTTTGCAGTAAGGTAATAACAGGAAACAAAATGCAAACCAGAGAAGACGAGAGTTTATAGTGGTTCGGTCAATCGTGACCTACATCCACTCCTCTGATTCCTCTTTTGTCGAGGCCAATGGCATCCACTAACGATCTTCCTTTACTAGGCGAATATCAATCTCCTTCTTACACCCCTCTTCTCCTTTTACCGGGTTTCGGAGACAACCCTTACAAGCACTCACTCTCCTCTCTTAAAAAGAATTCTAACGCTTAAGCTAGATGAGGGAAATTCTAGAGATTGCAGCAGCGTTTTCTTTCTTTTAATCTCTCTATGCTGGTTGTGTCTTACTCAGGGATGGGAGGGGTATTTATAGGCTCCAAACCAGATTGAATTTGGAGCTCAAAACTGTCATCTCCCGAAATTTCGAGGTCTGGCAGTTGCACCGCCTGGCAGAGCTCGGAGACTGAGCCTCTGGGCGGTGCCACCGCTTGTCAGGGGCGGTTGCACCTCCTGCCAGAGCTTGGAGACCGAGCTCAGGCGGTTTCACCTTTGTTAGAGGCGGTTGCACCGCCCAGCTAGAGCTCAAAGACTGAGCCCTGGGCGGTGCCACCGCCGACCCAGGCGGTGCCACCTTTGGGTCTTTCAAGGGCCCAATTATCCCAAGATTAAGTTAATGGGATCACCTCCCATTTCTAACTTAATCATTGTGCTAACTACGAATTTCTTAAAACATTTACTGCAACTTGCTCCGGTGCGTCAATCGCTTCTTCTGACGAGCTTCCGGCGAACTTCCGTCGATCATCCAATGAACCCTCGGTGATGCTCCTGCGGACTTCCAGCAAACTCCTGAACTTGCGATGATTCACTTGGCAAGTTCCGACGAGCTTCTTTTGGCAAGCTCCTGGACTTCTCGGATTTGTTCCCGCAGAACCTCCGATGACCGTCCGGACTTCCGTCGAGCTCTCGAACTCCCAACGTGATCATAGTCTTAACTCATGTGCAACTCCTGCTGCATATCTTTCTTTCATCGTAGTTAATCCTGCACACTTAAAACAAAACTTCGATCGAGACAATTAATCCTAAGCAATTAACTAAGTTGTCCGGCATGTCATTGGTCCCTCAATGCTTCATCCGATTCTTCGGCGCATCATTCTCTCCTGCGGCCTATTGCCCAATTGGCTAGTTGACTCCGCAACTCCGATATCCTTGGCGCAATACCCGCTCTTCTTGGCCCGATGCCCAAGTCCACGGCCCGAAGCCTTCTGTCGATACGTCGACCGATCCATCGGCCCGACGTTCAATCTTCTGACATGTTCCTCCGGCACAACTTGATTTTTCCTACTTTAATTGTCTCATCCTGATCAAAGCATCATGCGTTACTCAAAATGCAGATTAAAACATAAACACAATTATCAATTGGTTCATCATCAAAATATGAGATTCAACAATCTCCCCCTTTTTTATGATGACAACCAATTGATGACAGAATTAATCTTAACTCCTGGAGTTTAAACAAACTCCCTCTATCAATATGTCATATTGATAAAACCTTGAATTCAAACTGAATTCAAGTCATTGCAATATTCATCATGAATACTTACAACACGTCATCATGAACTTATGCATAAACTTATGCATAACATGTCATGTCATCAACATACTACTCCCCCTTTGTCATCAACAAAAAGGAGAAGTACAACTATTCTTTGTGTTTGTAATATAAGTTCAACTCATTGCATGAAAAATATAATATCAAGTTTTATCATCATATAGTTTTGAAGCTAGAAAATTTAGCAAGTATTACATTATGCCTAGAACATTCAAGCTATCAAGTTTTAGATATGCAAGCTAGAAAATTTAGCAAGTATTACATCATGCTTAGAACATTCAAGCTATCAAGTTTTAGATATGCAAGTTTTACAGCATACAAGATAGCACTTTTGGTAATGTTCAAGATAGCAAGTTCTACATCATGCAAGCTAGCAATATTATAACATTTTAGAACATGCAAGCTAGCAGTTTTGAGATGTTCAAGAAAATAACTCTTGCTTCTTGAAATATGCAAATTTGTCAAGTTTTGCTAGATGTGCAAGTTAACATTTTTGTCTCTTGAGATAGGCAAGATAGCACATTTGCTTCTTTTGAGATAGCAACTTTTTGCTTCTCTTTAGACTACAAGCTAGCAATTTTTACGATATACAAGTTTCACAATATACAAGCTAGCAAAAATTTCGAAAGCAAATGCAAGATAGCTTTCTTGTGTAAGCTCATGATTCTTGCTTCCTATTACAATGTGCAAGTTGCAAGTTTTGCTTCTTGAGATAGGCAAGATAGAACTTTCGCAATTTTTGTTTCTTAAGATAGGCAAGCTTGTGATGTTCAAGATAAGAAGCTTTTTTTTCTCTTTTGAGAAGTGCCATTTTTGCTTTCTTTGCAAAGTGCAAGCTAGCAAGAGATAATGTTTTAATGAGGCAAGCAAACAATTTGGCAAATGTTACATTTGCATCTTCTCTTTTGAGAAGTGCAATTTTTGCTTTCATCTTGAATTGTGCAAGCTAGCTAGTTGGCCTCTTTTCATGATGTCCACGCTAAAAATTCTTGCTCCCCCTTTGTCATTGTCAAAAACAAGGGAAGACCCTTATATCAATTTTCATATTAAAACAAAGGTAAGTATCAATCTTATTTGTGCATCATTATATATTTAAATTAAAACATACACTATTTCAAAAACCTTATTTTTCATGCACGATATCAAAAAATAAATCAATCATCGTTAATAGGCATATCATACATGATACTCAAACATTAAATTTTTTAAGCATTTATCAACATGTTGATCATGATACCAAACATTCATCATTTAAAGCATTCATGATACACATCATATGCAATAAATATATCATGTACATCATTATCATAAGTATTGCATACATCATTTTAACTTCATGAATATTTCATCATTGCATGTATCATACCAAAACATTTTAAGCCATGCAAGCCATAAATATAAAGAAATCATGTCATGAAGGATAAAATAATTTGAATGCCAAGAGACATGATTCATATAGTAAATATCTTCTTTAAATAAAATATCAAGAAAAATCATAGGTGTACAAAGAAGAGATATTGTTTTAAAAGAAAATCAAGTAATAACTCCAAGAACTCACCAGGAAAAATCATGATTCATTTAGAAAATCTCCTCTTAAGAGAATATCAAGTAAATTCGTAGAAGATCGATTAATGAGAAATTTTGATTTATAATAAAATCTCATGTATCGAATGTTAAGAAATAAAAATGTTGATTTATATAAAAAATATCACAAGTTATATTCAAGAGAAAATTCATCATTCATTTTCAACTCATTCAATTTGTCATATCAATATTTCTTAGATATACATGATACCAAAACATGGTTTTATATCTTCAACATATAACATGCATAAATTCAAAAATTGAAAGGAGAAGGGAAGAATTCAAAGGTACAAAGATTTCAACCATCTCATAAACAAATGTAAGACCAAGTCATGAATCCAAAATTCCATGAATCAAAATGATCATTAAAGGTAATCTCATGTTATTCCAAGAAATCAATATCATTATATTGATAAAACTCATTTCAAATTTAAATCATAAAAAATATTTTTATGGTTCATAAAATTCATAACCTAGGTAGATTCATGATTTCATAATATATTTTCCCTTTTTTAAGTATTTGATTTCATGTTAGCATGATTTTTCATTTATGTTAAATAAAAACATGCATCAACGTTTAGGATCGAAAAATGAATTTCTTCATAAAACCATCAAGATCAATATATTCTAAAAAATTAATTGTTATGGTCAAGAAAATCCAAATATGAAATTTAACACTTAGATGCATTCAGACATGGTTTTGTCATATGTTTTTCAAATACGCTCATGAAAATAACACATGCTTATCATCATGTATAACTTAAAATCTATTACATAAAATTGTCAATCATTATATCAAAAATATTTAATATTTTCATTACATCATTATGCATTACTTCAAATCAAACATGATTTCATTCAACAATGTTAATCAAACATGATACACATTATTACTTCTTAAGCATGATTTCATATTTTCAATCAAAATCATTTTGGTTGTTTATCATAAAATATGCAATATTATCATTTTCGAAATTACTAGCATGATCATAATTTTTGCATTTTTATTTTTAAACATGTAATTTTTAAGAAAATTAATTCTAAACTAAAAAAGAAAATACATCATGAAAGCATCAAGTAATTTCAAGATAAATTAGGCGGATTTCGATTACCTTTTCATTGAAAGCGGTTAAGGCATAGTTTGCCACCTCGCCTTTCTTGATTTTCTCTTTGTCTTTGGAGGAGCTCGATTCATCCCACTTTGTGTCCTTCTTCTTTGGCCTCTTCCTCCGTTCAAGTTCATTATTTATTTTATATTTTTGTTTAATAAATTTATTAAGATTTAGTCTTCGAAGTTCAAGTTCATCATTGTCCTCATCACTTGAGTCATCGCTCAAGTGGTATTTATTTGTCCGGGATTTCAAATCCTTCCTGTTCTTTGGAAGGTTATTTTGTTTATCATGTTCATCATGTGCATTGTGCACCATTTCATATGTCATCAACGAACCAATTAGTTCTTCAAGTGGTAAGTTGTTTAGGTTTTTAGCTTCTTGTATTGTAGTTACTTTTGAATCCCACATCTTAGAGAGAGAACATAAAATCTTGTTTACGAGTTCAAAATCCGAAAAACATTTGCCAAGAGCTCTTAAACCATTGACAACTTCCGTAAAACGGGTGTACATGTCACCAATAGTTTCGCTTGGCTTCATTTGAAAAAGCTCGAAATCACACATCAAAAAGTTGATTTTCGAATCTTTAACTCTAGAAGTGCCTTCGTGTGTGATTTCAAGAGTATGTCATATGTCAAAAGCCGTTTCGCACAAAGAAACCCGATTAAACTCATTTTGTCCAAAGCGCAAAATAAGGCATTCATAGCGTTTACGTTTAAAGAAAAATACTTCTTCTCCAAATCCGACCATTCGTTCATCGGTTTAGAGGGAAGTTGAAAACCATTTTCAACAATATTCCATAAATCCAAATTCATAGAAATCAAGAAAACTCTCATTCGAGTTTTCCAATAAGTGTAGTCCAATCCGTTAAACAACGGTGGACGAACAACCGAAAAACCCTCTTTAAAGCCAAGAAGAGTCATTTCTCTCGAGTGTAAATCCGAAATAAGAAATACCAGGCTCTGATACCAATTGTTAGGATCAAGAGCACTAAGAGAGGTGGGGGGGTGAATTAATGCAGTGGATAAAAACGTCAACTTCGTCAAATCTTTCGTACAATAAAAATTGTTTCCGACGTAAAATCGATTTTCAAAACTTAGCTTGAAAGCATATGTAAATATGTTGAAGGTAGTAAGCTATTGAAGGTGTTTCCAGTAAGGTAATAGCAGGAAACAAAATGCAAACCAGAGAAGATGAGAGTGTATAATGGTTCGGTCAATCATGACCTACATCCACTCCTCCGATTACTCTTCCGTCAAGGCCATCGGCATCCACTAATGATCTTCCTTTATTAGGAAAAGATCAATCTCCTTCTTACGCCCCTCTTCTCCTTTTACCAGGTTTAGGAGACAACCCTTACAAGCACTCACTCTCCTCTCTTAAACAGAATTCTAACACTTAAGCTAGAGGAGGGAAATTCTAGAGATTACAACAACGTTTTCTTTCTTTTAATCTCTCTGTACTTGTTGTGTTTTACCCAGGGATAGGAGGGGTATTTATAGGCTCCAAACCAGTTTGAATTTGGAGCTCAAAACTGTCATCTCCCGGAATTTCGAGGTCTGGCGGTTGCACCGCCTGGCAGAGCTCGGAGACTGAGCCTCTAGGCGGTGCCACCGCTTGTCAGGGGCGGTTGCACCTCCTGCCAGAGCTCGGAGACCGAGCTCAAGTGGTTGCACCTCTGTCGGAGGCAGTTGCACTGCCCAGCCAGGGCTCAGAGACTGAGCCCTAGGCGATGCTACCACCGACCCAGGCGGTGCCATCGTCGACCCAAGCGGTGCCACCTCTGGCCAAGTAATCTGGGTCCGAATGGGCTAATCCATTTGGCCCAATTTGGGTCTTTCAAGGGCCCAATTGCCCTAAGATTAATTTAATGGGATCACCTCCCATTTCTAACTTAATCATTGTGCTAGCTATGAATTTCTTAAGACATTTACTACAACTTGCTCCGGTGCGTCAATCGCTTCTTCCGGCGAACTTTCGTCGATCATCCGATGAACCCTCGGTGATGCTCATGCGGACTTCCGGCAAACTCTTAGACTTGCGACAATCCACTTGGCGTGTTCTGACGAGCTTCTTTTGGCAAGCTCTTGGACTTCTCGGATTTGTTTCCGTAGAACCTCCGACGACCGTCCGGACTTCTGTCGAGCTCTCGAACTCCCAACGTGATCATAGTCTTGACTCCAGTGCAACTCCTACTGCATGTCTTTCTTTCATCGTAGTTAATCCTGCACACTTAAAACAAAACTTCGATCGAGACAATTAATCCTAAGCAATTAACTAAGTTGTCCGGCATGTCATTGGTCCCTCGACACTTCATCCGAATCTTCGGCGCATCGTCCTCTCCTATGGCCTATTGCCCAATTGGCCAGTTGACTCCATAACTCTGATATCCTTGGCGCAATACCCGCTCTTCTTGGCCTGATGCCCAAGTCCATGGCCCAAAGCCTTCTGTTGATACGTCGACCGATCCATCGGCCCGACGTCGAATCTTCTGACATGTTCCTCCGGCACAACTTGATTTTTCCTGCTTTAATTGTCTCATCCTGATCGAAGCATCCTGTGTTACTCAAAATGCAGATTAAAACATAAACACAATTATCAATTGGTTTCATCATCAAAATACGAGATTCAACAATTCCACCATGATTCGCTTCACCATGTCACCTCCTTGTGACATCTCCATTGCATTCTGATCATTGTAGGATGAACTCAGATTGCGATCCCTCCATGTGTGGCCTTTGCCAATATATCACAAGACTTCTTCCACCTTCGATTGTGTTTGCTCCTTCAGTAATCGACCTTCATCCACCCACTCTCGGGTCACACCGAGACAAAGCACCGCTCTAAGATTGTCCATCACCTAGTAGCTCCCGAAGTCCACTGACTTCACTGAAAATGGTGCACTATTGTTTGGATCCTAGGCCTCTGCCCCCACCAACACAATCTCCGCTGTGTATCGCTTCCTTCATGGCAACTTAAATGACAGCATTATGGCATATTCTTCAAGAGTACCCGCCTTCGTATCCTCTTGCCCTGTGCCAAGGCCTTGTAAACCCAACTTTGCCTCCGCAAGTTGAGTCGCCTTGGTTCCTCTGTCAAATGCTTCTCCAAGATAAGGTGCATATGCCTAGAAGCTCCCTCTATCTTTGCCACCATACAGGATGAGTCCACTCCATCAGAATGTGGAACCCATGGAACGACATGATCCCGCTATTGCCTCAACAAGAGTTCATGTCCTTGACCTTTGTCCAAGGAAAGCTTCGTGCCTCCGCTACATGTTCCATCTTCTATGCCAACTCTCCTCATGCGGCTTGGGTCCTTCACCACGTTACACTCAAGTTGCTTCGCTTCTTAATTTGCAATGAGTTGATGGTGGCCCTCGTGCTCACCATTCCGTGGGTCAACCATCCATTAAGTCCGATCTCACTCTAAGTATGCCTTCATTTTGTGTTGCCTTGGGTCTCTCCCCCACTTGATCTCACAATACATCCATCAATGCATACCTCATGCGAGATCATACAATAACCCCTCGCCATTCGCTCGGTCCGTTGAGCTTTGTGGAGTTGTTGTCTTGAGATACTCCTCAACATGTGCGACCCGTTGCACATGATTTTCCCTTTGGAGAACCGGGACTTACGCCTTCAAGGTATCTATCCTGTTGGAGCAACTTTTCTCTTCATATCCTTCCCTCCGGAAGTTTTAGAGACCACCATCCCCTTGGACTACTTCGCCTTGGTGAACAAACTGTGTATTACCCTAGCAAATACACTTGTTAGATTGCGACTCTATGTCAATACAGCCCCCGCTGCACCCCTCAAGCCTAGCAATATGCTGAACTCGCTGCACACCTCAGACTTCTATGGACGTATCCTTCTTATACCGAAGAGAAAGTTTCAATGCTCCATGATGCCGAAGAGAAAGTTTAGAAAGAAAAGATATCATTAAAGCAAAATTAGAGGTATTACAAATATAATATCTTATGAGCCCTTGTATAAAGATAAAGATATCTTGATAACCGGGAGAAGTAGAATAAGCTCCCTGATGTCTAATATAATAAACATGAAAAACTAAGGAACCTCCATTGATCATTCGACAAATTTGATATTGTTCAGGGCATTGGTATTGACTAGGATATTGTTATATCTCTCTTGTCTTACTCTCTTCAATCTCTTCAGCAAAGCAAAGAGCCTTAGCTCTCATTGGATTGGATGCATTATTAGGTTGACAGTCAGTAGCTAATATGCTCTCATTATTGTCCTTGAAGAAATTTAAATTACAAAATAAGCCATCAGTATCAAGAATTATGTTACAGTTAGAAGTACTCTCTGTTTCGATTTTCTAGACCAAATTAGGCTTCCACTCAAACTATTATCAGATGTGCTAGTCTCCCCAATGTGAGTCAAAACCTTACAAACGAAGGAAGATTGATTAGACTAGTAGTTGTAAAATTTAGCATCATTCCTATTAAGCCACAAAATCAATAAGGCATTGGAAATTAAACAAAGAATCCAATTGCCCTTAGGTTTACTCAAATTAGTACATTCCTCAGTCCAAGCACCCAGTGACCAAAATTCAAAAAATCTGAAAGAAATTTGAAGTTTAGTTTGAAACAATTACCTAAAAGATAGTGCAGAAGAACATTCAAATGAAAAATGTTTTGCAGAATCAGTACCGATACCACAAACCGAATAAGGATTAATTTGTCAACATAAAACATAAGCAAAGAAAGCTGAAGTTAGCAGTCTATTCCAACACAATATCCATAAGAAAATTTTTACCTTAGGAGAAATGTTAAGATGCCATATTTACTTCTTCTATCCAGTCCAATCTTCTTCCTCAGAAAGGGGTTTGTTTTTTATATATTTATATGCTCCCCATGGTGAGATTTTTCCTAATGGATTACAAGTCTATATCCATTTATCCTCAAAGGGTTGTTAGAAATATGAACAGAGAGGATATTTTCCAACGTGAAAGGATGAAAAACCTTTTTATCATGTCAATATTTCACTAATTCTCAATCAAAAGATCAAATACTTTAGAAAAATTCCTCATGTCACTCATATTAAAGAAAGTAGGCCATTTACTTATGGAAGATTGGCAAGCCAAAAATCATCCATAAGACTAGTACTACCAATAAGTTTTCTAAAACCATCCTTAATGTTATAAGCCATTTTTTGAAAATTTCTCATAGACCAAGAATCATTTCTTCTAGTAGTATCTTCCTAAAGTTGATGAGGTTCGCATTTAGCAATAAGAATCTTGACCCACAATACAGCATCCTTGTTTAAAAGGAAAATAATTATTTTAGTACAAATAGAATTTTTTAGAGTTAAGATATCTCTAACTCCTAAAACCCTTTTATTCTTAGACTTGGTGATGTAGTCCCAACTGATAAGCTTTATTTTTCTCTTATGGGGATCAATGTTTCAAAATAATTCTCAGAATCTTGTTAGAAATCCAACAATTTAGAATTAAATATGTGGGAATAGAGTTAATAATAATGTTAATGAGAATAAATTTACCGATTTGGGAATAGAATTCCTCTTTTTTTGGTAAAGGGTATGTGATGAAGGAACCCAAAAATTTGTAATAAACTGTCAAGGTTTTTACTATTTAAGTGAGCTAGCACTTTTCTTAGGATCAAGAGCACTAAGATTAAAATTAGTGCAGCGGAAAACTTTCGACGATTAAAATTACGTTCGTACGATAAGAGCGATTTCGGTAGAAAAGCCGATTCGTAAATCACTTTAACTTGTGATCAAGCAAGACGCGGTTAAAGCGAATCTATAAGGGCAGTTTGCAGTTATAATGGAAATCAGAATGTAAGTGTAAACTAAAATATGATGTTCGTATGATAAAACTGATTTACGTCTAAACACCGATTTGGAAAATACTGAACTTTAAAACACGATCGTAAATTTGCAGAAGGCAATAAGCTATTGAGGGGGTTTGCAGTAAAGATAATATGCTCAAAGTAAATGCAAACCTGAGACCACCGCGATTTTAGAGTGGTTCGATCAATCTTGACCTACATCCACTTCTGGCTTCCTCCACCGACGAGGTCACCGATGTCCACTAGAGGTCTTCCTTCAATAGGCGAAGGCCAACCACCCTTTTACAGTTTTACTCCTTTTGACGGGCTTAAGAGACAACCCTTGCAAAATTTTCTCTCCTCTCTGGAAAGATCAGAACTTGGAAGAAAAGAGGGAGAAGAACTTTTAACTCATACAACACTTTTGAGCTCTAAAAATCACAGAGTAAGATCAGGATTTCGGTGGTTTTGGTTGCTCTTTCATTGCTGAAAGAGTGGGGTATTTATAGGCCCCAAACCAGTTTGAATTCCGAGCTCAAAATTTTCATCTCCCGGAATTCCGGGGTCTGGCGGTTGCACCGCCTAGCAGAGCTCGGAGACTGAGCCTTTGGGCGGTGCCACCGCTTGTCAGGGGCGGTTGCACCTCCTGCCATAGCTCAGAGACCGAGCTCAGGCGGTGCCACCGCCTGACTGGGGCGGTTGCACCTCTGTTAGAGGCGGTTGCACCACCCAGCTAGAGCTCGGAGACTGAGCCCTGAGCGATGCCACCGCCGACCCAAGCGGTGCCACCTTTGGCCAAGTAATCTAGGTCCGAATGGGTTGATCCATTCAGCCCAATTTGGGTCTTTCAAGGGCCCAATTGCCCAAAGATTAAGTTAATGGGATCACCTCCCATTTCTAACTTAATCATCGTGCTAACTATGAATTTCTTAAGACATTTACTGCAACTTGCTCTGGTGCATCAATCGCTTCTTCCGACGAACTTCCGGCGAACATCCGACGAACCTCCGGCAATGCTCCAACGGACTTCCGGCAAACTCCTGGACTTGCGACGATCCACTTGGCGAGTTCCGACGAGCTTCTTTTGGCAAGCTCCTGGACTTCTCGGATTTGTTCCCGTAGAACCTCCGACGACCGTCCGAACTTCCGTCAAGCTCTCGAACTCCCAACGTGATCATAGTCTTGACTCCGGCGTAACTCCTACTGCATGTCTTACTTTCATCATAGTTAATCCTGCACACTTATCTCAACATATGGATTAGATAACAAATGACAATTGACGTCATCATCAAAATCCGAGATTCAATAATATCCCCTTTTTTTATGATGACAATTAATTGATAACGGAGTTAACCTTAAATCCCCCTATCTATGTGCCATAATTGAGATAAGTCATTCTTGAATTCAAAGTCTTTGAATTCAAGAGACATATTGATAAGTTAAAATCATTTAACCTTATCAATACTCTCATCATGATTCCCATCATGATGTATCTCTCTGAAAATGATGTATGATGTCAAGGCTTGACATCCATTTTCAAATTTCAAATGTGAATGATGGTCTTGGTAGCAATTCATCATATGGTAAGATATCAACACGTAAAATTACGATGCAAGTTCTTGATATCTTAACATGATGCAAATATGACAATCATAGTAAACATGGCATAATGCAAATATGGAAATCATAGTTATCATCAATTCATATATTTTTGATGATGCAGTTATAGCATAATCATAGCATCAATAATCATATATCTGCTTCTTTCTATGTAATATGGCATTTATAGCATCAATTCATATACTTCTCCCCCTTTGTCATCAACAAAAAAGAGAACGATATAAACAACTTTTAAATATACGTGCAATGCCATAAGTAGGTTCATGTCATTTATAGGATACAAACATCTCAAGAAAAACATGACATGGAGATTATTTACATAGAGTGAAAACTTCTTCTTTTTTATTTGTTATTATCCTTTTTGCATGAAGGAGGAAAGTCATTTGTGTAGTTCAAATCGATAGGATATTAAGGCATGCTTTACAAGGATTAGGATATTTATGTGAATCAAATCCTTGCAAAAAATTTCTTCCTTTTATAAGAAGGAATCATCAAATATATTTCTCAAAGAGAATATTTTTCACATGATAAGTCTAAAAGATATGCATTTGCTAGATGATTCTATTTGTCAAAAATCAATGATGTGAATCAAAGTCCGAAAGAGAATAATGTATTCATGAAATCCGATTGGAACTGAAAATTTAATTTAACACTTTCATGCAATCGGATAAGACTATACAATCATGAAAACATGCTCATTGTTATAGAAATTTTTGTATTAATTTCCAACATGTTATTTTAGGCATATAATGGTAATTAAGTAATTTGATCATTCAATCAATAAAGTCTAAATAATTTTAACAAGTTTATGCATTCAGACACATCAACATCATGGCAATATTATGTCATATTAACATCATGGAAATGACACATCAATTTCATGGCTATATTACTTTCACATTTATCATGGAAACCAAGACACAAGGTTTTCAAAGTTAGCATTATAGAAACATTTAATTTCAACATGAAATCCGATAATGGGTAATAAGATTGAGCAGCGTAACCCTGCATATTCTCACCAATTAATACATCAAGTAACCATTTCAAAGATTAGTAGTCATCAAGGCATTGTGATCAAGGTGAGTAATATAAAGAGTTTACAACAACGTTACAACAAGAGGTTATTGTGTCCACATATACAAGCTTATTTAGGAGGTGGAAAATTAAAGTGCCTAAATAAAGAGTCAAATTATCGATGAATTTGCTATAGTTCATATAGGATTTGATCTTGCTGGTGTTCAGGTTGATCTTGTCTTTGTTCAAATTGGTCCATCCGAATCCCAATGTCTTCGATAGTTGATGTATGAGCTTGCTCAAATGGATGTGTTTTCTCAAAGGGACATATCGGAGGAGATTGAGTGCCCCTAAAGATTGGTGTTTCGGGTTCTGGTTCTGATTGAGGGGGATCGGTTCTTCTCGGCATTCTAACCCAATTACCGTTTCTATAAACACATCTCAATCGATGAAGTAGATTTTTGTTTATTATGCTAAACCTATCTACTTTCATCACTTCTTCGTCGGGTGGGATTGGAATATCATAGGCTTTAAGTATTCTAGTGATTATACTACGATATGGAAGCATCATGTCTCTCTTGGATAGTTCTATCATGTTTTGTTGGATAAGGTATCCAAAACAGATGTTATGTCCTTTTATGATCCAATACATGGTTCCTAATTCCATTTGAGTTACTTCATCATGATGGTATTGTTTAGGGAGAATGATGCTAGTTAGGATATGATGAAGTACTTTAGTGTTTAGTGGTAGTAGATGTTCACAACTTTTAGGAACTATCACTAAGTTGGGATTACCGAAAATTGTTCCTAAGGCTTCAACATATGTTGTCCCAACTGTTTCATTGTCCCACGATCCTCTAAAATAAAATCCTCTATTTTTTATGGGAATGCCTATCATCTCACAAATAAATTTATCCGTAATGGAGATGTGTTGTCCTAAGAGATAGGTAGACATTCTTTCTTCTTCATCTACTTGTAGATTGTTGTAAAACAGTCTAACAAGTCTTGGATAGATGGGTTCACTAATTTGTAAAATAGGGAGTAGATCTAGGTTTGCAAACCGTTGGATTGTCTCTAAGTCTCTTAGTTCATCTAAATCTACATGTTTTCCCTTATTGACACTTCTAAATTCGAAAGAGGAAAATTTTTCAGCATGATATTTTGAATCGAAAAGGGTAAGATGAAAGTCTTCCACTAATCTCCTCTTCCCTTTGGCCCTTGAGGATCTTTTAGAGCCCATAACTACTGTTATTTAAGAGGATGGTAATGAGCAAGAGTAAATGAATCAAAAACAGAATTTAGAGGCTTCTTAGATAATACCTTAAGTGAGATTTTCAAGAGAAGGAGAGATTGTTGATCTTTTGCTTCGAAATGAGGAATATTTGGGATGCTAAGAGGGGAGAAATAGAGGTGGAGAAGCTTTGGAAGAGTAAAGAGGGGAGGGGAGTGAGTTGGGGTCGGTTCTACCGCCGGCTCTAGCTCGGTTTAAAAGGGGCAAGATTACGGGCGATTGCACCACTAGCTAGGGCTGTCCAACCGCTTGCAACCCATGACAACCGGCGGTGCTACCGCCAGCTAAGGCGGTGCCACCGCCTGCAGGCAGTGAGCACTCGTTTTGATTGCTATGTGGTCAGTTTTGAATGTTTTTGACTTGAGAAGAATTTTTATTTGTGGAGAAATTTTCATTTTAAGATGAGAAATTTTGCATGATCAAGATAGATCTAGTGATGTGCATACTCTACTTCAAATATCGTATTCATGTTTATGACAGTTTATCCTGTTGAATCTCGGATTTTGATGATAAAATCAATTGATGGGTTATTTGATCTAATCCATATTATTGAGTTAAGTGTGCAGGATTAACTACGATAAACAGAAAACACAAAGCAAGAATACCGGAGTCGAGTTCGATGAACGTTTAAGAGTTCGAAGAATCGTTTGAGATGCTACCGAACCAACCGAGAAGAAATCGGGAACCTGTTGGAAGTTCGCCAAGAGATCATCGGAGGTTCGCAGAGATCACCGAGAAGTCTCAGCTACTCTTTAAAGTCATCACAAGTTCGGGAGCGTGCTTGGACCCCGTCAAGGAAGTTCGTCGAAAGCTTCACCGAACAAGACTTGACGTTCATGGTTAATAAATTGCTTAGGATGTGTTTTGTTATGTAGTTCACTTGTAATTAGGATTAGGATTAAGAAGATAATCCTATATCCTGATTAGGGGCCAACTGGGGCCAAAGTCAGATTTGGTTTGGGCTAAAAGAAAGCCAAACCAAGTGAACCGGAGAGCCAGGCGGTGGCACCGCCAGCATCGGGAACCCAAAGAGGATTTGAATTTTGGAGCCCAAATTTTGGAGCCCAAATTTGAATCCTCTTGAGGCCTATAAATACCCCTCAAATCTCAGCTGAGATTACAACCTTTTGAGTAGCAAGAGTTTGAGAGAAAGATCTTAGAAAAGTGTTAGCTTGCTTTCTTTTCAATTTGCTAGTGTTCACCTCATCTCTTCTCTAAAAATCTGTAAGAGAGTGAACTTGTAAAGAGTTGTAAGAGGGTATTTACCCTTCCATTTCAAGAGACTTGCTAGTGGAAGGTGGGAGCCTCATCAAAGAGGGGCCTCAAAGTGGAGTAGGTCATTTGACCCCAACCACTCTAAAATCGGCGTGATCCTTGGTTTTGTTTTCATTATTGTTATTTATATTATTGCAAACCTTCTTATATGCTTTAGTTCCTTATTACTTTTGCTAGCATATTTAAGAATACGCTTTCAAGATTAAGCTTGTCAAGTTCCGCTCTCTTCATACTAAAAGATTTTTTAGAAAACCAAGTTTTAATCCGCTACACTAATTCACCCCCCCCTCTTAGTGCTGCTCCATCCTAACAATTGGTATCGGAGAGCGAGGTTATCTCTCATATTTGGTTTAATACCCAAGAGAGATGGCTTACTCCTCAAGATACAAGAGGGCCATTCTATCACTCGTCCACCTATGTTTAATGGGTCGGATTACACGTATTGAAGAAGACTTCGGATGAGGATCTTCCTCATTTCTATGGATTTCGAACTTTGGACTATTGTTGAAAACGGATTTCAAAAATCTTTTCTTCCGATGAGCGAATGGAATGAATCGGAGAAGAAGGTTTTTGCTTTAAATGCAAAGGCTATGAATGCCTTGTTTTGTGCACTAGACAAAAACGAATTTAATCGTGTTTCAATTTGTGATTTGGCTTTTGATATTTGGAGAACTCTTGAGATCACTCATGAAGGCACTAGCCGAGTGAAAGAGTCCAAAATCAACATTCTTGTGCACTCTTATGAACTTTTCCGAATGAAACCAAGTGAGTCCATCGGAGACATGTACACCCGGTTTACGGATGTCATCAATGGACTCAAAGCTCTTGGTAAAGATTTTACTAACTTTGAACTAGTAACTAAAATCTTAAGATCCCTCCCTAAAAGTTGGGATCCAAAAGTTACGACCATTCGAGAGACCAAAGACCTTAAAACATTCCCTCTTGAAGAACTCATTGGGTCTCTAATGACCTACGAAATGACATGTCAAGCTCATGACGAGCTCGAGAACCCCATTCCAAAGAACAGGAAGGATATGGCACTCAAATCACAAGAAGACCACTTGAAAGGAACATCAAGTGATGAGGACAGTGACAATGACATTGCACTTTTGACTCAAAAATTCAAAAAATATTTAAGGAAGAACAAATTTAAAAATAATACAAAAAATAAATTTGAACAAAAGAAGGACTAAGTGATTTGCTATGAATGCAAAAAAACGACACTACAAGAACGATTGCCCTCAAAAAAAAAAAAGAGAACACCAAAGAAGAAGGCTCAAGGCAACATGGGATGACTCAAGCACATCCAAGAAGAGGAGTCCAACACCGAGTAAGTTGCTCACTACGCCCTAATGGCCTTCAAGAAGAGGTAACAGATTTAATTAATGCAGATTTACCTTATCATGATTTATTAAATGCCTTCCATGAGTTATTTGATGAATGTAAGACAATTAGTAGAAAATACAAATTGTTAAGAAAGGAGCATGATAGTCTTACGGTGCTTTTGATAAATTAAAAAACTGAATATCATGATTGTCTAGCTCCATGTGTTAAAATGCCATGATTTAGAAACTCTTCAAAATGAGAACTTAGTACTTAAGGACACCTTGAAAAAAATTCGAGGTCGGTAGCAAGTCCTTAAACATGATCCTTACAAATAAGGGTCACGCTCCTAAAAGGAGTGGAATCGGATTTGTGAGAAGTACTCACCAAAATCCAACCACCTTCGTTAAAGGTCCTATCTTACATGTTCAACATCAAAGCAATTGCAACTTTTTTTGTTGCAAATATGGACATATAACTTACCAATGTCCATTCAAGAAAATTAGTCCGAACAAATTGATTTGGGTTCCTAAAGGAACCATGATCAAATCTATGCAACATAATAAACAAGTTAGATTATTTTTTGAGGCACCCAAAAGTAAATGGGTACCTAAAAATAATTCCTTCTTGTAGAAACATACACCATCACATGCTAGGAGCAAGAGATGGTATCTTGATAGTGGATGCTCAAGGCATATGACCGGAGATCCATCCCAATTCACCAAGCTCACTAGCATGGATTTAAGGCTATGTCACCTTCGGAGACAACAACAAAAAGGCAAAATCATTGGCAAGGGAACCATAGGTAACAAATCAAGTTTTTTCATTGATGATGTGTTACTAGTTGATGAATTAAAACATAATCTATTGAGCATTAGTCAATTATGCGATAAAGGATATATCGTTAGATTTGAATCAAATATGTGCATTATTGAAAAACCAAATCATAACATGACTATGATTGCTTTAAAACAAAATAATGTCTATACCATCAATCTTGATTAACTAAGTAATGAAATGTGTTTCTCCGCCATAAATGATGATGCTTGGCTTTGACATAGGAGATTAGGCCATGCAAGCATGAAAACAATATCTAAAATCTCATCTCAAGAATTAGTACGAGGGATTCCGAATATAAAGTTTATTAAAGATAAGGTATGCGATGCATGTCAACTAGGGAAACAAATAAAAACAAGCTTCAAACCAAAAAATCAAATTAGCACCACTGGACCGTTACAATTGATCCATTTGGACTTATTTGGACCGATTGATACAACAAGTCTAGGTGGAAGCAAATATGCTTTTGTGATTGTGGATGACTACTCTAGATACACTTGGACCTATTTCTTAGCTCACAAAAGTGATTGTTTCAAGTGTTTCTCTAAATTTTGTAAACTCACTCAAAACGAAAAAAGGATTCATGATTTCATCAATTGAGTGATCATGGTGGCTAATTTCAAAACCATGACTTTCAAAAAATTTTTGTGAAGTTAATGGATACAATCATAACTTCTCCACTCCGAGAAATCCCCAACAAAATGGAGTAGTTGAAAGAAAAAATAGAAACCTACAAGAAATAGCAAGAACTATGTTAAATGAACATAGTTTACCTAAGTATTTTTTGGGGGGAAGCCGTAAATACGGCTTGCTACATCATGAATAGAGTCCTAATAAGACCTTCCTTATCAAAAAACTCCTATGAATTATGGAATAACAAAAACCAAATATTTCCTATTTTAAAGTTTTCGGTTGTAAATGCTTTATTTTAAATGAAATGGATGCCTTAGGAAAATTTGATGCAAAAAATCCGATGAAGGCATCTTTCTTGGTTACTCTTCCGTTTTTTCTTTTCAGGTTTTTAATAAAAGAACCTTAGTAATTGAAGAGTCTATTCATGTAGTTTTTTAATGAAGTCTCAAATTTTAAGAAAAATGATTTTGATGATGATCTTGGTTTTGATAATTTGAATTTAAATGAACCCCTCCTCAAAATAGCAACTTGGATGCACCTTCTTCCTAAATTTCCTTACCTAAGGAATGGAAGTATATAGATGCTCATCCAAAGGAGCTAATTATAGGGGATACATCTAAAAGGGTTCAAACTCGTTCCTCTTTCAAGAATTTTTATGCTAATCCCGCTTTCCCTCTCTCAAATTGAACCTAAGTGCATTGACGAGGCCATAAAGATGATTTTTTTTGGATTATTGCAATGCAAGAGGAACTGAATCAATTTGAGAGAAACAAGGTGTGGGAGCTTGTTCCTAGACCTAGTGACCATTTAGTCATTGGTACTAAGTGGGTCTTTAGAAACAAGCAAGACGAAAATGGTATCGTGGTTAGAAACAAGGCTAGATTAGTGGCCAAAGGTTTCAACCAAGAAGAAGGTATCGACATTTAAGAAACCTTCGCTCACGTGGCTCGATTAGAAGCCATAAGAATGCTCCTTTGCCTATGCTAGTAGTTATAATTTTAAACTATTTCAAATGGATGTCAAAAGTGCCTTCTTGAATGGTTTTATTTTCAAGAAGTATATGTCTAACAACCTCCGATTTGAAAATTCTCTTCTTCCTAATCATGTATTCAATTTGACTAAGGCTCTCTATGGTTTGAAACAAGCTCCTAGAGCTTGGTATAAAAGGCTTAGTTCCTTTCTTATTTTAAATAATTTTACCAAAGGCAAGGTTGATACTACATTGTTTATTAAACATTTTGAAAATAATTTTCTTATTGTACAAATTTATGTTGACGATATTATTTTTGGCTCTTCTGATGAATCACTATGTGAATCATTTGCCAAATCTATGAGTCATGAATTTGAAATGAGTTTAATGGGGAATTAACTTTCTTTTTAGGATTACAAATCAAACAACTTAAGGATGGTATATTTTAACCAATCTAAATATACATTAGAATTGTTAAAACGATTTAACATGGATAATTCAAAAGCAATAAACACCCCTATGAGTACTTTCCTAAGTCAGATATGGATGAAAATAGTGAAAACTTCATCAAAAAAATATATAGGGAATGATAGGTAGTCTACTCTACCTTACCGCTACTAGACCAGATATCATGTTTAGTGTAGGACTTTGTGCTAGGTTTCAATCAAATCCTAAACTATCTCATCTTAAAAGTGTTAAAAGAATATTTAGGTATCTTAAAGGAACTCCAAATTTAGGTTTTATGGTATCCAAAATCTGAAAATTTTGATTTAATGGCTTACGCTTCTGATGCCGATTTTTGGCGGATGTAGGATAGATAGAAAGAGTACATCCTAACATGCCAATTTTTAGGACATGCACTTGTTTCTTGGACTTCAAGAAACAAAATTCAGTAGCACTATCTACGGCGGAAGCCAAATACATTGTCATGAAAGTGCATGCTGTGCACAAGTTGTTTGGATGAAAAATACATTGGAAGACTATGGAATTCACTTTAAAAATATTCCCATAAAATGTGATAATACTAGTGCCATATGTCTTACTAAAAATCCAATTCAGCATTCTAGAACTAAGCACATCGACGTTAGGCATCATTTCATACGCGATCATGTTCTTAACAATAATGTTGTTCTAGAATTCATTGACACAAAGCATCAATTAGCAGATATATTCACAAAAGCCTTGAATGAAGACCAATTTGAATTCATTAGAAGGGAATTAGGTATGTTAAATTGTCCCTAAACAATAAACTTGTTTGATTGGATTTTTCGTAAAGTCTTTCATCTTCTTTCCATCTCTCGGTGAATCTAATCATTCTCCTTCAAAATTCCATATGACATGTTGTGAAATCTCGAAATCAATTTTGATGACTTGATTATGAATTTCAAGTTACCGATTTGATTTAAATAAGTTTTATCTAAATCATAATCTTGATCTTGTAAAATTGGAATCACAAATAATATCTTTTGGCATTCATGAATTGATACTAACAAATATGAAAGTATTGGCATTCATGACTTGAAACATTGTATGCTTAAATTAATCATTCTCCTATGTTTCAAAATTCTTTAAATGCCTTATATGATGATTGAAAAGTAATGTTGAGATTTTAATGAATTTAACGATTTGAATGAGTTTGTATTCGAATTATGATCTTGACTTTGTGAAATTACTACTTGAATTTTTTTTTTTATCCCAATCTCTCTCTTGTACATCTACAATTTCTATTATTTATAGAAAGAAGAGATTAGATAATATGAATGCATGCTGAATTTTCCTCTAAAATGAACTCTGCGTAAATATTTTTGCATACTTAATTTTCAATGATAAAATCGTTGTATGACAAAATATGTGCTTCAAGTCTCATTTCCCTTTTTGTTGATGACAAAGGGGGAGAAAAGTGATGACTTATATCATTCTTAATAGCATGACAAAACATGAATTGTAAAATCTTTGAGAAAAGTGATTGATATGAATGACTTATATGCCTTGCAAAATCTTTGAGAATTGCAAATGCTACTGTAATATGAATGTCTTATATGCCTTGCAAAATCTTTGAGAATATCGCAAGATCGATTGATCATATTGAAAGCATGTCAAACATGTATATCATGAAATTCATGTTGATAATATTTATCATCTGTCGTAGTAAAATTTGTCTCTTATCTTTCGACTTGAAAAGGATTTTCATTGAAGTTTAGCATTGACATTATACTAAATGAGACAAACGATAAGTTCTACGGTTAGAACTTATCGGTTCATGCTTGAATTAATGGGATAGAATTCAAGTGTTTTTATCTTCTCATAATATGGCATATAGATAGGGGGAGTTATGTTTAACTTCGTCATCAATTGATTGTCATCATCAAAAAGGGGGAGATTGTTGAATCTCGGATTTTGATGATAAAATCAATTGATGGGTTATTTGATCTAATCCATATTATTGAGTTAAGTGTGCAGGATTAACTACGATAAACAGAAAACACAAAGCAAGAATACCGAGTCGAAGTTCGATGAACGTTTAAGAGTTCAAGAATCGTTTGAGATGCTACCGAACCAACCGAGAAGAAATCGGGAACCTGTTGGAAGTTCACCAAGAGATCGTCGAGGTTCGCAGAGATCACCGAGAAGTCTCAGCTACTCTTTAAAGTCATCACAAGTTCGGGCGTGCTTGGACCCCGTCGAAGGAAGTTCGTTTGAAAGCTCGCGAACAAGACTTGACGTTCATGCGGTTAATAAATTGCTTAGGATGTGTTTTGTTATGTAGTTCACTTGTAATTAGGGATTAGGATTAAGAAGATAATCCTATATCCTGGTTAGGGGCCAACTGGGGCCAAAGTCAGATTTGGTTTGGGCTAAAAGAAAGCCAAACCAAGTGAACCGGAGAGCAGTAGTAGTGGCACCACCTTTGAAGCAAGGTGACACCTCTGGGGTCAAGGCGGTGGCACCACTATGGCGGTGGCACCGCCAAAGATTGGGAACCCAAAGAGGATTTGAATTTTGGAGCCCAAATTTTGGAGCCCAAATTTGAATCCTCTTGAGGCCTATAAATACCCCTCAAATCTCAGCTGAGATTACAACCTTTTGAGTAGCAAGAGTTTGAGAGAAAGATCTTAGAAAAGTGTTAGCTTGCTTTCTTTTCAATTTGCTAGTGTTCACCTCATCTCTTCTCGAAAATCTGTAAGAGAGTGAACCGCTTGTAAAGAGTTGTAAGAGGGGTATTTACCCTTCCATTTCAAGAGACTTGCTAGTGGAAGGTGGGAGCCTCATCGAAGAGGGGCCTCAAGTGGAGTAGGTCATTTGGCCAACCACTCTAAAATCGTGATCCTTGGTTTTATGTTTCATTATTGTTATTTATATTATTGCAAACCTTCTTATATGCTTTAGTTCCTTATTACTTTTGCTGCGCATATTTAAGAATACGCTTTCAAGATTAAGTTTGTCAAGTTCCGCTCTCTTCATACGAAAGATTTTTTAGAAAACCGAAGTTTTAATCCGCTACACTAATTCACCCCCCTCTTAGTGCTGCTCCGATCCTAACATATCCAAGTTGGTAAGCTTTGCAAGTTCATGACAAACTTTGTTTACAAGACATAAGTTCATGATATAGTTGGATTTGAAAGTAATGAACAAGTCAATTTGATGGGTTCAGAAATCCAGAGGATATGTGAAGGTAGAATCATGGGTTTCCAATTCTGAGGGATCAAATAGGTTTGTATTGCTTTTGTAATTTTAATTTTCTAATCCACTTTTTCTTATTTAGGCTATGGAGCATCGCGTGTTCTTTTTGGATCTCGGGATATGAATATCGAGAATCCAAAGAGCAGGATATTATTTCTTGCTCCCAGCTTGGGATGGTTTACGTTTCTACAAGACAGGATAATTTTTAGGTACCCATTTACTTTTAGGTGCCTCAAAAACTGATCTACATTGTTTGTCATGTTGCATAGAGATTATCATGGTTCCTTTAGGAACCCAAATTAATTTGTTCGGACTAATTTTCTTGAATGGACAATAATGCGTTTTATGTCCATGCTTGCAACAAAAGTTGCATTTGCTTTGGTGTCGAACATGTAGGATGGGGCCTTTTATGAAGGTGGTTGGATTTTGATGAGGATTTCTCACAAATCCGATTCCATTTCTTTTGGGAACGTGACCCTTGTTTGTAAGGATCATGTTTAAAGACTTGCTACCAACCTCGAATTTCTTCAAGGTGTTCTTGCTAGTCATAGGTGCCCAGCAAGCCAATCACGTGAGTGATGGCACGTGTGACTTAATATAGAATCTTTTGGCTTATTATATTTTGGCATATATCACTTTATAACTATTGCATAAATGCATACATATATTGTGATGTCCTTGGATTTGTGCAATGAGAATCGGATCGTGATGAGATCACGATAGTGAGATCGATTCACCTTTAAACACATATCCTAAATAATCCCGGTCATAGGTTACTCGAGAGGGATATTGTGATAACCGGACAGACTGGTATGCTGTATACCCGTCCATATGATGGATGCAGTTGGTCTCATAGCTGCTTGTGTAGGGACACTAGGGATACAGTACAAGTGCTCATTGGAGAATGAGTTCACTGATTGATCCGCTTACGGAATGCTGGATGGTTGATGATGCCTTATTGTCAGACAGTGATTCCGTAGTCCTAGTGGTGTATCTGGTCCTTAGACTTGAGACACCAAGGATGTCCTGTATGAGTGCTCCACTCTTTGATACCAGACTTATAGGTTTGGCTATCCCAGATCTAGTACAATTTGGTCATTGGGAGTGGTAGTCGACCTTCGAGGGATATTGAGTGTCGAGAGAGGATCATCCACTCTCTGCTAAATCATGAGAGGAATATCCCATGCGTTCTTGCTCGACAAATCCAAATCTCGCCGGGGTCATTCGGGTTGAGAGAGAAAGAGTTCTCCCGGAGAATCCGATTAGAGTGAGACTTCGAGAAGAAACCGTGGGTCCGACAACACCATGTTCGATATAATGTCTCTAGTATATTAGATGGATGAGGGATTGTAGGGTACCGGATGGCGGCATTTACGACAGGTCCAATGGATTGGATTCCCCAGATCGTGCAGGGGACTACTGGCGTAGTGGCCTAGTACGTCCAGTAGTTGATGAGTCAGTGAATTATTACAGAGATAATAATTCAATTCCGAAGTTAGAAAAAAGAGTTTAAATGGGGTATGACTCACGGCCAGCTCGATATTGGGCCTAGAGGGTCACACACATATGGTAGGCATTGCTATGAATAGAGATTTGGATATGAGATATCCGACGGAGCCCTTGTCTTATTGGATGCAGATCCAATACCCACTAGGGGAGGACCTAGTAGGGTTTGACAGGGGACCTCTATAAATAGGAGGGATTCAGAGCCCCATGGGCTAGAAAGCTTTTGTTTGTCTTTTCCTATTCTCCTCTCCATCTCCACCTCAGAGTAGGTCTGGAGTTTTGAGGAGCGTCGTCGCAACCCTGCTGGGTGGATCACCGCTAGAGAGGAGGACGCTTAACCTCCTTAACCCTCTCTTAAGGATCTGGAAGGAAACAGGGATATCTGATCTCCCCGGGTAACACAATCTACTCATGCGCAGATTTCATGTTTTCTTGGATTTTTTTCGCACCAATCTTCGCACGACGCAATGAACATCTCTTTGGGAATCGGGGATTTTGTTTTTTTGTTCTTCCGCGATATGATGTCGCCCCAAGGATTTCTCAACAATGGTATCGAGCCGGGTTGCTCGTGCAAATGATTGGTTTTGAACTGCGTGTGTTGTGTTTAGGAAGAATTTTGACGTCAAAATTATTGACGAAAAAAAAGGAAGGGCAGCAACAGTTGCCGCCCTCGATCTGGCGTGTGCATGCAACGCGAAGTCGGCGGGCAGCACAAAGGGCTCGTCTGCTGTAACCCGGCCGGGCCTGCTTTGCAGCGGGCTTATCTGCCGGCACGGGCAGCCCACAGAAGAAGAGGCGCCGGATAACGATGCCCGCCGTAGGACAACGGCCGCCGCCCACGGCCAGGAGGCGGCGGCGTCGTCGCCGCTTCTCCCGCGGGCGAAACCCCCCCATAGGGCGGTCGCCCGGTGGGACAGCAACGCCCTCTTGGAGGCGGTGGCGCCCGAAAGGGCACCACCACCAGTGGCCGCTGCCATGGCCGGTGAGTCCGCCCTAGACGAAGGGCGTGCCCTCGCCCGCCCGCCCTGAGCCGCCGCCGCCGCGATGGCGCGGCGCCCATCTGCAGCTCCCGCGGGCGAAAACCCCCATAAGGGCGGTCACCCGATGGGGCAAGACCGCCCCTGCCGGAGGCGGCTCCTCGAAGAAGGCCCCACCAGCCATACCCAGCCACGGTGCCGCCTGCCTGTTTAGAGGGTAGTGCCCTCTCCCCGCCGCCTGAGCCGCCGCCGCAGGGTGGCGCAGCGGCAAAAAAAAAAGGAAAGGGCATTAGGGTTTTCTGGGCAAAAGACAGTTTTGCCCCTCGGAAATTGAGAAATTCCAACTTCTGTCTTTTTGTCCAAATTACGAAAAAAACCCTATGAATTCAGAAATTCCCTATAATGTCCCTAATTTCAGAAAATATTAATTAATTAAAAAGTTTAGTTTATTATTATTTTATTATTATTATTATCTAGTAGTCCTATATGATGATGATTATTTATACATGTGATGTATGATATGTGGACGGATGATCATGGACCATGTGATGTGTGTACCTGTGATTATTATTATTGAGGTCTGCGAACCTCCATTATATTTCTCGTTTATTGTCGGGCCTGCGTGCCTATGATTAAGTTGTAATCACATGAGGGGCACAGGCGGGGCGTGGATCTTGAGAAGGGACCCACAAGACGGACGATCGTGATGCATGAAGATGCATCAAGATGTCGACGGAACCGACAAGGACGAAATGGACGATCACAGGGCATGGAGATGCACCGTTGCACATATAGATCTTGATGTGAGTGATTAGGCCGACTAGCTCGGGCCTAATCATATTAGGTTGTGGTCCATGATCATCTGGTGTAATTGTTTATACACATACTAGATATGTATATATATTTGCATGCGATGTAGATATATAATAAATATGTATATGTGTGACATGTCATATTAGGAGACCAAATCATAGAAATATCTCTCGATAATATTAAGTCGGTAAACGTGAGGCAATTAGATTGACCCACGTGGCCTTCCATCATTATAAGTAGGAACCGATTCCCGGTGTAGGTTGAGTTGGTCGAGTCCCTCGAGACTCACCTATATCGCGATTCACTATCTTGCTTACGACATAGAGATGTCACCGGTGACCTGAGGGCATGGTATACTTGGTCGAGTCCCTCGAGGGTATATCATCAAATCAGACTCATCTTGTAACGAAGGTGTTGACTTAACCGAGCATCATGGTTGGTCGAGTCCCTCGAGGCCATGGTGATTCGGAGGCCGAACAGAACGGGAATCACAAGGAGTTATGATCGACAAAAGTTGCCTACCTTTTAGGCTTAGTGTGATTGGTCGAGTCCCTCGAGGTTACACTAAGACACTGATTAGATCCTGATCTCCACTAGAAGTCTGCCGGAGACTTCCGTTTCACGTGCTGAGGGTGTCGCGTGACTCGTTAGTAAAATAGTGGGAGCATATTAAGATAGAAGTCCATATCTTGATAGTTTATTTCTTGCAAAATCTGCATGTTATTCATTTTTGTTGCATCTTTATTTTCAGAAAATGTCACTTTCAAATTCCTTACGTGGAATACTTGATGTCAACCGCCTCACTGGTCCAAATTATATGGATTGGCTCCGTAACTTAAGAATTGTTCTCACAGCGGAGAAAATCGTGTACGTCCTTGATACAGTGATGCCTACGCCCGAAGAAGGGGCAAGCGAGGATGAGATCGCTCGCTACGTGAAGGGAAGAAGCCGGTAGTGTCTACACCATATGAGATATGGAAAGGGAAGAAGCCTGATCTTAAGGTTGTTAAGATTTGGGGCTGCCCTGCGCATGTTAAAAGACACAACCCCTATAAGTTAGAATCAAGGATAGAGCGATGCAAATTTGTGGGATACCCCAAGGAAACTTGTGGGTATTATTTCTATCATCTCGAGGACCAAACGGTCTTTGTAGCTAAGAGAGTAGTGTTCCTTGAGAAGGAATACATTCTTGGCGGAGATAGTGGGAGAATGATAGAATTTAGCGAGGTTGGAGAACCAAGCTCAAGCACCACTCTACAGCCCGAGTCTGTTCAGGTACCTAATACACAAATTTCAACTTTACGCAGGTCTGATAGAGTATCCCATCCTCCTGAGAGATATGTGGGACATATTAGAGGAGAGGATGTAGAGGATATTGATCCTCAGACCTACGAGGAGGCTATTATGAGTATAGACTCCAGGAAGTGGCAAGAAGCCATGAATTCTGAGATGGATTCTATGTACTCCAATAAGGTTTGGAACCTAGTTGATGCGCCCGAAGGTATTGTACCCATCGGTTGCAAGTTGATCTTTAAGAAAAAGATCAGAGTAGATGGAAAGGTAGAGACCTATAAAGCAAGGCTAATGGCTAAGGGGTATCGTCAAAGGCAAGGTGTTGACTATGACAAAACCTTCTCACCCGTAGCAATGCTAAAATCCATCAGAATTCTATTGGCTATTGCAGCACACTATGATTATGAGATCTGGCAGATGGATGTGAAAACTGCATTCCTCAATGGGAACCTCGAGGAGGAGGTGTATATGATGTAACCTGAGGGATACGTGTCCAAGAACTACCCAGATAAGGTGTGTAGGTTGCTTAGATCCATTTATGGATTAAAGCAAACTTCCCGAAGTTGGAACATAAGATTTGATGAGGCAATCAGATCTTATGACTTTATTAAGAACGAAGATTAGCCTTGTGAATATAGAGAGGTAAGTGGGATCGCTATCACCTTTTTGGTATTATATGTGGATGACATCCTGATCATTGGGAATGACGTAGGAATGCTATCCATAGTAAAGGCTTGGTTATCTAGACACTTCTCCATGAAGGACTTAGAGGAAGTATCCTATATTTTGGGGATTAGAATCTATAGAGATAGATCCAAGAGGATGCTTGGCTTGTCCCAGTCCAGGTACATAGAAACCATTGTCAAAAGGTTTGGCATGGAAAATTCCAAGAGAGGTCTCATACCGATGAGACATCGGATATCGCTTTTTACAAGTATGTCCCCAAAGACTCCAGAAGAAAGGGCGAACATGGATATGATACCTTATGCCTCAGCAATAGGGTCTATCATGTATGCCATGCTATGTACTAGGCCTGATATAGTGCATGCTTTGAGTGTCATGAGCAGGTATCAGGCGGATCCAGGCTTGGAGCACTGGAAAGCAGTAAAGTGTATCCTTAAGTACTTGAGAAGGACTAAGGATCTTTTACTAGTATATGGAGGTAATAGCCTAAAGGTTGAAGGCTACACTGACTCAAGTTTTCAGTATGATGTCGATGATAGCAAGTCGAATTCAGGGTATGTGTACACCTTGAATGGAGGAGCAGTGTGCTGGAAGAGTTCCAAGCAGGATACCACTACTGACTCAAGCACAGAGGAGGAGTACATTGCTGCATCAGATGCAGCAAAGGAGGGAGTTTGGGTTAAGAAGTTCATCACAGATTTGGGAGTCATGCCGGGTAGCGAAGAGCCGATCTCCCTATATTGCGACAACAACGAGGCAATTGCTCAAGCAAAGGAACCTAGGTCTCATCAGAAATCTAAGCATGTTTTGAGGAGGTTCCACCTTATCAGAGATATCGTGACCCAAGGAGATGTAGTAGTGGAAAGAGTTCCATCCGAAGATAACATTGCAGATCCACTAACAAAGCCGTTGTCTCAGATTTGTTTTCAGCGTCACAAGGGTCTGATGGGGATCAGACACATAGGTGATTGGCTTTAGGTCAAGTGGGAGATTGCTAGTCATAGGTGCCCAACAAGCCAATCACGTGAGTGATGGCACGTGTGACTTAATACAGAATCTTTTTGCATATTATATTTTGGCATATATCACTTTATAACTATTGCATAAATGCATACATATATTGTGATGTCCTTGGATTTGTGCAATGGGAATCGGATCATGATGAGATCACGATAATGAGATCAATTCACCTTTAAACACATATCCTAAATAATCCCTACTCATAGGTTACTTTCGAGAGGATATATCGTGATAACTAGACGACCGGGTGTCTTTGATACCCGTCCATATGATGGATGCAAATGGTCTCATAGCTGCTTGTTTAGGGACACTAGGGATACTGATGCAGGTGCTCATTGGAGAATGAGTTCACTGATTGATCCGCTACGGAATGTTGGATGGTTGATGATGCCTTATTGTCAAAACAAATGATTCCATAGTCCTAGTGGTGTATCCGGTCCTTAGACTTGAGGCACCAAGGATGTCCTGTATGAGTGCTCCAATCTTTGATACCGGACTTATAGGTTTGGCTGTCCCGCATCTAATACAACCGGTCATTGAGAGTGGTAGTCGACCTTACGAGGGCTATTGAGTGTCGATAGAGGATCATCCACTCTCGGCATCATGAGAGGAATATCCCATGTTTTCTTGCTCGCACAAATCCTCGGTCGTCGGTCATTGGGTTGAGAGAAAAGAGTTCTCCTGAAAATCCGATTAGAGCGAGACTTCGAGTAGAAACCGTGTGGGTCCGACAACACCATGCTCGATATAATGGGTCTCTAGGGTATTAGATGGATTATGGACTATAGGTAAACCGATAACGGAGGATGGATAGGTCCAATGGATTCGATTCCCCTCAGATCGCAGGGGACTACTGACGTAGTGGCCTAATGCGTCCAGTAGTCGATGAGTCAAAGTGAATTATTACAGAGATAATAATTCACCGAGTTAGAAAGAGTTCTGACAGGTATAACTCACGGCCATTTCGATATTGGGCCTAGAGGGTCACACACATATGGTAGGCATTGCAATGAATAGAGGTTCGGATATGAGATATCCGACGAGAGCCTTGTCTTATTGGATGCAGATCCAATACCCACTAGGGGAGGACCCATTAGGGTTTGACAGGGGACCTCTATAAATAGGAGGGATTGAGCCCCATGGGCTAGAGAGCTTTGTTTGCCTTTTTCTATTCTCCTCTCCATCTCCACCTCGAGTAGGCCTGAGTTTTTTTGAGGAGCGTCATCAAATAACCCTCATGTGTGGATCACCGCTAGAGGAGGGGACGCTTGACCTCCTTCACCCTCTCCTAAGGATGTGCAAGGAAACAGGGATATACGATCTCCCTAGGTAACACAATCTACTCTATACGCAGTTTCATGTTTCACGGATTTTTGCGTACCAATCTTCGCACGACGACGAACATCTCTTTGGGAATCGGGGATTTTGTTTTTCTTGTTCTTCCGCTGCGCATATGATGTCGCCCCCAAGAATTTCCCTACAAGATCAACCTCCTTCTTACACCCCTCTTCTCCTTTTACTGGGTTTAGGAGATAACCCTTACAAGCACTCACTCTCCTCTCTTAAACAGAATTCTAACACTTAAGCTAGAGGAGGGAAATTCTAGAGATTGCAGTAGCGTTTTCTCTCTTTTAATCTCTCTGTGCTTGTGTCTTTTACCCAAGGATGGGAGGGGTATTTATAGGCTCCAAACCAGTTTGAATTCCGAGCTCAAAATTGTTATCTCTAGGAATTCCGGGGTCTAGCTGTTGCACCGCCTGACTGGGGCGGTTGCACCGCTTGGCAGAGCTCGGAGACTGAGCCTCTGGGTGGTGCCACCACCTGACAGGGGCGGTTGCACCTCCTGCTAGAGCTCGGAGACCGAGCTCAGGCAGTGCCACCGCTTGACTGGGGCTGTTGCATCGCCCAGCCAGAGCTCGGAGACTGAGCCTTTGGGCGGTGCCACCTCCTGTAAGGGGCGGTTACATCGCTTGGCAGAGCTCGGAGATTGAGCTCCTGGGCGGTGCCACCACCTGATAGAGGCAGTTGCACCGCCTGGCAGAGCTCAAAGACCGAGCTCAAGCGGTTCCACCGCCCAGTCTCTCTCGGAGACTGAGCCCTGGCGGTGCCACCGCCTGCCTGGGGCGGTTGCACGGCCCAGCTTTCCTGGGAGACCCACTCCTAGGTGGTGCCACCGCCAACCCTGGCGGTGCCACCGCCTAGCATGAATTCTGGTCTGAATGAGTTGAGTTAATGGGATCACCTCCCATTCCTAACTTAATCTACATGCTAACTCTGATAATTCTTAAGACATTTACTACAACTTGCTCTGGTGCGTCAATCGCTTCGTCCGGCGAACTTCCATCGATCATCCGATGAACCCTCGATGATGCTCCTGCGAACTTTCGGAAAACTCCTGGACTTGCGATGATCCACTTGGCGAGTTTCGACGAGCTTCTTTTGGCAAGCTCCCAGACTTCTCGGATTTGTTCTTGCAGAACCTCCGATGACTGTCCAGACTTTCGTCGAACTCTTAAACTCCCAACGTGATCATAGTCTTGACTCTGGCGCAACTCCTGCGGCATGTCTTACTTCCATCGTAGTTAATCATGCACATTTAAAACAAAACTTTGATCGAGACAATTAATCCTAAGCAATTAACTAAGTTGTCCAGCATGTCATTGGTCCCTCGATGCTTCGTCCGATTCTTCGACGCATCGTCCTCTCCTGCGGCCTATTGCCTAATCGGCCAATTGACTCCACAACTCCGATATCCTTGGCACATTACCCACTCTTCTTAGCCCAATGACCAAGTCCATGGCCTGAAGCATTCTGTTGATACATCGACCGATCCACCGGCCCGATGTCCAATCTTATGACATGTTCCTCCGACACAACATGATTTTTTCTGCTTTAATTGTCTCATCCTGATCGAAGCATCCTGCGTCACTCAAAACGCAGATTAAAACATAAACACATATCACGTGGTTTCATCATCAAAATACGACATTCAACAGCGAGATCAAGTGGGGGAGCGACCCAAAGCAACACAAATGAAGGCACACTTGGAGTCAATATGGAGATCGGACTCAAAGGAGGGCTGACCCGTGGAATGGTGGGTGCGAGGGCCACCATCAACTCAATGCAAAAACGAAGAGCGGAGCAACTTGGGTGTAACTGCTAGTCATAGGAGCCCAGCAAGCCAATCACGTGAATGATGGCACGTGTGACTTGATACAGAATCTTTTTGCTTATTATATTTTGACGTATATCACTTTATAACTATTGCATAAATGCATATATATATTGTGATGTCCTTGGATTTGTGCAATGGGAATCGGATCGTGATGAGATCTCGATAATGAGATCGATTCACCTTTGAACACATATCCTAAATAATCCCGGTCATAGGTTACTTTCGAGAGGGACATCGTGATAACCGGATAGACTAGTGTCTTTATATACCCATCCCATATGATGGATTCAGCTTGGTATCATAGCTGCTCATGTAGGGACACTAGGGATACAATACAGTGCTCATTGGAGAATGAGTTCACCGATTGATCCGCTTACGGAATCTTTGGATGGTTGATGATGCCTTATTGTCGGACAAATTCCGTAGTCCTAGTGGTGTATCGGTCCTTAGACTTGAGACACCAAGGATGTCCCCGATAAGTGCTCCACTTTTTTGATACCGCACTTATAGGTTTGGCTGTCCCATCTAGTACACAACATCATTGGGAGTGGTAGTCGACCTTACGAGGGCTATTGAGTGTCAACAGAGGATCATCCACTCTCTACGTCATGAGAGGAATATCCCATGTGTTCTTTCTCGACAAATCCTTGGCCGGGGTCATTCGGGTTGAGAGAGAAAGAGTTCTCCTGGAGAATCCGATTAGAGCGAGACTTCAGTAGAAACCGTATGGGTCTCGACAACACCATAGTCGATATACGATCTCCGAGATATTAGATGGATGAGGGACTATAGGTACATGGTAATCGAGGACGAGGTGTGGTCCAATGGATTGGATTCCCCTCAGATCGTCAGGGGACTACTGGCGTAGTGGCCTAGTATGCGTCCAGTGGTCGATGAGTCGAGTGAATTATTACAGAGATAATGATTCACTGAGTTAGAAGGAGTTCTGACAGGTATGACTCACGGTCAGCTCGATATTGGGCCTAGAGGGTCACACACATATGGTAGGCATTGCGATGAGTAGAGGTTCGGATATGAGATATCCGACGAAGCCCTTGTCTTATTGGATGCAGATCCAATACCCACTAGGGAAGGACCCATTAGGGTTTGACATGGGATCTCTATAAATATGAGGGATTCACAGCCTCATAGGCTAGAGTCTTTGCTTGCCTTTCCTATTCTCCTCTCCCTCTCCACCTCAGAGGCCTGGAGTTTTGAGGAGGTAACACAATCCTGCTGTGTGGATCACCGCTAGAGAGGAGGACACTTGACCTCCTTCACCCTCTCCTAAGGATCTGCAAAGAAACAGGGATATACAATCTCCCTAGGTAACACAATCTCTATACGCAGTTTTATGTTTTGCGGATTTTTGCTCACCAATCTTCGCACGACGACGAACATCTTTTTGGGAATCGGGGATTTTGTTTTCTTGTTCTTCCGCTGCGCATATGATGTCGCCCCCTTGATTTCCCAACAATGGTATTAGAGCCAGGTTGTTCGTGCGAATGATTGGTTTTGAACTGCGTGTGTTGGGTTTAGGAAGAATATTGACGTCAAAATCGTTGACGCAAAAGCAAGGAAGGGCAGCAACAGTTGCTGCCCTCGATCTCAAGATGTTCAAACCACCTGCACGGCAATGGCAGCCAACCGCCTTGGGCAAAGACAAATACCAGCGCCAAGAAAGCTGCCGTTCCAGCGGCAGAAATGGGCCGGCGGTTCGCTTGCAGCGAGGCTTGTCGGCTGGCCGGGTCGGAAGCCTACGGGCAGAGGCGCCCAGGAGCGACGCTTCGCCCGCTTCCTCCCGGCGGCGAACCCCCCCAGCGGCCGCGGGCGGGACAGGATAAAGACCACCGAGGCAACGGCGCCTGGCGGAGGCGCCCACCCGCAGAACGTCGTCGCCACGCCAGCCGCTTCGCGGCGAGGGCATCGCCCTCGCCCTCGCCCGCCTGAGCCAAATAGTGGTGGGTGGCAGCGGCAGCAGAGAGGGAATTAGGGTTTTGGGCAAAAGGACAGTTTTGCCCCCAGTGAATTTGAGAAATTTCGTTTCGTCTTTTGTCCAAATTACGAAAATTCCCTTAGGAATTGAGAAATTCCCTACATGTCCCTGATTTCAGAAAAATATTAATTAATTAAAAGGTTTAGTTGATTATTATTTTTTATTATTATCTAGTAGTTCTACATGATGATGATTATTTATACATGTGATGTATGATGTGTGGACGGATGATCATGGACCGTGATGTGTGTACTTGTGATTATTATTATTGAGGTCTCATGAACCTCCATTATATTTCTCGTTTATTGTCGGGCCTGCATGCCTATGATTAAGTTGTAGTCACATGAGGAGGCGCAATGGAGCGTGGATGCGATAAGGGGACCCACGAGATTCGGACGATCGTGATGCATGGAGATGCATCAAGATGTCGACGGAACCGACGAGGACGAGATGGACGATCACAAGGACATGGAGATGCACCGTTGCACACATAGATCTTGATGTGAGTGATTAGGCCTCATCGGCTCGGCCTAATCATATTAGGTTGTGGTCCATGATCATCCGATATGATTGCTTATACACATACTAGATATGTATATATATTTGCATCGCGATGTAGATATATATTAAATATGTATATGTGTGACATGTCATATTAGGGAGACCAAATTATAGAAACATCTCTCGATAATATTAAATTACAGTAACGTGAGGCAATTAGATTGACCCACGTGGCCTTCCATCGTTATGAGTAGGAATCGATTCCCGGTGTAGGTTGAGTTGGTTGAGTCCCTCGAGACTCACCTACATCGCGATTCGCTATCTTGCTTACGACATAGAGATGTCACCGGTGACCTGAGGGCATGGTATGCTTGGTCGAGTCCCTCGAGGGTATATCATCAAATCAGACTCATCTTGTAACGAAGGTGATGACTTAACAAAGCATCATGGTTGGTCGAGTCCCTCGAGGCCATGGTGATTCGGAGGCCGAACAGGACGGGAATCACAAGGAGTTGTGATCGGCAAGAGTTGCCTACCTTTTAGGCTTAGTGTGATTGGTCGAGTCCCTCGAGGTTACACTAAGACGCTGATTGGATCCTGATCCCCACTAGAAGTCTGCCGGAGACTTCCATTTCACTTGCTGAGGGTGTCGCGTGACTCATTAGCAAAATAGTGGGAGCATATTAAGATAGAAGTCCATATCTTGATAGTTTATTTTTTTGCAAAATCTGCATATTATTCATTTCTGCTACATCTTTATTTTCAGAAAATGTCGCTTTCAAATCCCTTACGTGGCATATTTGATGTCAACCGCCTTACTGGTCCAAATTATATGGATTGGCTCCGTAACTTGAGAATTGTTCTCACAGCGGAGAAAATCATGTACGTCCTTGATACAGTGATGCCTACGCCCGAAGAAGGGGCAAGCGAGGATGAGATCGCTCGCTACGTGAAGTACATTGATGACTCCACTCTTGCTCAGTGCTATATGTTGGGCTCTATGACTCCAGAGTTACAAAGACAACATGAAAAGATGGATGCCAGATCCATTCTCCTACATGTCCGAAAAATTGTTTGAGGAACAGGGAAGGACTCAACGATATGAGATATCCAAGAGCCTTTTCCGCGCTAGGATGACTGAGGGGACACCGGTTCAAAACCATGTCCTAAAGATGATTGAGTGGATAGAGAAACTCACAGGTCTAGGAATGGTCCTAGAGGATAACTTGTGTGTGGACATTGTGCTTCAGTCCCTATCAGATGATCCACACAGTTCATAATGTCTACACCATATGAGATATGGAAAGGGAAGAAGCCTGATCTTAAGGTTGTTAAGATCTGGGGATGCCCTGCCCATGTTAGAAGACACAACCCCGATAAGTTAGAATCAAGGACAGAGCGAAGCAAATTTGTGGGATACCCCAAGGAAACTTGTGGGTATTATTTCTATCATCTCGAGGACCAAAAGGTCTTTGTAGCTAAAAGAGCAGTGTTCCTTGAGAAGGAACACATTCTTGATGGAGACAGTGGGAGAATGATAGAATTGAGCGAGGTTGGAGAACCAAGCTCAAGCACCACTCTACAGCCCGAGTATGTTCAGGTACCTAATACACAAGTATCAACTTTAATGGAGGTCGATAGAGTATCCCATCCTCCCGAGAGATATGTGGGACATATTAGAGCAGAGGATGTAGAGGATATTGATCCTCGGACCTCACGAGGAGGCTATTATGAGTATAGATTCCGGGAAGTGGAAAGAAGCCATGAATTCTGAGATGGATTCTATGTACTCCAATAAAGTTTAGAACCTAGTTGATGCTTGAAGGTATTGTACCCATCGGTTGCAAGTGGATCTTTAAGAAAAGATCGGAGTAGATGGAAAGGTAGAGACCTATAAAGCAAGGCTAGTGGCTAAGGGGTATCGTCCAAAGGCAAGGTGTTGACTACTGACGAAACTTTCTCACCCCAGAATAATGCTAAAATCTATCAGAATTCTATTGGCTATTGCAGCACACTATGATTATGAGATCTGGCAGATGGATGTGAAAACCGCATTCCTCAACGGGAACCTCGAGGAGGAGGTGTATATGATGCAACCTGAGGGATTTGTGTCCAAGAACTGCCCAGATAAGGTGTGTAGGTTGCTTAGATCCATTTATGGACTAAAGCAAGCTTCCCGAAGTTGGAACATAAGATTTGATGAGGCAATCAGATCTTATGACTTCGTTAAGAACGAAGATGAGCCTTGTGTATACTGAAAGGTAAGTGGGAGCGCTATCACCTTTTTGGTGTTATATGTGGATGACATCCTCATCATTGGGAATGACATAGGAATGCTATCCACAGTAAAAACTTGGTTATCTAGACACTTCTCCATGAAGGACTTAGGGGAAGCATCTTATATCTTGGGGATTAGAATCTATAGAGATAGATCCAAGAGGATGCTTGGCTTGTCCCAGTCCAGGTACATAGAAACTATTGTCAAAAGGTTTGGCATGGAAAATTCCAAGAGAGGTCTCATACCGATAAGACATGGGATATCGCTTTCTAATATGTCCCCAAAGACTCGGGAAGAAAGGGCGAACATGGATATGATACCTTATGCCTCAGCAATAGGGTCTATCATGTATGTCATGCTATGTCTGGGCACGATATAGCGCATGCTCCGAGTGTCACGAAAGGTATTATTAGCGGATCCGTGCTTGGAGCACCGGAAAGCAAGAAAGTGTATCCTTAAGTACTTGAGAAGGACTAAGGATCTTTTACTAGTATATGGAGGTAATAGCCTTTAAGGTTGAAGGCTACACCGACTCAAGTTTTCAGTCGATGTCGATGATAGCAAAGTCGAATTCAGGTATGTGTACACCTTGAATGGAGAAGCAGCAGTCTTTGGAAGAGTTCCAAGCAAGATACCACTTCTTGACTCGACCACGAGGCGGAGTACATTGCTGCATCGATGCAGCAAAAGGAGGGAGTCTGGTTGAAGAAGTTTATCACAGATTTGGGAGTCGTGGCGGTAGCGAAGAGCCGATCTCCCTATATTGCGACAACAACGGGGCAATTGCTCAAGCGAAGGAACCTAGGTCTCATCAGAAATCTAAGCATGTTCTGAGGAGGTTCCACCTTATCAGAGAGATCGTGACCCGAGGAGATGTAGCAGTGGAAAGAGTTCCATCCGAAGATAACATTGCAGATCCACTGACAAAGCCGTTGTCTCATTTTGTCGTTGAGCGTCACAGGGGTCTGATGGGGATCAGACACATAGGTGATTAGCTTTAGGTCAAGTGGGAGATTGTTAGTCATAGGTGCCCAGCAAGCCAATCACTTGAGTGATGGCACGTGTGACTTGATACAGAATCTTTTTGCTTATTATATTTTGACGTATATCACTTTATAACTATTGCATAAATGCATATATATATTGTGATGTCCTTGGGTTTGTGCAATGGGAATCGGATCGTGATGAGATCACGATAATGAGATCGATTCACCTTTAAACACATATCCTAAATAATCCCGGTCATAGGTTACTCGAGAGGGACATCGTGATAACCGGATAGACTAGTGTGTTGTATACCCGTCCATATGATGGATGCAAATGGGTATCATAGCTGCCGTGTAGGACACTAGGGATATAGTACAGTGCTCATTGGAGAATGAGTTCACTTTGATTGATCCGCTTGGAATGCTTTGGATGGTTGATGATGCCTTATTGTCGACAGCCATTCCGTAGTCCTAGTGGTGTATCTGGTCCTTAGACTTGAGATACCAAGGATATCCTGTATGAGTACTCCACTCTTTGATACCAGACTTATAGGTTTGCCTGTCCCAGATCTAGTACAGTTGGTCATTGGGAGTGGTAGTCGACCTTACGAGGGCTATTGTGTATCGACAAAGGATCATCCACTCTCGGCGTCATGAGAGAAATATCCCATGTGTTCTTGCTTAGACAAATCCCCGCCGTGGTCATTCGGGTTGAGAGAAAAGAGTTCTCCGGAGAATCCGATTAGAAGAGACTCGTAGAAACCGTATGGGTCCGACAAACACCATGCTTTCGATATACGGGTCTCGGGATATTTGATGGATGAGGGACTATAGGTACATGGTAATCGAGAGACGACACAGTCCAATGGATTGGATTCCCAGATCGTCTGGGGACTTGGCAGTGGCCTAGTATGTCCATAGTCGATGAGTCGAGTGAATTATTACAGAGATAATGATTCACCGAAGTTAGAAGGAGTTCCGACAGGGTATGACTCACGGCCCAGCTCGATATTGGGCCTAGAGGGTCACATACATATGGTAGGCATTGCGATGAGTAGAGGTTCTGATATGAGATATCCGACCTGAGCCCTTTGTCTTATTGGATGCAGATCCAATACCCACTAGGGAAGGACCCATTAGGGTTTAACATGGGATCTCTATAAATAGGAGGGATTCACAGCCCTCATAGGCTAGAGTCTTTGCTTGCCTTTCCTATTCTCCTTTCCCTCCACCACCTCGGAGGCCTGAGTTTTTTGAGGAGGGTCGCCGCAACCCCGTTGTGTGGATCACCGCTAGAGAGGAGGACGCTTGACCTCCTTCACCCTCTCCTAAGGATCTACAAGGAAACAGGGGATATACGATCTCCCTAGGTAACACAATCTCTATACGCATGCCAGTTTTGTGTTTTCTTGATTTTTTGCTTTTTCCAATCTTCGCACGACGACGAACATCTTTTTGGGAATCGGGGATTTTGTTTTCTTGTTCTTCCGCTGCGCATATGATGTCGCCCCCTTGATTTCCCAACAGTAACTTGGCGAAGTACCCAAGCCACATGAAGGGAGCCAGCATAGAAGATGGAACATGGAGCGAAGGCATAGTGCTTTCCTTGGACAGAGGTCAAGGACATGAAATCTTGCAGAGGCAAGAGCAGGATCATGTTGTTCCATGGGTCATTCATTCTGATGGAGCAGACTCATCTTGTATGGTGCCAAAGACGAAGGGAGCTTCTTGGCACATGCACCTTATCTCGGATGAGCATTTGATGGAGGAACTAAGGTGACTCAATTTGCGGAGGTGAAGTTGGGTTCAGAAAGCCTTAGCACGGGGCAAAAGAACTCAGAGGCGGGTACTCTTGAAGAATATGCCATAGTGTTGCTATTCAAGTTGCCATGAAGGAAGCGGTGCGTAGTGGAGATTGTGCTGGTAGGGGCAGAGGCCCAGGATCCAGACAATGGTGTACTAATTACAGCGAAGTCGGTGGACTTCGGGAGCTACTAGACGATGGACTATCCTAGAGCGGTGCTTCATCTAGGTGTGACCCAAGAGTGGGTGGATGAAGGTCGATTGCCAAAGGAGCGAACAAAATCGAAGGTGGAAGAGACCTTGCGATGTATTGGCAGAGGCCACACATTGAGGTATCACAATTCGAGTTCATCCCACAAGGATCAGAATGCAATGGAGATGTCACCAAGAGGCGATATGGTGAAGCGGAACGTGGTGGAACAATTCATGGCAAATGCGATACACATGACATTGTCCCGTAAGGGACTAGATCATATGGAGGTATGATCGGAAGCTACTAGAAGCTCCACTTCAGTGAACAACACGACGACAAGAAGGGCTATGGATTCAAGGAGTGAAGGCCATGCTACCGTAGAGGCGGGTCTTCCATGTGTGCATCAAATTTTGCATCGGATGAAAACCTTGGTCATCAGCATATGGGGGCTGGGTTCCACCAAGGGAAAAGTTCGAATGCAAGTACCAGTGAGTCCCATGGGAGGGACTTGATCATGCAGAGGTATGATCGAAGCAGTTGGAGAGTTGGATTGCTCTAGAGCCCATAATCGCTTAAGGGTGCCCGATAAGTCAGAGGACAAGGTCGAGTAAGCGAACGTCGCTACCAAGGAAGCTAAGGAGAACATAATCATTGTAAACCCTACAATGTGATGGCAGAGGCCATGCATGGGAGTTGCAGTCTATCTTTCCATCGACCAAACGGAGCAGCTTGGAGAACATAGAGGTGTTGAAGCATGGGGTCAAAAGGGGCGAGGAAGCGACGACGAGTCCAGAGGGACTTAGCTACCCAAAATCAAACATCAGTTATAATGGAGGTGGACTCAGAGGAGTGCCACAGAGACATATCTACTGATTTTGAAGAAAATGGATGCAGATGTGAGGCAACGGATAGTAGGGCCATGGGCATGGCAGCACCATGGTACCGCAGAGGCGGGACTTCCGCGAAAGTCATTGATCCCTTGCTCTCATAGAGGGAGAGCACTTGGTCGTGAAAGGGGTCAAGGAGGTGGAGCATGCAGAGGCAAACTCCAAGTACCATGACAAGGCTGAAGGGCAGAGGCCAAGGAACTTCGTAAGACCGGTGTCAACGAGTTTCTTATCAAGATAGCCGAAAGTGAAGGACTCGAGTCATTCAAGAGTGCACGACCAAGGAACGAAGCAGGCAGTATGCGGTGCTGTACCTTTGCTACTCATGGGAGTAGGCGGTAGGGTTGGTGGAGAAGATGGTACAATCCCAGAGGCGACCAAATCTATTAGAGAATTACTCCAAGTTGGGGTGAAAACTTCCTGCATTCCAGAAGTTCAATGGCATTGAGAAGGTGAATCACAGTAGCTAACTCAACGCAAGGAGTGCAAACACTTCAAGTGCTTCAAAAGTGTGAGCAAAGAGCAGGCGAAGGCCAGTAACTAGCTCGATGCATGGAGTACAACCTCGAGGAGGCGGGCGAAGTCAAGTAACCTTTTCCTTCTCAACTCTTAAGAGAATGGGCGAAACCGAGTACCCCAATTCTCTTATCTATCCAGCAAAGGAGCTCTGCATATGTTCAAAGACCCTTCGAAGATAATGGAAGACAATAGTTGTCAAATCCTCACCAACGGTGATCAGTGTTACTGGGAGTAGATTGTCTGCTTCATTTCTCGACGAAATACCGATCGAAAGCGGAAGTGATGCGAACCTACTTGGATGTGACAACTAAGTGAAAAAGAGTCAATAAGCAAATTTTATAGAGGAATGATCCAAAACTTCAGAAGTTTACGAGGCAATGCTCGTTAAAGCTCCAATAAGCATCCACCCAGTTCAAGCAGCATGAGGCATTTGAGAAACTGGCGCAGTAAGGATGGTCTTTTCCTTCATTTGGAGGATCCGTAGGAACCAACATTGATCAACACAACTCAGCCAACCCCACACTAGAGTCAGAGTCATTGGCGAGTTGAAGCAGCATGGCGGATCAAAGGTTCGACTACTTAAAAACAACAGCGGAGAGCAATTGGGAGCCAAGAGGCGCATTGCAGCTGGAGCAGAAAATTGAAGACTCAGCAAAGGCGAGGAGTTGCAGTATCAACAAAGGCTTCAACGAGGACGTCGAAGGAATAAATTGGGGAGAATGTCACGGACAAACTCCTAAATAGGATGTTTGATGTAATGCTTATGTATGTCCATTTCTTTTGGTATGTTCATACTTTGCACAGCATGTAGAGGGACGGCCGAAGACTTAATAGTCTCATTTTAGTTAGGTTGGTGGCTGCTTTAGGCTTATAAATAAAGGTTGTATCATATGGACACATGCGAGAGATTTTCGATCTGTAATAGACCATTTTACCCTTTATTGTGCAACTGTTCAGAGCTTGTAATGTCTGTTTGTAATACGAGAGATTTGCATTGTCTATGAAATGTTTTTGAAAATGTTTGCTTGTGAATCCCGAATGAGGCATTTTTTCTAACCCGTTCTCTCTTTTGTGGGTCCTAAGGGACATGGGAGGCTTCAGGAAGGCTGACCTTTGCGGACGGACACGCAAGGGTGCCGTACGACTTAGGCAAAATCAGCTAAGTCCGTGACAATGGTACATTTATTGTGTGTTGTGTGCCCCTAGCAAAGATTGTGATGGATTCAATATGATCTTCATGATGATTAGAATGACCACTAGATCGAGCAGATCATGCCATATGTCATCAAGTATTCTTAATGACACAATATGCCCTATTACCCTAGTAGCTTCTGAGAGCAAGTAGGCAGACGGACAATGGAACCCATCATCCTTGGAACCTATAAATAGTTGCCCTTAGCCATTTATTGCTCTTCACTTCTTCTTACATCTTCGACATTCTCAAACAATCAACTCGAACTTCCTCCTTCGGCAAACTTAAGGTCCAAGATGTCCTCTTTCTCCTCCTCTTTTAGTACCTTAGACTTAGATAGGTCATTGATTTTGTCACCACCCTCAGTGTTGGCAATGAAAAATCTATCCTCGGATAGAGCCGAGTCAGTCACGCTGATGGAAGTTGCCCCCTCGGAGGCGAACCCATCGTGCGATGTGGCTCTATGTCCAATGGTGGTCCTTCAGTTCAGACTTAGTGGTGTCAGCCTCCAACTTGAAGATTCTTCGGGTGGTATATCACGTTTTGGTCTAGTTCAAGCTAGTGCCTGCTCAACCAAGTGATTGACCTTATGTGTCGTGTCACATATTTTACATAAGCATAGACACACTGGAGGCGAGACTTTGCTTTCCCCTCTATCCTTTTTTCATGGAGGCTTTCAATTTTTGGAAGTTCTCACCTGCCCAAATAGCATCGAATTCCTGGTGCTTTCTTGTGATCTTTTTCAGGGAATGCATAAGGACACACATCCCAACCCTCTTGTTTGCCTGCAATAGTTTATGTTTCAAGGGGTCAACCTATTTCCTCTCCACCCGGTTGTCGGTGCTCCAACCTCTTGCGAGGGTTGGAAGAAGAGGTATTATTTTGTTTCTTTGAAGAGCGGTTGGTCGATCAACTTGGATTGTTCCATCCATAAATTTTTCAATGCTGCCCTGAGGTTGCATAAGTCAGAAAAAGGGTAGTTTTGCCAACTATCTCTAGCCTTGCTTGAGTCCACCACTATCCTTCAGATGAGCAAGCAGTGGCTCTTTGTTGCAGGATTGAGCCCGGTTACTCGGGCTAAGTTGTTGGAGTTTTGCTTACCGCATGTTATTTGAGTTGTCTATTTGAGTTGTCTAACTTTTGGTTTTTACAATAGACATAGACCTTCAAGGAGACATTTTAGTCATCGCCTTATCATTAGGGAGGGTGCGTGAAGCAGGTAATTTCTCGAGGCGAGGCGTCAAAGGCTCAACATGAAGAAGAGGTCGATAAGGAACATTGCTGACCAGCTAGCAAGGGGAGGGGGTCCTCCAGTCCTTGCACTAGGTAGAAACATCCACCCCTACCCCTCCAAACCCCTCGGAGGCAAGAGGAAGGAGCACGGTGATCTATAGGATCCTCTCAATGATCTGACTCCTTGTTTTGGTGGTCAGCACAGGGAGGCCCACTATGAGAAGCTTTGAAAATTAGAGCTTTGGGATGAGGAACAACAGTGGTCGCAGGCAATGCCTACTCCTCAATTATCCCTCGGCGACTCGGTAGAGGAGTGAACGACCACCCATGATGGCCGGTCAACCTCTATGATACTAGAGTTCTTGTCAATTTGGTAGAATTTCTATCACTGTGTACTGGTGATGGGTTGGTCTCTAGATGATAGTGGGAGAGTTTGTGCTCTTAACTAGTGCATGACCCACACTAATCGACCATGGGAGGTTCTAAGACAGACCACCTCTTGGAACCAATGCCTCTTGCACTTAGCCTGGCTAAGGGTCTGTATCTGAGGCCTATTGAGGACCTCTTGTCAGATGGCCATAAGGATTTAGCCATGGTGAGTAGTCATATTCTTCTAGTTAACTCCCCTTCAAAGTTTGTGCAAACTCAAGGTTGACAGTTGCAGCATCAGCAGCTCATGACCTTTATCCTCAACCAAGCTCGGGACTCGACAGTGGCGATAAGGAGCCTCTTTAAAGGGCAACGTCCCTCAAAAGGGAGTGGGATGACACAGTTGCTGTGAAGTCCCGAGCTGAGGAAGAGTCAACCTAGTTTCGGACTTGGCTCAGCAAAGTCGAGCGCGAGTTCGAGGTCAAGTCTTCAGCCTCACGAGAGCCAGAGGCAGAAGCTAAAAGGGCGATGAAGGCGGAGGTGACTCGGGAGTACCATCGAGCCTTGGATGCTGAGGGGGGGGTGGAGCGACTTAAGCAGGAGAACTCAATCCTTAAAATAGAAATCAGCAACGTCTGGTGCATGAATGAGCAATGATTTGGCGACCGAGGAAGTTAGCAATTGGGAGGCCAAGGTGGAGGCCCAAGGGGTGAAGAAGTACAAAGCCTTGAGAGGCTTCAAGAAGGGTCTAGCAAGGCTGAGGCATAACTCCTTAGCCTTTGGCTATGATCTTGTCATGTCTTAGGCTAAGTACGATCACCCTGACATTGAGCTCCCTGAGAATCCGATCAACAAGCACCCCACCAACGACGAGGTCATGATCAACTCAAGTGATATCGTCGAATGAAGTGAGACAACCATCTACGTGGAGGGAGACGTTGCTCAGATGCACCTGATGCCCAGGGTCCACCCGACATACCCCCAACCGCTGGCCAAAGCCCCTGCTGTCGACAAACTCGAATTAGGATTTGGTTCATCTATAAATATATTATGCATCTTTGGGTTTTGGTGAAGGAGAACAAGATATAAGAAATACATTTGGTACTCTTTGGTTTCTCTTTGAGGTGTCTAGAGGAGGTACTCTCTAAGATTTATAAAGAATGTGAGAAAAGAAGATTAATTCTTCGGAATTTATATGAAAGGGTTTATAAAGAAATCATGCTTCGGATCTCACGTCTTGTAGTTGATCTTACATCGTGAAAAATCTGATTTTCTCTATGGATATAGGTATGATTTTAGTTTTTTTTTTTTTTTTTTTCCTCTCCTTCCCTACATCGCAGCAATAGTCACAGAAACAGGAGTCAGAGCAAGAGTACAAATGTTTCTGCAATCCTAAGAAACAGCATTGAACCAATCAAGTTACCCCCTTTATTGTAAGATGTTGTTGACATGCAAAGTATCTGATTCCAAAACTTACAGCAAACCTTGAGCAGAAAAGTTGTGCATGTATTGACAGGACTCCTGTACCTGTCCACTTGGCCAGTTTTCAGGTAAGAAACTGGTTTCGTTCCAATTTCTGAGAACATCTTCTTGTACTGTTCCTTGTCTTAGCCTTCTCATTTTTCATCACAAGTTCATATATAACTGTGTTAGCTTGATCAATTTTGTTGCTCTTCAGAGGAGGCATGATATTTTGTTGCAGTTGTTCCTGTTTTGAACTTCATATGGTTCAAAGTTATGGCCTTGGCATTCTTAGTGATGAAGGCCTTGTCAGATCCCTTACAAGAGATGGAAGACCTGTGTAATCTCTTGTTTCTACATCTCACTCTGTTCCTTAATAATAACTTGCTAATCTCATACGGATCTAATTCACTGTACCACTGTTTTTGACACCGGTGTTTTTGTATCACTGGCAATAGTGAGTGGTGGTAATGGTAAGTCCATGCTCCTGTTAGTTTTCCTTGTGGCTATCAACCTCGAGTTGGAAGCCATTGCATGCGTCTACAGGGTTTTGCTAAAATAGTGGGCAGAAGGTATAGGGAGATCAAGCTTCCCTACAATGAACAGATGAGGTGGGTTGGGAGCATCTCCATGTTCGTGTTTGGCTTCATGTGGTTCTACTGCTCCTAGATCTTTGTGTTGTAGGACGCTCTGCTAGTTCTGTGTTTTTGGATATGTGCATTTGGATTGGGAGCAGACAGTCAGAAGAGTTTCTTTGGCAGCCACTTTGGTGGAGTCTCTTCCTATCAGTGATGTTGTAGATGACAACATCTCTGTTCCCTTCACAATATGTTGACATCTTTTCTACTTTTTAGTCGTAATATCCTCACTGCTTCTGATGTGGTGATTGTGTTGAAGAGCAAATCTATTTTGGATGTTTGATGGAATATTGCTCGTAATATAATTTATTGAAATAAATGTTCTCTCTTGTTTGTTCGACTTCGTAATCCAACATTTGTATTGGAGTCTTGCAATATGTGATCAACAAGATGACTCTTATAAAGAATTCTTTATGATTTCAGATTAAATTCAGTGAAGTGACGAACACGTACTGGCTTAGCTCACTATTCATCTATCAACAGCCTCTAATAATAATAATAATATCATCATCATCATCATCTCATGATATCATCAAGGAGTTACCGATCTAAACCTATCAACAACAACTAGAATAATAATAATAATAATAATAATAATAATAATAATAATAATAATAATAATAATAATACAAATTTAAACAACTAGAATATTAGTTTAATGATAATATATCCAATTTATTTGTCTTAGATCGAACATTTTAAATCATAATTTTTTCAATACACTAGGTTGAAGATTCGAAACCATGTTTCGTTAAGATTTTTCAATGTATCGAATAAAATTTAGCTAGTAAAAAAAAATTACTAGATCAAATTTCACTCTCATCACTTATTATTTACGAAAAAATAAAAATAAAAATAAAAGACAAGACTGCTCCATGCCTCTTTACCAGAAGCAATCAATCTAAAACAATACCCAGCGATGCAAAAACACAACTCCAACTCTGCCAACCCCCTACATCTGCACTAAGAACGTACACCGAATCAAACAAAAGCAAAAGAATAAAAGGGTAAGAAGTGAAAATAACAGTCACGTTTCAAGTTTTTTAAGACATCATCATCAATTAAAGGGAGGATATGAAGCAAATCAAAAGGGCATCATTAAGCTTCGTTCATATTAATAATACATTTTGAACGTCACCTTGATATATAGATTTGAATAAATTTGGAGGTCTATCTTTTTTTAATAGCATTTATCATCTTTCATCGAGACGAGAAAAGTTTGATGAAAGACATGTCTAAGGGTTCTCTCTATTTAAAAGCCGGATGTGGAATTTTTTTTGAACTTTGGATGCACCTACTTGAGGACCCGTCGATTGCTCAAGTCAACTAAGGTAGGAGTAAATCATTTAATCAAATGATTTGTATCCAAACCACTATTGATTATAGTGGTAGTATACTAACTATATGGTTTTAGGAAGATTATTATTCTTTGAATTACTCACATTTAATCGAGAGGATGAGTTCCTTCCTTATGATTTTATGCCTAATTATTGTTTAGGTCTTCGTCGACGATGAACACCCATCATCGTATCATCAACTCACATGGCCCGAGATTTAGATACTCGTTTCTTTCGTAATAGAAGATCGGAACCACTGACTACACTATCCAGAAAATAGAAATGGAAAACATCATCACTAACCATTTCAATTATTTAGAGAACAACGAATCAGTGGGCAGGATTTGGTTGGTGAGATGAGGAGGGATTCCGCACTCTCACTCACACCCACCGGAAGAAGACGAGTCATTTGGGCCGCTTCCGTTGGGTTTAAGTTGTCTTGGCTTTTAGCGCACTCCGTTTATGTTGGACCGGTTCGGTCTGGTCACCAACCGGTTGCCGCCTATATAACGTAACGGCGGCCAGCGTACTGGGCGATTCCCCAATCCGTCGGTGGCGGCAGAGCGGCGATGAAGGAGATGCATGACGGCGGCGATTACGACGCACCGGAGGAGCTTACTGCCGCCGAGGTCCAACTTTGGCAGATCCTTCCTTTCCCTTTCTCGTGGTTTACTTCCCCAATTTTCTTCATCATCTGTCGGCTAAAACTGGTCGTTTGCTTTTCGGTTCGGGAACCCTAGGTTTCAACTAGGGTTTCAACCTAGTTATCGTACATCCGTGAGGAAATAATTATTTGTTGGATTTGCTTATAGATTTATGGTGATTTAATCGATAATATTTTCTTTCTCTTTATTTGCTTTCTCAAGTAAAATAAGATGAGATAGGTTTATGGTCATGTCGCCGACGTGATTAAGCATTGATGTTGGATGCTTCTACTAGGAGCTCAAATGCCACATTGTTTTAGGTATTTTTTGCTAAATGAGATGTTTGCTACGATTCAAAAGCCACAGCAAATGCAACATCAGATGGAAATAAATCGAAAATTTTAAGGTACAGGAGGTGCTGGATTTTAGATGCTGGGGAACCCTCATGCTGCCTTTAGTAACCCAATCCATAATCCAGACTGCACGCAAAAAGGATATGGCAATATTTATGCAAAAACACTTCTCTTGAATTAATCAGTAATATTGTTCATATAGCAGATACCCACATAGTTGAGATCGACAGCTTTCTGTTGTAATTATTGGATCAGACAGTTTATGCAAGTATTAATGTGCAAATCGAGGATTCATGTGCTACTGCACATGGGGACATGCTTCTACATGAAACTAGTTTTAATGGCACCAAGACATTCTCAGGTATGCTGATTTTGAACAGCCAGTTTCAGTGGCATCAATGCATGCTGAAGTTTGCTGGTGCAAGTTTGTGTCAGCCTATTCTGAATTCTTAGGGTCAACTTTTTGGTTGTTGCATACCTGTATGAGCATGTATCCTGCCATAGTTAAAAGAGTTATGTTGAATGTTTCTTTCATATTAGGTGTGTCTGCATTTATTTTATTGAGTTGAATGTGGAATGCAATAAACAGTGCAATTGGACATGTAGCTCAATAGTTTGAGCTGGCATTAGTTTTCATGCAGCACTGCATTAAGTTTGTACGCAGGGCAAAATACTTCTTTGAGCTGTCTCGCTCTTCCGTTAAGAGTTATACATGTCCTATCTGAAGATGCATTCATTATTCTGAAAATATTGTTCTATCATCTGTTGAGTCAAATAGCTATTTTGGACTCTTAATTTCTTCTTTTAGCTTAGGTTCAATCAATCATGCTAAGAATGCATACATGACTTATAGCGAGGCAAGCACTTAATCTTTTGGACCATTAACCTTAAATTCTATCATATGACACTTTATCTGGTTTATATTTGTTCGTATATTTATCTTACACATTGTTATAAATGGTGATATTCTGCAGGGCATTAAGCAAGATGAAGAAATTAGAAAAGTCCAGAGAGAGAATGTGATGAGGTTTTCTTTTGTTACACACAAGCAATTTTTGTTTACTTTGTTTAATTACCTTTTCGTGGGTGAAAAATGTGCATTGCATTATTATTTTTAATGGTATTAGAAATGTGTAATATACATCCATCAGATTTTTATCATTTTCTTTCATGTTTGTCATTTTTTTCCATCTTTGTTGTTAAAAAATTTATTAGTCGCTTGGTCTTTAAAATTGCTTTAAGTTGTTGTAGATAATGGTTGTCTTATTCACTCTGCTCTACCGACACACATCAGTTTATTACATAACTTTTTTGTTAATTTTTCGATGCACTATATTTTCCATGTGAAGCTGAATAAATTTGCATCTCTACTGTGATACTTTAAGAGAAATTTATAATAGGCACTCAAGCCATTGCCGAGTTTTAACTAATATTTATATGCTGTTTCTTTTTTAACTAGGGTATCGTTTGTGTTTTTTATTGCCTCACCAAAGATAAATTAAAATTTTGCTTTACATTTCACATAATTTCGGAATGTATTTTTTTATTGAATATATAAGTTGTAACCAAAGCTTGCCACTATCTGAAGTACGGGAAGGATGCATGTGAAATAATTTAAAGCAAATATGTCTCAGATGTAATCTTTTTTGGAGGGGCTTTTTGATGAACATCTTATCCTCAACATGAGAGCATTCAATTCATTTCTTGGTACAAGTTTCTGTAAATTTGAATTCACAAGATAGGATGGTCCTGCATATTTGTGAAATATGTTCTGTGGCTACTTCTGTGTAGTATTGTTGTATTGTGGTTTTCAAATATGGTTTTATCAACGTGAAGACAGAATTGTCAACATGCTAGTTGCAGATTGGCTAGGTATCTTGACATTCTTATGCTACATAAAATGTTGAGGCCACTATGCCATGTCATTTACTTCAATCTTCTTGTTTTTACATGGTTTTAACTGTACATAATCTTATTTAAATATGTTGAAGACCTTCCTTTCTTTAAAATATATGAAAAATAGTGGGAACAAATGAGTGAGTGAACTTGTTTTTTGAAGGGTCGCTCATGAGAATAAAGAACGTAGGAGACAATGGGCGCAGAGAAAGACTCAACCAAAACAGAAGAAAGAAGGTGTAGAAGCTGAAGAGACTGAACAACCAGATGAGGCACCCAGTATACCAGGAATGCTTCCAAGCAACATAGTTGCTGTTCTTGCAGCCCGTGAAAAGTATGCCTTTTTGGATTGCCTCGTGTATTCTCAGGATTGAATTTTTTTTAGTGGATCACTGTATCTGGTCGTCACCATGATTGGAGTGCATCATGCACTTGTAGTAATTCGATGAGCTTGCTTATCATGAGCAAAGAAACTTTTTTTAGTGGAGAACTAAATTTCTTTCTACAGGTTAACGTTCTCATCAGACTCTGAGGAAGAAATTGTAAAGCAGAAAAACACTAAAAGAAAGAAAAAGAAGAAAGCATCGGGGTAATTGTTCCTCTTCCTATTTATATTATTTATGAAATATTCTGCTAACCAGTTGGTTTATCTTTAGGCCTGAGACAATTCTCCTGAAGGACATTCCTCCTCCCCAATGCCTGGAAAATTCCTTGGAATTTTTGAAGAGGAGAAAGATGCAGGTCCCCAGATCATCTTCCATTCTGAAGAATGCGGACCAGGCATTGCGTCTCCTTTCATCAAAAGGTAGCTTGCGGAGCCTGAGTTAGCGAATTTGACATTGTTTGAACTCTTAGTATCCAAGATATTAGCACCGGGGCACCATACCTTAATTTGTTGGCTTACAATTTATGTATTTTGCAACCTTACTTGGAGTCTTGCAATGCAACGTGAGAACAGCATATTATTTGGAATTGTATCGAAATTTACTTCCACCTTAGGAGGGTGGAGGATGGTTTTTTATGTTTGTGAATTAATTAATCTGGTTATATAGTTGATTCAATTTTCTCATTTGAAGGTAAGATTTGATTCCAAAATCTTACAATAAATAATCAAGATATTTTAAATTTAAGTTACTTGACCTTTTTAATTTATATTCAAATCAATTTTGTAGATATAAAAACATATTCGATCCTTAACACTTATAAATTAGGTTAAATATATTATTATCAGTTTAATGTTTCGTATGTAAGAACACTTGTCGGATTGAATCAAGTTAATGTTTTAAGTTAAATATATTATTAAATTTAAGTTAAATGTTTTATTATCAGTTTAATGTTTCAACGTTAGTTATTATTCTTTTGGATATGAAATTAATGGGACGATGAACCTAACATCAAATTTAAGCTTGTCTCATATTATAATAATATTATTATAATATGCTATTATAACCTTAGTGCTTTCCGTATAAAAAAAATTGTCGAGGATGGTTTCGAATCCGACTTATTAATTTATAGATACAGAATCACATATGATTAAAAATAAATAAATATAAATTGATAATAATATATTTATCTAACCTTATATGTCAATTAACTAAATCGGAATGAGGTGTTGGTCTTGATGGGATATTTTATGATGATTACAGACAGCTTTATATACTAGTAGAACAAATCGGAGCTGCGAGGCATTGCAATCCGTGGAATGTCAGAGACCAATACGAGTGGGGAGGGAACTCGAGCTGCAACAAGCAAAGACACCGATTTGTCTTTCCATGTTGAGAGAACAGAGAAGGCAAAAGTGAGAGCCGATGGTGATCAAGAAATATTATAGAATTTTCAGGAAGCAGAATCTTGATGAGCTCAACATCAAGTATTCCATAACATAAAAATCTGAAAGGGCCTCTTTCACGGACAACACCGAGTACAAAAGTGGAATACAAACGTCGGCTCGCACCATCATCCTACAGGCTCATCGCCTGCCGCTCGCTATAGACGCAACTACGAGAAGGCATCCTCCCTGTCTGCCTCTGCTGCGCCCCCCTCTTCCAGATTAGTGAACTCCAGGAAGTGCGTCGGCCGGTGATCCTCATGGTAGTAGTCCCTCGCGGTTCCTAGCTTCACGCCGTATCGCATGCTTACCGAATGCTTGACTCCCATGAAGTTGTAATTCCAAGGGCCATCGTCCGGGACCTGAGATGCCAACCGACAAGCCAAAGAAACACCCGCGATTCAGCGACCCATCGCAACGTAACATAATAATGTGATTTGGAGAGAGAGAAGATTTTATTTACCATATAGAAGCCCAGGAAGCGGTCACTGAGAAGCATCTGCACTTTCTCGTAATGCGTTGGTAGATAACCGTGGGGATTGCTCCCGGTATCCTTGTTAACACGACCCCATTCGTAACCGGATGGGGTCAGCTTGTAGGCAGTCAACGAGCAGGATCCTGGAGTGAAGCTGCAGGTCAAAATAATGCATTTCTCGCCGTCCCACTGCTTATTGTTCTCGAGAATCCGTGCATGAGCCGTCACATCCTGCACAAAATACACAAAACAAAAAGAAAATTGCATTTCCTCACCCAATGAATGCACAATTATTGGCCAATATCACTAAAAGGAACTAAAAAAACCCAACCTGTGGAGATAGCTGAGGAAGCTCGTTGGGCTGCGTATGCATCCATCCCAGTGGTTCTAGGTCGTTTAGAACGTCGTGCTCGGGTAGAGCCGACGGCAGATGCACCTGCTGGTGAGTCCCCCATTGCGGTGGCATAACTATGCAGCGGATCTCCTTCACCCGTGGGTTATCCTGGGGACTCAAACCATAAAGGTAACCAGAAATCTGAGTTCTCAAATCTGCTATGCCAATAAACTTCTTCAAGACGTTCTTAGGGATGATGTAAGTGTATCCCGTCTCCTGCTCATCACAAACCACAACAAACAAGGAAATGTAAATAAAGACCGATTCAAGTCGTAGCTCAAGGATGACTTGTATATTAGAAAATCGAATTAGTTAGTAGTACCTTTGCGTCGTCTGAGTTCACATAGATGTGACTAACACGGAGATGAAGATTTGCAGCTGAGATAGCTCTCACGCGCCAGTCGGTCTTGGAACCGAATGCTTGCTGCTCGTATGGACTAGTTGTGGTGACTATAAGCTCATCGCCATGGACGTTCGTCGTTCTTGATGTAACCGCTGTTAACCGACTATCTTCTTTGGCCTACAACAGCCAAGAGAAAGCCATCCATTACGAACTCAAAATACGAAATAGAATTTTAAGCAAGCAAAGCACGCATGACCGAATACAAAACCTGTTTCTCGATTTCGGCCATCTGTTGTCTCTGCTGCGAGGGTGGAGCAATCTCCGCACCGAGTATTATGTCACGGATTTCAGACTGTGTTAGCGCAGATGTATTCACATTATTCTTCTTGGAGTAGTCAGAAAGAATGAGGTCTCTCAGTGCGACTTCCACCTGAATCAGATCTTTCCCTCGTTAACCCATAACATTATCTTTACATGGTAAAGGAAGGAAGGCAATAATAAAAGGCGCTATCGAATGAATTCATTCTAAGGAAGGTTACCTTCATCCACTCATCGTCCGTTAGAGAAGGCCAGATATGGTGAGGTTGGGTGATGACGGTCTTGTCAGGCTTCAGTAACATCTTTGCTTTCTCATTGTTCACGTGCAGCGCCCGCAGTATCAGTATGAGACGGGAGAAGGCAGTGTACGATGAGATAGTCTTCAGCCAATCATCGTAGATATTAAATAGAACCATCTGAGGTTCGGTAGCCTTTAAAATCAGATCACCAAACTTGTCGATCTTCAAGCAAGCCTGGAAAGGCAACTGTAGCTCACTACCCTTGATTACGATGTTGGGGAAATCGAGCAAATGGACCTCTAGAGGATCCAGCATTCCTTTGCGAGTGACGATGATTTGTTTTGGTTGCTCTTCCACTGGCAATGACCGCACAAGAGCAGCTACTTCTTCTGCGGTTTTCCACTTAGCCAGCTGACCCAGCCGTTTCTGCCCTGCCCACACGCTCGTATGGATGACCTGCAAGATACCAACCAATCACAAGTCTGCACCTCAACAAAATCAAACACAGCTCAAAACCAAGCTGAGCTAGGTTTTAAAGAAATCGGTAAACCTTCAGAAATAGCTGTCCGGTTCTCGGATTGAATATAAAGATGGCGCCATTTATGGGCTTAGTAGTGAGATTTCCCTCGAAAGTTCGATGTATTGTTACTCTATACACATTAGTGTCGTCGACAAACCATTTAATTTGGCTGCTGAAAATTTCTCCGTAGTTTTGTGACGAAAGATAAGGCTCGGTTGGCTCGGATGAGTACAACTGTAGACCTTTCCTTATGCGCTCCCTCAGGACATACAATGCCGGATTTGACTGCATGAAAACATACAATGCCGGATTTGACTGCATGAAGAAGAAGAAGAAGAAGAAGAAGAAAAACTAATATACCTTCATAATCTTGTTCATTGCTTGAGCCAATAAAGGCTTCGACCCAGGGAACCAATTGCCGAAGGCTGAGTGAAGGTTATATGCCAAATCTAATCCGATCATGACGCCTGCAAAAACACACAAGATCATCATTTAGCAAGTTCCCAAATGACCCCATAAGATACATGTGCCGAATGTGGCAATCAATACCAGTGGGTGCCGGATATATGGACATGTTGTCCGTTGTGTAATCCATAAACTTGGCCCTAGCATAACGTTCTATGTCATGGGAATCATAGTCCCCCCAACGAAGTTGCACATCGATCCAGTATTTATTGCTTGCTTTTTGATCGAAAACATCCCTTGACTCGGCAACCAGGCTTGGCTTGGACATGGGCCATCTATGTGCAGCAAAGAGAAGAATATCAGCACAGGAACTGTTCATCTTGTAACTTTTTCTTGGGTGTATAGTCTCTTTTTGCACCGTCTCAATCTCCAGTGCATCCAACTCTTGATCCAAAACTTGACAAAGGTCCATGACAACACTCTCATGAATCTTTTGCCAAAGATGAGCACGAAATATCTGGATCAAAGATATCTTCAAAGTAGGAATTTTTCCGTGCATAAATATTCCCGTCAGATCAAGCTGCACCTGGAAGCCCACATACACGTTTGCACGATTTATGGTGGGAGACCACCACAAGGTAAACCTGCGGTTTGGAATTTGATTTAGACCCGATCGTTGCGCGTTTGTAAGTTTCTTGTACTTCATGGACTCCTCGAATCCAGATGCCTTCTCCCAGAAGAGACCCTCCCATGTCGGGAAACTGGAATGAATACATAATAATAATAATAATAGCCACGATCAGCTTGAAAGAAAAGGTGAATAACAGGACGAATAATACGATGTCAAATGAAATGAATACTTTACTAGGACGATGATGCCCCCCCACTCCCCAATTTCTACTTACTATGTGCCTTTAAACAAAGTATGTTCCAGAATTCCTTCGACGCCTCCCAGCGCTTGGATCACGTCGGTCCGGTAATTGTTCAAGTTCCAAAGCTTTCCATCATGCCGTTGGTGGGTCCACCAAAATGGATTCTGCTTCAAAACTTGATACTTGTTAAATTCGGTACGAACTCTCCATCCCTTGTCATACGCCAGAGTATGGCGGTCTCTCTGGAAGAGGGTGTTGATTCGAGGTATGCCCCTGTCCCAGGAATCCTACAGCACAGCACAGCACAGCACAGCACGTCAAAACTTGAATTAGTAGTGGCAATGGCGATAGCGGCAGTCGCAGGGCAAACGGATCATCTTCGTTTGGTTGAAGAAATTTTATTTTCGATTAACGTAAGAAGAGTACACCACTGACTCACGGTGCAAAACCAAATACCTCTAGATCCTCGAGTGTCAGCCGTCTATTTTGTGACCCTGCTTCCTGTCTCTTCGATGCGTATTCAGCCCAAACACGCTGTGAATCGATAAACTCACTCTCCCAGGGCTGGAGAAATCAGAAAAAGGCCACCGTGCAAGATGAGCAAATATGAAATATATATATTCGAAAACCAAGATGTTTGATTAAACAAAACCTGTATGTAACGGTAAAGATTGGGAATAAGTTGATCTTCCTCATGACTCATACCACTCCTGAAATGTGTCACTCCAACATCTGTTTGCTGGCTATACCGCAGGTCACTCTGTGGGATCAATACGTGACCCATAGACAACATGCCAAGGCCTCCAATCTCCTTTGGCGTGTAAAAAATGACAGGAGGAAATCTGTTGACCAGAAGAAACGTCAGCACACACACAGATCGTCGTCGTCGTCGTCGTCGTCGTCGTCGTCGTCGACGATACCAGCAAAGTTGGTGAATACAAAAAATAAAATGCTTTTTTTTTTTACCTGCTAGGCATCTTTGAATTTAATCCGATTTTAATACGGGTCTGTATCTTGTTTTCACACTTGACCAGCAAATCCAGCAACTCCTGCGTGTGCACGGTTGCTTCTCGGAAATACGTCATAAGACCTGTCGAACAAGTAAAAACATACATAAATTAAGCAATACAGCCTCCGTATGATATAGAAAGCAAGAGAGAGTCAGTTTGGGAGTACCAATAAGAGCCGTATTCCATTTGTTAACAATCTTAGTGAAAGTGGTAGATCCTGAAGACATAAGGATCTGCCGTACACGATTCTCAAACACCTTCAGTTGTTCGTCATCGACACGCAAGAAAGCCATCGCTGTTCTCTCTTTGGTTTGCTCATTTTGCAGGTTCCACACTCCATCCTTTGTGTTACCGAAAGCAGCCTCCGGAGCCATTCGTACTTTAGGCAATATCCGAACCTCAAATCCACACCTACAGTCAATCCATTACGAACAACAAACGATGATGAATAAATGTTACCGAAGCTTTGAAAACTAGATTGCTTCTATAAGAAAAAGTTTGATCGCTAAAAGATAGTTCGGTACCCAGAATATCCGAAAAAGGAACAAGAGAAAAGAGAAAAGTGAATAAAAGAATAAAAAGCTGTCTTACGAGGCATAATGGGTGTATAGCACTGAATATATAAGTACTCATTTAATAAGCAAAATAACACACTTCATATTTGGATAGCACCAAAACCAAGGAAAAAACAGTACAAGTTTGTACATAGCTTATACTTACACACATGCTGATACACAGATGAGGTAGTGATAAAAACAACAACTCGAAGCAACAAAGGAACTCTTTCAGAAATTAATCGGTGGAGCTCTCTCTGCATGGTTGCATCAGATATGCAAGCTAAATTTAAGGCAGCAATGATGAAGAGCTACAATTTAAGGCAGAGAGAGAGAGAGAGAGAGAGAGACTAAAAGATTCCAAGAAAATAAAGACAATTTAAGACGCAATGATGAAGAGCTACAAACGGCATTTGGCAATCAAAATATGAGGGGCATGTAATTAAACGTTTTGGGAAAGATAAATTTCAAGCATGCAAAGACGTACATAATAAAATTGAAACTACAGCACAGCACTCTGATCTGAGCTGCCATAAAACATACTGAAGAGAAAAGAAATGCAGGAGGAAATAGCCTTACATGCTGAAAAGAAGATTTGGATTGTCCTTGCTATAAACAGAAACAAAGCTGTTTTCCCATTCCAATGTCGTGATACTTGGAGGTAGTCGATTCTTCATATCCCAAAACACACTTCGTCCGAGGTTCACTGTAATGTCCATCCAGGTAATAAAGTCACGAACAGATTCATGAACCAATAAAACTTCAAACACACAGCAGCAGCAGCAGCAGCAGCACCACCACCACCACCACCACCACCGAGAAAAGAAAGAGCAGAAACTAAAAGCTAAATAGATAGATAGGCTAAGGCGGCAAAGAGATGTACCATCATGTTTCATCAGCCTCATTCTTGCATCTCTTGGCCAACACTTGTTATTGTTATACCCAACCATATTCTCGTTGTTTGGATCGGGATGTTCGATAAGATACCGCTGAATTAGGTCACGTGCCTCTTCACGAGAGAAACGAAACAACATGTGTACTCTATCAATGTAACGGGAATACAATCGAATGGGATGCCTGGTCTCAACTCTGGTGTCTGCATAAGTAATGAATTCATTGGGCATCCGAGAAGGACCGGCAATTTCAGTGGCTCGGGTCAAACCAAGAAGCAACAGATCAAGCACAAGCCCATAATATTGCACAACAAAGGAGGCGAATTGCAGACCGGGAATGAGACCGTAGCTGTTCGTATGGCTCATATCCTTGTATGACAAAACGACATTGTTTTTACCAGTTATATACTCAGCAAGTGATGGTTCGAGAACCAAACATAAAAGCCTGCAAACGGTGAATCGGATAAGGAAATGGAAGTAGGAGTGAGTTTAATGCATAAATTTGCAAGAAAGAGGACGACGAATGATTTACCTCTTAAGCAAGATCAAATCAATTTTCTCCAAGAGCTTCTCAAACTTTGTTTGCAACACCACCACGCACTGGCCATCACTTGCATCCCATATCGCTTGCAAGTTATTTATACCTTGACACCATTTGTACACCAGCAGAGGAGGCGGTTCGGAATCCGCAGGCTTGACCCAATTAGGGAACAGTTGTCGTCTGTCACCTTCGTACCACAAATACTGATCAAGGTACGCATCTGTGATTTTCTCGAGAGGTTCAATCTCATAAACAGGAAGCAGATGACTGTACAGATCCATAAACTCGATGCCGACCTGTGAAAGATGCGTGCGTACGTATTGGATGTTAAAGATCCATAACTCTAAGACGGGTCATGAGACATTAAAACAAACGGCTGGCGGGGGTTTGGTTTACCTCCTTGAAGACACGCTGGCTTGACAAGTGACGTTTTATCCTGGATAGAGCCTCGTGAGGGTTGTCGTATGCTTGTTCGATAAGACCCAATTCTTCCCTTTGTGATTGATTCAGTCTCACTGCCACACTGTAAGACTCCTTCAGCCTCTCTAGTGCAAGCACAAGAAGTTTGGTGTCATGTTTGTACCACAGTGGTGGAAACGGTATAGGAGAAAACTTCCTTGATTCCAACCAATGGGCTGTCGTGGTGTAGATGACCACAGCTTCTTCCGGGGTGATGTACGGACCATCTTTCAAGTAGTTGTGTTGCCTTTCCTGCAAATAGAAAGGAAATGTGATTTGTCGAACAGGTAAGAAAATTCTTTTGCCCCCAAAAGGGAGCCAAAACATACGACGCCAGACTAGATGTCGAACGAATATAAAGGATGCAAGAACATGAGAAAATAGACGATCGGTGTAGACAAATGTCAAAAGCCATATGATATGTTGTCTGATAGAGAGCCCATCAGGGTGAAGTCAAAGACCGAAAGCAAACTGAATTTGATTTTTACCTTCTCGGCCTTTAAAATTAAACGAGTTAATCTTCCTAGATTTTTTCGACAAACGGTCTTATCCACAGTTGCACCCCTTCTGATACGTTCCCGATTGTAGTGAGCGATATTCGTCCACCAGTCCGCCTTGGATTTTACGTAGCGGATTATCGTATTCTCAATCGGCACTGCAAGTGCCGGGACCTGAAAGAAACAAACCAGCATGACTCAACCCACGGGAAGAAGAAGCGAACGAGAATCCACGAGATCATACATAAGCTCTCCTCTCCTCTCCTCTCCTCTCCTCTCCTCCACATTAGATTAGCTTACCTTCCATGGTATGTTGGCTTTCCAACAGCGCCACGCTTCACTAAGATGTTGCAAGATAGTCCTCGCCTTGTTCTGCCTAATACCCTCTGCAGAGCACAGAGCGACAAGTTACTAGTATTTTTTATTCGATACAAGTGGGAAAATAGTTGACCAAATCGCACTTATCTTAGAAATAAAACATCATTCATGTGTGTCTTACCAGGCATCGCATCAAGAATATCATGCATCACAGCAGCCCGGAGCTCCAAATCAAAGTGGCTTTCGACACGTTGCTTCGTAACTGTCTTGGCAACTCCTTTAGAATGACGACCCTGGAACTGACGTGCGAGTAAATTGGCCAACCATCTTTCTAGCAGCGGCACAATCCCACGAAGGAAGAACAACCACACCCTCCACGTGGGTGCCCAAAACCCACAGCCAGGTCCCTTCCCAACAGGACCAGTATTGAAACGATAGTAAATCAAATGCTTCAAATCTTTACACATTCTAATCTGCCGCATGAGACGGTACTTGTAACGATACATACCGGTCAACTGGCCGACATGAGAGAAAATATAGTGCAGGCCATCAGCTAATTGAAAAGCGTCGACGTTTCCCAGGCGGAATTGGACGTTGGCATCGACGACAAGCTTCGTCAGACGGAGTATCTCCCGACACAGATGAAAGGCATTGCCGAACCGCGACTTCTTTCGCTCCTTTGTGGTAAGTGTTTTCACAGGCTTTAAATTGAAATTATAATCAAGGTGAAGATAATTAAGACTTTTCCGATGAATCAACAGATTCAGCATATTGTAACCTTGCTGACAGACTTGCAGCCCTGCCTCCACCCAGTCTAGTTGTGTCGTTTGGAAGAATTTAGTTGCCTGCAGTGACCGGAATAAGTGTTTCTTCTTCTGCGCCTTGGGAGGTCGATGATGCAACTCGTTCAATACAAAACATTTCAACAACTTCTGATAACTGACACGAACTTTAACCGGGTAGGATGGAGGACTGCAAATAATAGCACAAGAGTTAAGAAAAGCAAGGAACTAATTCAATTCTAACGAAAACAAGATGGTGATAAATAAATACACAGCAGATTCAGCACTACATACCAATGCTCCTTGTACCATTCCGACACAAGAGCTATATCTTCAGCTCGTCTTGTTCGACCAGATCTCGTATTAAATGGGTGTGGCGCAAATAGCAATGAGATACCGGCTGCTGTTGTGTCGGTATATATTGGAGTCTCGTGCAGGAGAGGTTCGACTCCTTGGGGAAGCAAAAAATCTTCCTCATCATTCTCGTGTTGAACTTTTTTCCAAGAGATGGGATTTATTAAAGGATCGAAGTAAAACACAGGCAAATCAGGATCCTCGGCTTTTATGTACATTATCATGGGGCCGTGATACGGGCTGAGCTTAACTTTCCTTGGCCTGTTGTTGTACAGATGAGGGAATGCTATCCTATACTCGGTTCTTAGTGGCTGACGAATTATAAGCTTATTGATATCGTTAAATTCATTCCAATCTTCGTCTCCCTTCTCCGTATCACGATACAATGGCTCAAACTTGGGACCTCCTGCAATTATCCCAACAAAAGTATTCGTAAGGAAAAAGAAGGGCGAACAGATCACAACATTAGCACACATCTGTAAAGTGAAATATATATATATATATATATATACATACATGCAGATCACAACGAATAAAATATTCAAATCTAAAAATACGTAATATGATTATTCACTAACAAATTGTGAAGAAGAACAACACAGTGAGATAGATAGATGTATACCAGGTATGCACATGTTTAACGCTTTGGCAGTGAAGAACGACTCCATATCGAACAAGTAAAAGTAATTGCGGTCGATCAGATCAGAGAGTAGCTGCCCAGCAAGCCGATGAAGATTTGCCATTATGGGAAGCGAAAGATGCCACCTTCTGTAACTAGGACCATTTATAAGCTTCGTTTTCACTAGAGGTTTATGATCGTAGAACCACGAGTACACAGCAGCATCTTCTTCGTCGTCCAATTCTATCTGAATAGCCTCCAGGGGTTCCACATCTAACAAATTGTCAGCGTAGTCTAACGGAGGCTCCTCATCATCGAAAGGTGGGAAACGCATTCTTTTAAAGTTTCTTCGGTCTCTTTTCTCCCTTCGCATCATGATCCACATCGTACCCCACTGCCAAAACACAAACCAGAGACAATAAAAATAAGATTCCTACTATCAAGGATTATATATATATATATATATATATATATATATATATATATATATATATATACATACATATTGTCGATTTAGATTAAAAAAACATGAAGTGTACTAGGAGGACATGTATATTGCTCTTCGACCTGGAAGCCGTCATGAAGAAGTATATTTTGATGATCAAACAAGACACACACACCTGCGCCAGGTATATAGGTTCAGCCACCCATGGGATCTCATTCACGAACGTGATTGCACCAGTTGTATGATACAGGACTTTCACATTGCGAACCTAAATCGAAGAAAGAAAGAAAAATTTTATTTTGTTAGAAGATTTAAGTAGTGATTCCAAAAATTCTCGAAACCTGACCTGAGAAGACATTGCTGATGAGAGGCAAACAAGAAAAAAAAAAGGGGTACCTGCTCCCACGGCATAGGCATATTCTCGAGAAGCTTGTAAACTGCATGAGGAACGAACTTCAAAGCTCCTAGGTATACGCGTTTATCGTACCGATGTTTCTTCGACGACATATCTCCATGATCTCTGTCCAAGAAAGGAAAGCAAACAATATCGATTAACTTGAAACTAGGATCGCCATGTCTGTTTATCACAAATGACGCAAATATCAACCATAAACTAGTTGTACTCAAGTTCCCAATATAACAGCACAATCATCCATTCATCCACCTCACAACTACGCCAGCAATAAAATGAAATCATTCATACTGCCAAAAAAAAAACCTTCAAATGGAAAATAGTGTATGTCATTCAATATTTTCATCATACAAAGGGGAAAAGACATCCGAAACACATCTTCTTCTAACAATTCATAGGTTGAAATATATGTCTTCCATCAATATCTACGCTTCGATCCCACTGGGTTAGAAAGACTTTTTAGGTCCAAAGTATCAAATTAAATTCAAACCCTGGCACAAACTAACCCGACAAACCTTTGGTGCAACTAACAATCTCAAGTATATAACCTTAACAGATACATCATAATACATTCTTTTTTAAGCATAAATCAAAATAATAATAATAATAAAGGGAAAAAATATTTTATAGTCGGTCAATAAACATAATGAACTCCCACAAAACTTCTGAAACGATTGCTGATAGAACTCACACACTTCACCGCTTGAGAATAGTAGAATCAACATATGAAAGACCGACCATGGGGCTAAAAGTGATTTTAGTTTCTGTAAACCTAAAAAACAATTTTAAGCGTCGTTCATCACACTCTCGCACTAAAACCAACATCTTCCTAGTGGAATCGGAATCAGAGAGAGAACCACAAAAGAGCCCGAGAAAAGGGAGAGCACCTGATTATCTTTCTGACGTGCTCCGGTGGCATATCCTCCTTCTGTGTCTCGACGAACCCAAACTTCCTCTTCTCCCCATATCGCTTGGCGTTGAGCTGGTGCCACTTCCTCGCCTTCTCCACCAGCTGCGCCTCCAGCTCCCCTGGCGAGGGCGGTATGCTGTAAGGCGGCTGCACCGCTGGCGAGGCAGGGGCCATCCGAGCTCCCGGCATCATTGCTGGTGGCGCCATCGGAGCAGACGACGACGGCGCGCCGCCGTTCCACATCTTGATCTTAACCCTACGCAAAAATCGGGAGCCAAGGGGAAGAGACCGCGACTTCCTCCTTTGTCTGGGGTTTCGGACTGGAGGAGGGAGAGATCTCTTTCTAAACGAGGAAGGCGAATGGGACGGAAGCGAGGGGGCGTGTATGGGGGAACGAGGGGATTATTTATAGATCGAGCGGGTCCAGTCGGTCGGGGACGCGAGGAGTCTGCTTTCAGAGTCGTGTTCCGCCATCAGCTTTGTCCGTTTATCATGTTCCAAACGCGAATCTTGGCGGGAGTTTTAATCGGATCATCACGGGTGACGGCGGCTAAAAATCATTTTTTTTCGTGGAAAAATGTAAAAATTTGCAATTTCTATATATATATATATATATATATATATATATATATATATATATATATATATATATAGTATATTTATATATATGGAATAGAGATAGGTCTATTGACTATCTAACACTGAGATTGGGGATTGTTGAATAAGATAAATCTAATATTGAGATAATTATCTATAGGCGAATGAGAAAATTATCTTCTTTTTTTTTTTTTTGCGTATTTCACGGATGGTACCTCTTTTTTCAAAATTTTCAAACAGTCACCAATATTTTTCATGTTCCAAAAATATTGGTTGGTTTTTAATCAAAAAATATTATAAGGTTAGTTTAAAAACACTATATAGTGTTATAACATGGTATTTTATTTTAAACACTATGTAGTGTTTTTAAAACACTATATAATGTTTTTGAACCAAATATTGATGTCACACTGTTTTAAAATAAAACACTATACAGTATTTTTAAAACACTATAAAATAAATAATAATTGACGAGATGTGTCTAATATTAGGATATAACAAAAATTAGGAAGTAAATAATAATTATGAGATGTATATAGGGCGATTGCTATGAAAAATATACTATTTTAAGATAGATATTTTTCGAATGATATCTTTTTTATATAATTCCTAAACAATCACCTCTTATTTCAAAATTTTCAAAAACATCTCCCCAAAGCTGTCATGTATTTTTTCAGCCCAATCCAAAACATGTTTCCTGTAAACTATTTACAGTATTTTATGTATTAATTTTTATCCAAAAAATATGTTTTATGTATTAATTTACAGTATTTTATGTATTAATTTCAAAAAATTCCAATTGAAAAATCTTACAACTTTCTGACTTTATTAAATCATATTCTTGTCAAACACTCAAACGATAAGTTTAAATTTGATTTATTATTATTATTATTATTTTTTTTTTTTGTGAAGATTACATGCAAATCAAATTTATCATGACACCATAACAATTGAGTTTTTTATAAAGCATATGCCTACTGTTGGGTCAGATGATTATAAGAATTATTAATTTTGAATTTAACTCAAGTATAATTTTAATTATGGAGCTTAATTTCTAATCGATATGAATGAAGATAATTATTAAATATTAAGAAAAATATCTCATGTGGAGAGTTGACACCTAGCCGCCCATTATGGCATATCAACGATGCATTGTTTGACATTTTGGCATTGCATTAAGTGAGGATATTTAAATCGATAGAGGAAACATTAACGACTCGACACTCGACATACAATTTAAATCACAGTCATCAAGGTATAACTTGGGTTGTCGCTTCAAATCTATTATTATGATTCTTATGGGAGCTTCCTATTAGATTTAATTCTAATAATTTAATTTTTAAAATTATTATTATTTTGATGATTACATATGAAAGGACATGTCAATTTTGCCTTTCCAGTATGACTGACTTGTGAGGTATTTCTAACCTCTAATACATATATGTCTCATGGACAATTGCCATTCCAGTATACTGACTTTTGAGGTATTTATTGTTGAATCTCGTATTTTGATGATGAAACTACTTGATATATGTTTATGATTTAATCTACGTTTTGAGTGACGTAGGATGCTTCGATCAGGATGAGACAATTAAAGTAGGAAAATCATGTTGTCTTAAGAACATGTCGAAATTGACGTCGGGCCGGTGGATCGGTCGACGATCGACCGAAAAAGCTTTGGGCGAGGGACTTCGCATCGGACCAAGAAGAGCGGGTATTGTGCCAAGGATATCGGAGTTCGCGAGTCAATCGGCCGATTGGGCAATAGGCTGCAGGGAGAGGACAATCTTGCCAAGAATCGGACCTGATGGCGTCGAGGGACCAATGACATCTTGGGACAACTTGGTTAATTGCTTAGGATTAATTGTCTCGATCGGTTTTATTTTAAGTGTGCGGGGATTAACTACGATGAAAGTTAGACAAGCGCCAGAAGTTCTTGTAGTCAAGTCAATGATCATGTTGGGAGTTCGAGAGTTCGACGAAGTTCTGACAAATCGTCCGGGGTACCGCGAGAACAAATCGGAAGTCCGTGAGCTTGCTTGCCAAGTGAAGCTCGTCGGAACTCGCCAAGTGGATCGTCGTAAAGTCCGAGAGTTTGCCGGAAGTCCGCAGGAGTATCACCGGGGGTTCATCGGATGATCGGCGAAAAGTTAAACGGAAGAAGCGATTGACGACCGGGCAAGCTGCGAGAGATTGTCTTAGGATTTATCGTGAAGTAGCACATTGATTAAGTTGAAAATGGGAGGTGATCCCATTAGCTTAATCTTGGGGCAATTGGGCCCTGAAAAAAAGAAATTGGGCGAATGGAGCTACCCATTCGGACCACGGTCTTGTGGGAGGTGCAATTGCCCAAGCCGAGGTAGGTACACCGCTTGGGGCTAAGTCTCCTAGGGAGACCGGCGGTACAACCGCCCGGCCGAGGTGGCACCGCTGGGCTCGATCTCCGAAGAGATCGGCGGTGCAACCTCCTTGACAGAGGTAGCACCCTGGCTTCGGTCTTCGAAGCTCGCGGCGGTGCAACCGCCTCGGTCGAGGTGCAATCTGCCTCAGGGCTCGAAAGTCGAGAGCGGGGCGGTGCAACGCCTCGACAGAGAGGTGCAACCGCCTGGCTCGATCTTGAGCTCTACCGAGCAAGTACAACCGCTCTAGTCAGGAGGTGCAACCGCCTAATCCCGGAATTCCGGGATTTGATAGTTTTGAGCTCCAAATTTGAACTGGGTTGGGGCCTATAAATACCCCACTCATTTAGCACTGAAGAGATATAGACACACACCGAAATCTTGATCTTTTCTGTGATTCTTAGAGCTCAAAATTGATGTAAAGGCCAAAAGTTCTCCTCCTTCTGTTCTTCAAAGTTTTGAGTTGTAAAGAGATGAGAGAAAAGTTCTGTAAGGGTTGTCTCCTGAGCCCGTCAAAAGGAGTGAAACTGTAAAAGGGCAATTGGCCTTCGCCTATTGAAGGAAGGCCTCTAGTTGACGTCAGTGACCTCGTCGGTGGAGGAAGCCAAAAGTGGAGTAGGTCAAGATTAACCGAACCACTCTAAATCTCGGTTTGCATTTACTTTGAGCATTTTATCATTACTGCAAACCTCCTAAATAGCTACTACCTTATGTGCTTTTATGAACGAGTTTCTAAGTTCAGAATTTTTCGAATATGCGTTTAGACGTAAATCGGTGTTTTCGTACGATCATTACATTTCAGTTTACGTTTACGTTTTGACTCCAATTATAACTGCAAACTGCCTTCTGTGCATTTACAAAACATATCTCAAAGTTCAGTATCTTCAAAGTTGACGTTTAGATGTAAACTGGTTTTATCATACGAACGTCGCATTTCAGTTTGCGCTTGCATTCTGATTTTTATCATAAACTGTAAACTGCCTTTGTAGATTTACTTTAACGTCGTCTTGCTTAATCTTAAGCTAAAGTAGTCTTAGAATCGGATTTTATATCAAAATCATTTTTGTCGTTCTAACGCAGCTTTCAATTTTAATCGCAGAAAGTTTTCCGCTGCACTAATTCACCCCCCCTCTTAGTGCTCTTGATCCTAACAATTGGTATCAGAGCCCGGTTTTTCTCATTTCGGATTTACACCTGAGAGAAATGGCTCTTTATGGCTTTCAAGAGGGCTTTTCAGTCTTTCGTCCACCGTTGGTTAACGGATTGGACTACACTTATTGGAAAACTCGAATGAGAGTTTTCTTGATTTCTACAAATTTAGATTTATGGAATATCATTGAAAACAATTTTCAATTTCCCTCTAAACCGATGAACGAATGGTCGGATTTGGAGAAGAAGTATTTTTCTTTAAACGCAAAGGCTATGAATGCCTTATTTTGCGCTTTGGACAAAAATAAGTTCAATCGGATTTCTACGTGCGAAATGACTTTTGACATTTGGCGAACACTTGAAATCACGCACGAGAGAACTAGTAGAGTCAAAGACTCAAAAGTTCACTTTTTATTGCATGATTTTGAGCTTTTTCGAATGCAACCAAGTGAGACTATAGGCGACATATACACCCGTTTCACGGATGTCGTCAATAGTTTAAGAGCTCTTGGAAAATGTTTTTCGGATTTTGAACTCGTAAACAAGATTTTGCGTTCTCTTTCTAAGAAGTGGGATTCAAAAGTAACTACAATACAAGAAGCTAAAAACCTAAACAACTTACCACTTGAAGAACTAATTGGTTCGTCGATGACATATGAAATGGTGCACAATGCACATGATGAACATGTTGAACACAATCACCTTCCACAGAATAGGAAGGATTTGGAACTCTGGACAAATGAATGCCACTTGAGCGATGACTCAAGTGATGAGGACAATGATGAACAAAACAACCTTCCAAAGAACAGGAAGGATTTGTGACATAAAACATTTGAAGACCACTCGAGCATAAGCTCAAGTGATGGTGAACTTAAACTACAAATGAAACGAAAATTAAAAGCAAAAAGAATGGAACTACTTGCTTTAAACTCAAGAAGAAGAACAAAAATTGAGATGAATCAAGCTCCTCCGAAGACGAGAAAGTCAACAAAAGCGACGCTGCAAACTACGCCTTAACAGCCTACGACGTTGAGGTAATTAAAATGCCTTTGGTTTATTTTGAAATTACTTGATGCTTTCAGATGTATTTTCTTTTCTAGTTTAGAATTAATTTTTTTTGAAAATTACATGTTTAAAAATAAAAATACAAAAATTATGATCATGCTAGTAATTTCGAAAATGATAATATTGCATGATAAACAAACAAAATGATTTTGATTGAAAATATGAAATCATGGTTAAGAAGTAATAATGTGTATCATGTTTGGTTAACATTGTTGAATGAAATCATGTTTGATTTAAAGTAATGCATAATGATGTAATATTAAATGGTTATGATACAATGATTAACAATTTTATGCATGAGATTTTAAGTTATCCATGGTCATGAGCATGTTTGATCTTCATGATTTAATTTCAAAATCTATAGCAAAAATCATGTCTGAATATATAAAAGTGTTAAATCTCATTTTTGGATTTTCGTGATTCTAACAATTCATTTTTGAGAATATATTGATCTTGTGGTTTTATGACGAAATTTATTTTTCGATCCTAAACATTGATGCATGTTTTTATTTAACAAAAATGAAAAAGCATGCTAACATGAAATCAATTGTATGAAATGGAAATAATTTTCTATCCTATTGAGATTAATAAATTTATTTTACCAATCTTGTGAATCTCATGAAAATAAACATGATTAATATTTTGAAAATAAATGAGTGTATCATGCATTTGGTCTTAATGAATTCTCTTTAAGATACTTTTTGAAATCATACTTAATGATGAATATTAAAAGGATGTTATCATGGAATCATGCTTGATGAGTTGTTTTATAAGATTTTGCCTTATGTCTTGAACTTTCATGCTTATCTTAATTTCGTATATAAAGACTAAGGCATGCTTAAATGAAAAAGAATCTCTTAAAAAAAATGCTTTTCCCATCTGATCGAGATTAATGATTTCATGATATTTTGTGAATCTCGAAATTAATTTTAATGACTTGATTATGAATTTCAAGTTAATGATTTGATTTGAATAAGTTTTATCTAAATCATAATCTTGATCTTGCAAAATTGAAGTCACAAATAATATCTTGTGGTATTCATGAATTGATACTCACAATATGAAAGCATTGATATTCATGACTTGAATTGGATTGAAATATTGTATGCTTAAATTAATCATTCTCCTATGTTTCAAAAATTCCTTAAATGCTTTATGTGATGATTGAAAACTAACTTGCTTTATGATGAATCACGAATCATGACTTGATCTATGATATAAATGCCTTGAAATGATTGAAATATTTAACACTTTTATGCTCTTCCCCCTACTTCCTTCTTGTTTTCAATGATAAAATGGGGAGAAATTTTAATCATGCATGGTAGGATATAATTTGACAAAATTGATACCATCGTGATATGAAACATTTATGATGTGTAATTATGCATGCGATACTTGCGCTTTCTAATTATGATGTGATGTATTGCATATGATGTAAATCATGATTTAAAATGCTATGAGTGCTAAGTTACACACTTTGAGAAGAAATTGCTGTATTGAAACATTAATGTAATTATGAATGATGATATGAAATTATGTATGTAATACTTCAACCTATGATAACGATGCTTGCAATGATAAAATATTCATGATGAAAAATTATTTTGACATTCATGACTTGATTATTCATCCTTTGTCATGATTTTAAAATCATTGTAAAAGGAAAAAGAACTACAAAACTGTATTCTTTCTTTCTTTTTGACAATGACAAAGGGGGAGATAGCTAGCTTGCACAAGTCAAGAAGATGCAAAAACTTGATTGCTAGCTTGCCTATCTTAAGTAGCAAAGAAGCAAAAATTGACTTCTTGAACATCACTATCTTGAGTTTCTCAAGAAGCAAAACATGCAATTTGCACATTGCAATAGGAAGCAAGAGCTTACACAAGAAAGCTATCTTGCATTTGCTTTCGAAATTATTGCTAGCTTATATATTGTGAAACTTGTATATCGTAAAAATTGCTAGTTTGTGGTCTAAAGAGAAGTAAAAACTTGCTATCTCAAAAGAAGCAAATGTGCTATCTTGCCTATCTCAAGAGGCAAAAATGCTAACTTGCATATCTAGCAAAACTTGATAAATTTGCATATCTCAAGAAGCAAGAGTTGCTTTCTTGAACATCTCAATATTGCTAGCTTGCACGATGTAGAACTTGCTACCTTGAACATTAGCAAAAGTGCTATCTTGTACGCTATAAAACTTGCATATCTAAAACTTGATAGCTTGAATGTTCTAAGCATTATGTAACACTTGCTAAATTTTCTAGCTTCAAAACTTGCATGATGATAAAACTTGATATTATGTTTTTCATGCAATAAGTTGAACCAATATCACAAACGCTTGATTGTGGTACTTCTCCTTTTTGTTGATGACAAAGGGGGAGAAGTATGATGTTATGCATAAGTTTATGCATAAGTGCATGATGACGTGTTGCAAGTATTAATGATGAATATTGCAATGACTTAGAATTCAGTTTGAATTCAAGGTTTTATCAATATGGCATATTGATAGGGGGAGTTTGTTTAAACTCCGGGAGTTAAGTTTAACTCCGTCATCAAGTGGTTGTCATCATGAAAAAGGGGGAGATTGTTGAATCTCATATTTTGATGATGAAACTACTTGATATATGTTTATGATTTAATCTGCGTTTTGAGTGACGTAGGATACCTCGATCAGGATGAGACAATTAAAGTAGGAAAATCATGTTGTGCCGAAGGAACATGTTAGAAGATTGGACGTCGGGCCGGTGGATCGGTCGACGTATCAACAGAAGGCTTCTGGTCGAGGACTCGGGCATCGAGCCAAGAAGAGCGGGTATTGTGCCAAGGATATCGGAGTTGCGGAGTCAACTGGCCGATTGGGCAATAGGCTACAGGAGAGGACAATGTGCCGAAGAATCAGACGAAGCGTCGAGGGACCAATGACATGCCAGATAACTTGGTTAATTGCTTAGGATTAATTGTCTCGATCAAAGTTTTGTTTTAAGTGTGCAGGATTAACTACGATGAAAGTTAGACAAGCAGCAGGAGTTACGCCGGAGTCAAGTCAATGATCACGTTGGGAGTTCGAGAGTTTGACGGAAGTTCGGACAGTCATCGGAGGTTCTACGAGAACAAATCCGAGAAGTCCAGGAGCTTGCCAAGCGAAGCTCGTTGGAACTCGCCAAGTGGATCGTCGCAAGTCCAGGAGTTTGCCGGAAGTCCGCAGGAGTATCACCGAGGGTTCATCGGATGATCGACGGAAGTTCGCCGGAAACTCGCCGGAAGAAGCGATTGACGCACCGAACCAAGCCGTAGAGATTGTCTTAGGATTTATCGTAGTTAGCACATTGATTAAGTTGGAAATGGGAGGTGATCCCATTAGCTTAATCTTGGGACAATTGGGCCCCTGAAAAACCGAAATTGGGCCGAATGGAGCTACCCATTCGGACCCTGATTGCACCAGGAGGTGCAACCGCCCAAGCCAGGAGGTAGCACTGCCTGGGCTAAGTCTCCCAGGAGACTGGGCGGTGCAACCGCCTAGGAGGTGGCACCGCTTTGGCTCGATCTCCGGCGAAGATCGGTGCAACCTCCCCGACAGAGAGGTAGCACCGCCGAGCTCGGTCTTCGAGCTCGGGCGGCGGTGCAACCACCTCGATCGAGGAGGTGCAACCGCCTGGGCTTAGTCTCGAAGCGACCGAGGGTGCAACCGCCCCTGACAGAGGTGCAACCGCCGGGCTCGATCTTGAGCTCGCCAAGTGGTGCAACCGCTCTCGTCCGAGGAGGTGCAACCCATCCCCCGGAATTCCGTGATTTGATAGTTTTGAGCTCCAAATTTGAACTGGGTTGGGGCCTATAAATACCCCACCCATTCAGCAATCGAAGTGATACAAACACACACTTTGAAATCTTGATCTTTTTTTTCGTGATTCTTAAAGCTCAAAATTGTTGTAAAGGCCAAAAGTTCTCCTCATACTTCTTTCTTCAAAGTTTTGAGTTGTAAAGAGAGAGAGAAAAGTTCTGTAAGGGTTGTCTCTGAGCCCGTCAAAAGGAGTGAAACTGTAAAAGGGCAGTTGGCCTTACCTATTGAAGGAAGGCCTCTAGTTGACGCCGGTGACCTCGCCGGTGGAGGAAGCCAAAAGTGGAGTAGGTCCAGTTGACCAACCACTCTAAATCTTGGTTTGCATTTACTTTGAGCATTTTATCATTACTGTAAACCTCCCGAAATAGCTACTGCCTTCTGTGATTTTAATGCGAGTTTCTAAGTTCAGAACTTTCCTAATCTGCGTTTAGACGCGTAAATCGACGTTTTTTAATCGATCATTACATTTCAGTTTACGTTTACGTTTTGACTCCAATTATAACTGCAAACTGCCTTCTACGCATTTACAAAACATATCTCAAAGTTCAGTATCTTCAGAGTTGACGTTTAGACGTAAACTAGTTTTATCGTACGAACGTCGCATTTCAGTTTGCGCTTGCATTATGATTTTTATCATAAACTGCAAACTGCCTTTGTAGATTTACTTTAACGTGGTCTCGCTTAATCTTAAGCTAAAGTAGTCTTAGAATCAGATTTTATATCGAAATCGTTTTTGTCGTTCGAACGCAGCTTTCGATTTTAATCGTAGAAAGTTTTCCGCTGCACTAATTCACCCCCCTCTTAGTGCTCTTGATCCTAACATTTATAAGCTTATCCATATACATCATACTTGGCATATGCTTTTCTTGAAATGTGGGAGATTTTATGATATACTGTGTGATATATTCTATTTATGTAAATGTAAAAGAATGGAAATATTATTCACATATGAAAAGAAAAATTATACACGCAAAATGTTAGATGCTAAATGTTCTTGAAATAATATGGGGCTACGATACATGAAGATTAAGATGTTAATTTTTCAAAATTTTAGGATTTCAATTCTTGTTAATGATAGTATATAACTTATTTAATATTTTTTTATAATATTTATAAAAATACAAATGATTAAGTTATATATTCAATATTATGAGTAAATTATTAATTCTTTCATGTTAAATTTTATTAAAAATATAGGGGCCTTAATTATCTTATTTGTATATATATGAATTTGTTTACATGTATCTTGGCATACTTATTATTTACATTTTGGACACATTTGTCAATTAATTAAATATATGATTTATGATTATAAGTTTATTCTTGCTATGGACACCAAACATAAAAAAAAAAAAAAAAAGACTACATAATTTATCATGATAGCATTAATAAAGATATAAATATAAAAGGTCTGTTATCCTATATCATCGTGGGGGGATACATTAGCGGATCATCCAACGATAAGAACTCAACCTCTATAAAAGAAATTATTTAAAAAAAATTAATATGATAATAGTAAGATGATTTATCAATCAAAGAGCATATTGAAAAATAAAGAATAAACAATACATTAGTGCATGAGTGGAGTTTAACCCCAACCTCTATCCCGAATGCTTATCGCTAAGAAGTGGTGGTAAAAAAAGAGTTTTAACCCTTAAATAGACTTGAAATTGTATATTATGCAAGATGTGACTCTATACATATCCCTTAATAGGGGCACACTTTTGTACGAGGATATCTATATACAATCATAAGGAATCGAGCAATTCCTAAAAGCTCACATGAAAAAATAAGATTCATGCACATTTATTAACATGCAACCTTGTGGTAAATTATTATATGTATTGTGTGTGTAATAGTAAAAAATTGGATAAAAAAATATATAGTTCAAGACCTAATCCACATCCTTTCGTTTATATGAAAGCTATTTACTCAAGTGAAGCTTTCAAACTTTATGTATGAAAGCTAAGCGTTGAGCAACCACTTTGTTATTTTTGTTTATTAATTATTTTAATTTTAATCTTAAAAGTTTTAAGTTTTGTGGATGATTATTAGATTAAATTTATTAAAATTTAAAATTATTTAAAATTATTTTTTGATGATTATATATGAAAGGACATGTCCTTTGGATAAATGCATTTATATGGTAATTTTTGAGGCATTTGTAGGCTCTATAAATAGAGTCTAAACCCCTTAATAAATCTAATTTAGAGAATTTGTTTTGGTATAAAAAGCTAGCCAAATCACTCCACAATTATGCTCCATGTAGGGGATAATACAAGTTGAATCTTGGGATAGAACCCAATCTTGATCCGTCCTACTACATGTAGGTAGGGATATGATTTTTTTTAAGACAATGATTACGGGCTTTCTTTCTATACTTCATCTTTTAACTTTTTATTTATTTTATTATATTTTTAATCGAAATCTAAATACCTCATGTTTTACCTAAAAATTCTCCTCATTCTTATGATTATCTACCATACTATACTACATGATTAGACTCACTTTAGATTCAATGTGAAATCAAATCATCCAAATTTAATTATTGATTTAAGCATAAGGAGAATTTTATGAGTACAACCCCATTGTAATCTTACATGATTTTTTAGATGGGAATTCAATGTTGTCATTTCTAGTCATCTTGTGACATATTTGGTAGTTTCATTGGAGTCTTTCCGGATAAGATAATAAAGAAAAAAATAAAACATAAATATACTTAAAGATTTTTGGTTATGTATGTACTTACCTTTCCACACATTAATCCATTGGACGAGACCATTCAAATATTGAATGGTCTAATGTAATTGTGACATTTCAAACAAATAATATAGGAGTGGAGACAAACAACTAATGTAAATTTAGATTCGACTCGACCATTTTGGAAGTCAGATTGCATATGTGAGGAAAGTTCTTTATACGACGAGTTCGTCGAGAACACATTCAAATATTGTAATTAATTAATTTTTTTCTTGAAACAGCAGTGACTACAAAAGAAAAATTGAAATAACTTACTCGCCCTTACATGTACCAAAACAAGCATTGAGACCCCTTACATATATTTTATCCCATCTAGTTTCTTTCGTAGGTCTGCAAAATTTAAATTAAGAAGCAATGAGATATTTATAGTATCCATAATATTTATTATAGATGCATTAATATTATTTTATCCCATCTAGTTACGTACGACTGCCCAAGACCTTGCGGGAGAAGCTAGTTGGCCATCTTATCATCGACATGTGTTAGAAAAGCACTGTAATCAGGATTCAAGATAGCAACGGTTATGATCCATACCCTCATAATTGCATGAATTGCCCAATATCCGAAGCCCCAAATATCTATCATAAAAGGGGTTCATATGAAAAAATACCTCAACATAGTTGTTTTGCATGATCCATATGAATTTCAAAGTTTATCTGAAGGTAGACTCATAAATAAGAATTAGATTAGCTCCGAATCAACTTCTTGCTAAGATAACCACACTAATCATGGCTCGACACGATATGAGCCTACTCAATAATTAAACCACATGAACATCGATTTAAAAAAATATATCAAAGAAATATTTTATCTATATAATAGAATATTCCTATGGTTAAATCCATAATCATCACACCATAGTTATCAAGGTCAATTATTATTTACTTGAAACTCCAACATTCCATTTTGGAATTAATTGTCTCCTAAGCCCGTCAAAAGGAGTGAATCTGTAAAAAGGTGATTGGCCTTCGCCTATTGAAGGAAGGCCTCTAATGGACGTCGGCAACCTCATCAGTGGAGGAAGCCAAAAGTGGATGTAGGTTAAGACTGACCGAACCACTCTAAATCGTGCTGTTCTCTGGTTTGCATTTACCTTGAGTTCATTATTTTTACTGCAAACCTCCTCATAGCATACTGTGTTCTGCGCTTTGAGTTTTAAAGCTCAATACTTTTCGAATCGTGTTTAGATGTAAATCGGTTTTCTCGCAATTCATTCTAAATCGAGCTGCTCTCCGGTTTGCATTTACTTTGAGCTTATGATCCTTACTGCAAACCTTCTTCATAGCTTACTATCTTCTGCGCTTTTACGTTTGCGTTTCTAAGCTCAATACTTTTCGAATCGTGTTTAGACGTAAATTGGTTTTCTCGTACGAACATCGTATTTCAGTTTGCACTTACATTCTGATTTCTATCACAATAGCAAACTGCCTTATCATATTCGTTTTTAACTGTCTCTTGCCTAATCACAAGTTAAAGTGATTTATTTAATCAAGTTTTTCTTGAAATCGCTTTTGTCGCATTTAACTCGCTTTTAAAATGCAGAAAGTTTTCCATTGAACTAATTCCCCCCCCCCTCTTAGTGCTCTTGATCCTAACAATTGGTATCAGAGCAAGGTTCACTCTTAAACGGATTAAAACCCAAGAGAGATAGCATACGCCGGAAATCAAGAGGGTCATTCTATTACACGTCCACCCACGTTCAATGGAACGGACTACACTTATTGGAAGACCCGAATGAGGATCTTCCTTATTCGGATGGATTTTGAACTTTGGAATCTTGTTGAAAACGGTTTTTCGAAATCTTCTCTTCCAATGATCGAATGGAATGAATTAGAGAAGAAGACTTTCGCTCTTAATGCAAAGGCTATGAATGCCTTTATTTTTTGGTAAGTAAAAGTAAATTGATTATGTGTAAAGTTTTTACAAATAGCTTTATCTATACAAGTCATAGACAAAGCCAAGTAACTCAAGGAGTTCGAATGCGATAGTTTTGACTACACATGCTGTAGACTATAACTCCTAATTATAATCAACATAGAAAATGTTTATCCAGATATATCAAAACTACCTATGGGTATATAATTTGGCATTATTCCCAAGATCTTTAGCTAATAACAAAATTAAATTTGATAAAAATATCTTTTTCTCTTTGGGTAAAGTGCTTCGTTTTGAGATCTTACTCCATACAGGATCTTGAGTCTCTAATAATCTCTTTCAATAGCTGAGCATTGTTTGTGTGTTGACATTCAAAGATTCTGTTACATCTCTCCTTCCACATCCACCAAATAGCGCATCTGAAAGTAACCTTTGCCAGTTGTGTGAGTGGCCCTTTTCTTGAGAAACATTGCATGAGGTCGCCTAGTTCTTGGTGCAAGTTTGGTTGCGGCAGTCTATTGAGTTCAAATCGTTGGAGAATCTCCTTTCATATCCATTTTGTATAATCACAAGCAAAATAGAGGTGGTCAACAGTTTCTTCTTGTTGCATACAAAGGGAGCATCGGTTAACATGATATATACCTCTTCTTTTCATATTGTCTATTGTAGGTAGTTTATTGAGAAGGGCCTGCCATGTACATAAGGAATGTCTTTGTGATCCCGGTCGATCCCATGTCCAACTGCTTGGGACCCACTTGTTATTTCTTTGCCTAATTTGATTCCATGCAGATGTGGCACTAAATTTGCCATTGTCATGAGGCCAAATAAGTATATCTGAAGAGTTGTTCTGGATTGGAATAGCTATAATAGTCGGCCAAAGTGATAACATTTCGGGAGAAATAGGATTAGGGAGACACCAGGTACCGTTAGCAATGAACTTCGAAACCTTCCAATCTTTGGGAGCCCTAAGATCTTTTCGTATTCTGTCACTATATAATTGAAATATACTCTTCCCATTCACCCAAGGATCGTACCACATATTAGTACTAGTTCCAGAAGAGATTGCATAGGAAATGTGTTTGATTAGCCAATTCCTTGCCTTTAAAATTCCTTTCCAACTTAGCCCAAACCAAGTCTAATTTTGGGCCTAGTTGGCCCCTAACCAGGATATAGGATTATTTCTTAATCATAATCCTAATTACACGTTAACTACTTAACAAAAACACATCCTAAGCAAATTTTCAACCGCGAACATCGAGTCTTGTTCCGGCGAGCTTTCCGACGAACTTCTTCCGACGGGCTCCCAGCAAGCTCCCGAACTTGTGATGACTTTAATGAGTAGCCGAGCCTTCTCGGTGATCTCCGTGAACCTCCGACGATCTCTTCGGTGAACTTTCGAAAATTTCGACAGGTTCCCGATTTTTTCTCGGTTGGTTCCGGCAACATCTCCGACGATTCTTCGAACTCTTAAACGTCCATCGAACTTGACTCCGGTGTCCTTGCTTTGTGTTTCTGGTTATCGTAGTTAATCCTGCACACTTAACTCAATAATATGGATTAGATCAATTAACTCATCAATTGATTGCATCATCAAAATCCGAGATTCAACAATCTCCCCCTTTTTGATGATGACAATCAATTGATGACGGAGTTAAACATAACTCCCCCTATCTATATGCCATATTATGAGAAGATAAAACAGTTGAATTTCATCCCATTGAATTCAAGCATAAACCGATAAGTTCTAACCGTAGAACTTATCGTTGTTCTTATTAAGTATAATGTAAATGCGAAACTTCGATGAAAATCTTTTTCAAGTCGAAAGATAGGAGATAAAGATTTTCAACATGATCATACATTTTAGATATGCATTCAATATGATCAATCGATTATGCGATATACTCAAAGATTATGCAAGGCACATAAGACATTCATATCACATTAGCTTATATAAGTTATGCTATAAGTCATCATTTTTCTCTCCCTTTGTCATCAACAAAAAGGAAAAAACTATTTTACAGAAAAATTTAGCATTCATTCTATCAAAAATTCATGTTCAAAGAGAAAGATCAGCATTCATCCAGAAGCATTTATCCAGAATTTAAACAACAAAAGTTCAGTTTTTGTTCAAAAGACAACTAGCTTGGAACATGAGATCAAGAGTAAAACAAAACAGAATACAAAGATACATCAATCCGTAGGAGGTAATCCATAGTGCTGATATATAATATTTATTTTTTGGTTTAGCTGTCGTAGTTCCTTTAAAATTTCCATTTGCTGGAGCTTAATTTGTTCCTACTGCGATTTGAGTTGGTCTTGTTGGAATTTGATCTGAGATAGTTCTGCCATAATGATTCCTTCAGAGGATGAAACAGGAGCTGAAGGTGCTGCATCAAAGGGACTAGGAGGAGGAGATTCATTTCCTATAAGAATTGGTGTTTCTGGTTGTTCTATTGGTGGAGGAATAGGATCTGTCCTTCTAGGTTGCCTTACCCATATTCCATTGTTAAATATGCACCTAAGTCTCTTTAGCATATTTTTATTGATGACGTTATATCTATTACTCTGAATTGTTTCTTCATCGGGTGGGATGCAAATGTTATAGGCACGAAGAAATCTAGTGATTAACCCCCCATATGGCAACATAATATCTTTAGTTGTAATTTCCTGCATGTGTTGCCATATTGAGTATCCAAAACAGTTTTTTTGACCAGTCATGATCCAATACATGGTGCTTATCTCTACTGTACTCATTTCATCAAGATGATATTGCTTAGGGAAAAGTATGCTTGTCATGATATGATGAAGAACCTTAGAGTTAAAAGGTAGTAAGTGTTCGCAACTCTTGGGTATTATTCCAAAGTTTGAGTTTGCAAAAATGGTTTCGACAGCTTCGGCGTAGGTTGCTCCTATTATATTCACATCCCATTTTGCTCTAAAATAGCAGCCCCTATCTTTTTCAGTGATGCATTTTCTTTCAAGAGTTCGTTCATTGCCTTCTGTGACATTTTCTATCTAAACAACTATTCTATCGGTGTTCTTTCGAAATCCATTCTGCATTTTTACCCTCCCCGGTATCAGTTTGGTATCAGAGCTAAAGGCTAGAGATCATGGCAAGGCGGAATGGAAAAGATGTAGTTGGTGAAGGTAGCGACCATGAAGATGATGGCCGAAGTCGTTGAGGTCAGAAGCTAATCAAAAAATTGCTGCAGCGTAGCCTACAAAAAAAAATGAAATAATCGACGAACTTCAAAGTAGACACAACCAAAGATGAAAATGATGCTCGAGAGTTTATTTCTGATGATGATACACCTCATCTTCCAAGAGAGTCGAGAAGATGTTGGAGAAGAAATGAAGTCCAAGACGAGTGGCGTAATAAATATAATCCCGATTTGATATTCCGAATCTGAAGGGAAAGTAAATGTTGATGACTTTATCGATTGGCTTAATCTGATGAAAAGAATCTTCGATTTTCATGAACCACCGAAACAAAAGAAGGTCAAACTTGTGGCACTCAAACTCAAAGTGAATGCATCTTTTGGTGGGAAAATCTGAAGAAACAAAGAGAACGTGAGGGAAGAGTAAGATCGTTACATGGGAGAAAATGAAAAGGGAGCTAAAGAGAAAATATTTACACGATAATTATAGACAAGAGATCTTTCTCAAAATACATGATTTCAAGCAAAAAAAGATCTTAGTGTAGAGGAGTACACTACAGAATTTGATAATTTGATGTTAAAAGGAGAGCTTGTGGAACCTAGGAAGAGCAAACAATTGCAAGATACTTAGGAGGTCCTGAAGTATGAGATTTCTAAAGTTGTTCACCACAACCATATTGGTCTTTAAATGATGTGAGCAAGGCGGCATTAAAAGTTGAAAAAACAAATAAGTTTGAAAAGAGTTTTCGGTATGGCTCAAAAAGAAGGCTACACAAAAGGAGGAAGTTCCAAGCCTCTTGTCCAAAGCAAGGTGATATCGAAGGTGCAAGAAAAGGGTGAAGAGTCTGGCATTGCAACAAAAAAATACCTAATTCTTCTACCCCAAGTGGCGAAAAATGCTTCAAATGTCATGGTTTTTGGGCATATTGCTTGGATTGTCCAAATAGGAGGATTGTAACTTTGGTTGAAGATCATAGTGATGGAGGCGAAGATGAAGCCGACGACGAACCAAAATACGATAATGATGAGGAAGAGATTACTTATGCTGATCATGGTTTGTCTATTGTATTGCAACATAGTTTACAAGTGTCATATGTGGCCGATGATGAAAGTTGGGTGAGAAAAAATGTGTTTCACACTAAATGCACTTCTCTTGGCAAGGTGTGCTTGGTGATCATCGGCATGGGCAGTTTTGAGAACGTGGTTTCTTTGGAGATGGTGCAGAAGCTAAAGTTGGATACGATCTCTCATCCACATCCATACCAATTATGTTGGTTGCAAAAAAAAATGACATCAAGGTAACTAAAAGATGTTTAGTTTCATTTTCTATTGGCAAGTATTATAAAGATAAAGTGTGGTGTGATGTTGCCCCTATGGATGCTTGTCATTTACTATTGGGAAGACCTTGGCATTATGATAGAAGAGTGTTGTATGATGGTTATAAACATACTTATTCTTTTAAAGTGAATGAAAAGAAGATTATCTTAGCTCCATTACAACCTTCTCCAAAATCGATCTTGAAGGAAGTTAGTGCTTTTATTTCTTATAGAGAATGCAGATATGAATTGGACAAGGGCGGTCATGTTTTGGCCCTAATGGTAGTAGAGGAGAACGAACAACATAAGGAGACACCGAAAATCATGCAACCAATCCTAGAAGAATTTCAAGATGTTATACCGGAAGAGATTCCACATGGCTTTCCACCCTTGAGAGATATCCAGCATCACATTGATCTTATTCCTGGGGCTGTTCTACCTAATAAGGCAGCATATAGAATGAGTCTCAAGGAGCATGAAGAACTTCAAAGGCAAGTTGATGAATTGGTTAAAAAAGGGTTAATCCAGGAGAGCATGAGTCCTTGTGCGGTTCTGCTTTATTAGTGCCTAAGAAGGATGGTTCTTGGAGAATGTGTCGGACGATCGCATTTATCAACAAAATCATAGTGGACTATCGCTTTCCTATTCCAAGGTTAGATGATTTACTTGATCAATTGTGTGGTGCTTATATTTTCTCTAAAATTGATTTGAGGAGTGGCTATCACCAAATAAGAATGAGGCCCGGGGATGAGTGGAAAACAAATATTTAAAACTAGAGAAGGCTTATATGAATGGTTGGTTATGCCATTTGGACTATCTAATGCTCCTAGCACATTCATGAGATTTATGAATCACATACTTAAGCCATACATTGGAATATTTGTTGTAGTTTATTTTGACAATATATTGGTGTACAGCAAAGAGTGAAGAGGAGCATATGAGTCATCCTGAAGAGATCTTTCTTATTTTGAGGCAGCAAAAAACTTTTATGCTAATCTAAAGAAATGTGATTTCTTAATTTCTAGTATGGTGTTTTTTTTTGGGTATGTTGTTTCAAAAGATGGAATCATGATGGATCAAAGCAAGGTTGAAGCTATTCTCAATTGGCCAACACCTTTCATTACATGATGTGAGGAGTTTCCATGGCTTAACATCTTTTTATAGAAGATTCATCAAGAGTTTCAACTCTATTGTCGCTCCAATCACCGAATGTCCAAAATGTGATAAATTCAAATGGACTAATGAGGCTAATGATGCTTTTGAGCTTTTTTGAAAAGAAAGGTTCTTGAAGCTCCTATCTTAGTTCTACCAAATTTTGACAATATGTTTGAAGTTGAATGTGATGCATCTAATGTGGGGAATTGGTCTTTTTTTTGAGTCAAGACGGAAAGCCCATTGCATTTTTTTAGTGAAAAGCTGAATGATACGAGAAAGAAATACTCTACTTATGATAAGGAGTTTTATGCGATTTATCGAGCTTTGTCTCATTGGAGTCAATATCTTCTCGCCAAGCCATTTGTTCTATATTCGATCACGAGGCATTAAAGTTCATTAATCATCAACCTACAAGCTAAACAAGAGGCATGCAGCTTGGGTGGAGTTCTTATGATCTTACAACTTTATAATCAAGCACAAAATCTGGTGTTCAAAATGTAGTTCTTGACGATTGAAGCGTAAACCATTCTTTATTATCAGCAATGGAAGTCAAAGTGGTTGGATTTGAAACATTCAAAGATCTATATGAGAATGATGTGGATTTTGGCTCGATATGGCAGAATTGCAAATCAGGTTCCTGTCAACAATTTTTGATCTTTGATGGTTTTCTTTTTTCGAGCTAATGCTTTATGTGTTCCATCTTGTTCTTTGAGACAAGTAATTACATTTGAAGCTCATTGTGGTGTTTTGGGTGGACATTTTGGTAGAGATAAAACTTTAGCTCTTATTCAATCAAACTTCTATTGGCCTAAGATGTTTAGAGATGTGGAAAGACATGTAAAGCAATGTCGAGTGTGTCATTTGGCAAAAATAAGAACTCAAAATTCTGGTTTGTACACTCCATTGCCAGTGCCAAATGCTCCCTGGGAGGGTGAGTCTTGATTTCATTTTAGGACTGCCAAGAACTCAAAGGAACAAGGATTCTATCATGGTTGTTGTTGACAGATTTTCAAAAATGTCTCACTTTGTTCCATGCAATAAATCAAATGATGCATCTCATATTGCTGATTTATATTTTAAGGAGATTGTTAAATTGCATGGTATTCCAAGAACTATGGTGTCTGATCGAGATTCAAAATTTGTTAGTCATTTTTTGGAGAACTCTTTGGAGGAAGCTGGGTACTTCTTTGAATTTCAACAGCTCACATCATCCACAAACCGATGGGCAAACTGAAGTAACAAACCGAAGCTTGGGAAATTTGCTTAGAAGCTATGTTGGCAAGAATATTAAGTAATGGGATGTCATTCTTCCACAAATTGAGTTTGCCTACAATCATTCTATGCATCATAGTATCGGTAAGAGTCCTTTTGAGGTTGTTTATGGTGCTAATCCTGCTAGTCCTTTGGACTTAATCCCTTGTTCTACAACAAAGCAATTTAGTGGAGATGCTGATGAAAGAGCTAAGCAGATAAAGAAGCTGCATGAGGGGTGTGAAAGCAACCTTTGAGAAGCAAAATGAGAGGTACATGCATGCTGCCAACAAACACAGAAAACATGTGGAGTTTAATGCAGGTGATTTGGTCCTGATTCATCTAAGGAAGGAGAGGTTTCCACCGGGCAAATTTGGAAAATTGAAACCAAAGGCTGATGGTCCATTCAAGGTGCTTAAGAGAATTGGCAGAAATGCTTATGAGATAGAGCTACATAAAGATTACGGAGTATCCCCAACATTTAATGTGGTTGATTTGAGTCCTTTTTATAATCATGTTGATGAATCAAACGAAGACTTGAGGACAAGTTTCATTCAACCAGGGGAGATTGACACGGGAGTGTCTAATTTACTACAATCTGATTATATGAGCCTTGATTATGATCTAGTATCTTTTTCAGTCAATAATGATGCCTCATAATCTTTATCTCAGCACACTCAAATATGACAGCTCATCAGCATATTCTCTGCACAAAGTTAAAGCTGTTTCAAGATGCTTTTCTTCAAGACAAAGGAATGCATTAAAGGAGTTGGTTGGCAACTGTGAACATTTCTTCATTACCAATGAGTGCATTAAAATAGTTGGTTAGTAGCTGTAAACACTTAATTTCGAAATTCCCTATGCATGAAGGGTTGTTTCATGCACTAGTATTTATTTTGGTGTTTAGGACTTAGAAGGGGATTTTAGAAAAAACTGAGGATATTGGCAGAAGCTCTCTTGGAGTGCTCTTGTGAACTCTGTATCTCTTGGAAGTGTCCTTGAGTGGTGAGTCTTTTGCTTTTAGTTCTGTATCCTTGTTATTGTCATTAGGGTGGTGATCTTTCTGTATCCCTTTCGATTTTTAACTTGGTGGTGAACTATTTTTTTGTTTTACCGAAGTTTCTTCAAGAGTTCGTTCATTGCCTTCTGTGACATTTTCTATCTGAACAACTATTCTATCGGTGTTCTTTCGAAATCCATTCTACATTTTTACCCTCCCCGGTATCATAATAGTCGGTCAAAGTGATAACATTTCGGGAGAAATAGGATTAGGGAGACACCAGGTACCGTTAGCAATGAACTCAGAAACCTTCCAATCTTTAAGAGCCCCAAGATCTTTTCGTATTCTATCACCATATAATTGAAATATACTCTTCCCATTCACCCAAGGATCGTACCACATATTAGTACTAGTTCCAGAAGAGATTGCATAGGAAATGTGTTTGATTAGCCAATTCTTTGCCTTTAAAATTCCTTTTCAAGCTGCAGAGTGGTATGTTCTTGTTGAAATTTCCCAGATTGATTCCTTTGAAAGATACCTAGCAGAAACCCAATGTGACCATAAGGAACATTTGTTTTGCAAAAGATCCCACAATTGCTGCACTAGACATGCTTGATTCCAATCTCTAGTATTTCTCAAGTTTAGCCCCACTTCATCTTTCGGTTTGCAAATGCTATCCCAATTTATCATATGCATTGCCTTATCATTTGTGCCATTCCAGAAGAAGTTCATTAATAATCGTTCAATATCTTGGAGAAGTCCAGTAGGCAGAAGAAATGCATTACACCAATATATAGAGTAGGAGTGCAATACCGAACGGATGAGTTCGAGTCGTCCTGCATTTGATAGAAACCTATTTTTCCAAGAAGAAATTCTATTCTTTATTTTTTGCAAGATAGGCTGACATTGGGTTTTGTGAATGCCTGTGGATATGAGCGGGAGACCCAAATAAGGAACTGGCAAGCTTCCCTCACTAACCCCCAAAGTTTGTGCAATAAAGACATTATCCTCAACGTAAGGGCTCATATATACTTTACATTTCGCATGATTTAACTGAAGTCCAGAAACTATACCGAAGTCATTCATAATAGTAGCCAGGTTCTTTACTGAAGTTGGTTCATTTTGAAGAAAGATAAGTAAGTCATCTGCAAATGTTATATGTGATATATGAACAGAACTAGCAATGGGTACCTTAATGCTGCCATTTAAGACTGCGTGTTCCAACATACAGCTAAGTCCTTCCATTGCAATAGTAAAAAGATACGGAGAGAGTGGATCACCTTGTCGGATGCCATTCGTGCTCCTAAAAAAACTAATTGGTGAGCCATTAAAGAGTATAAAAAACTTTGGAGTTTCCAGGCAAGATTGAATCCAATTAACCCATTGCTGTGGGAAGTTCATATCGAGGAGCATCTTATAGATAAACTTCCTATTAACTGAATCAAAGGCTTTCCGTAAATCAGCTTTAAAACAGATTTTTGTCCCTCTTGCTTTTGAATGCCAATCTTTGACCAAGTCATTAGCAAGCAAAATGTTATGATGTATACTTCTCCCTTTGATGAAAGCAGCTTGATTTGGGCTAATGATCTTGTGTATTACCTTTTGCATTCTATTTGCCAATACTTTGGAGATGATCTTGTAAATAAAGTTGCATAATGATATGGGTCGATAGTTCTCTAGTGAATCAGCCCCTGCATTCTTCGGAATTAAGGAAATAAGGCTATGAATGTCTTATTTTGTGCGCTTGATAAAAATTAGTTTAATCGTGTTTCGGTTTGTGAAACTGCATTTGATATTTGGCATACACTCGAAGTGACTCACGAAGGCATAAGTAGAGTGAAAGAGTCAAAAATCAATCTCTTGATATACTCTTTCGAACTTTTCCGAATGAAACCGAGCGAGACTATTGGCGACATGTACACCCGTTTCACGGATGTCGTCAATGGTCTAAAAGTACTCGGCAAAAGGTTTTCGGATTTTGAGCTTGTAAATAAGATTCTAAGATTCCTTCCTAAGAGTTGGGACCCTAAAGTCATTGCTATTCAAGAGGCTAAAGATTTAAGCAACTTCCCTCTTGAAGAACTAATCGGGTCATTAATGACTTATGAAATGACATGCAAGGCTCATGAAGAGCAAGAAGACATCCTTCCAAAGAACAGAAAGGATATGGCACTTAGAACTTTTGAGAACCACTTGAGAGAAAACTCAAGTGATGAGGACTGTGACGATGACTTGGCACTTCTAACAAAGAAATTTAAAAAATTCATTAAGAAAAATAAATTTAAAAATGACACAAAAAATAAACTTGAACCCAAAAGGGACCAAGTTATTTGCTATGAGTGCAACAAGCCGGGACACTACAAGAGTGATTGTCCCCAAGCCAAGAAGAGAACGTCAAAGAAGAAGGCGCTCAAAACAACATGGGATGATTCGAGCGCATCCGAAGAAGAGGAGTCCAACACCGAGCAAGTTGCTCGTTACGCCTTAATGGCTATCAGAGATGAGGTAACAAATTTAATTGATGCAGATTTATCATTTGATGAATTATTAAATGCCTTCCATGATTTATTTGATGAATGCAAGATTATTAGTAGAAATACAAATTGCTAAAAAAGGAGCATGATAGTCTTAACTGTGATTTCGATAAGTTAAAGACTGAATATCATGATAGTTTAGGCTCTTGTATCAAATACCATGATCTAGAAACTATCCAAAAGCAAAACTTGCTACTCATGGACACCTTGAAGAAATTTGAGGTCGGTAGCAAGTCTTTGAACATAATCCTTACAAACAAGGGTCACGTTCCCAAAAGAAGGGGAATCAGATTCGTGAAAAATTCTCACCAAAATCCAACAACCTTCATAAAAGGCCCTATCCTACATGTTCAACACCAAAGCAAATGCAACTTTTGTTGCAAGCATTGACACAAAACGTATTACTGTCCATTCAAGAAAATTAGTCCAAACAAATTAATTTGGGTTCCTAAAGGAACTATGATAAACTCTATGCAATATGACAAACAATATAGATCAACTTTTGAGGCACCCAAAAGTAAATGGGTACCTAAAAATTATTCTTTCTTGTAGAGACATACACCATCACAAACTAGGAGCAAGATATGGTACCTTCATAGTGGATGCTCAAGGCATATAACCAGAGATCCATCTCAATTCTCTAAGCTCACTAGCATAGAAGAAGGGTTTGTCACCTTCGGAGACAACAACAAGGGTAAAATCATTGGCAAAGGAACCATAGGTAACAAATCCAACTTCTTTATTGAAGATGTTTTGTTAGTTTATGTTTTAAAACATAACCTCTTGAGCATTAGTCAATTATGTGATAAATGATATATTGTCAAATTTGAATCTAATGCATGCATCCTTAAAAAATCACACAACAACACATCTATGATAGTATTAAAACAAAATAACGTATACACCATTGACATCAATGATTTGTGTAATGAAATGTGTTTTTCGGCTTTAAATGAGGATGCTTGGCTATGGCACAGAAGATTAGGTCACGCTAGCATGAAACTAATTACTCAAATATCATCCAAAGAACTTGTACGAGGAATTCCTCACATCAAGTTCATCAAAGATAATGTGTGTGATGCATGTCAATTATGAAAACAAATTAAGAGTAGTTTCATATCTAAGAACCAAATAAGCATCTCAAGGCCCTTACAATTGATCCATATGGACTTGTTCGGACCAATCTATACATCAAGCCTAGGAGGTAGCAAATACGCCCTCGTCATTGTAGATGACTATAGTAGATACACATGGACTTATTTTTTGAAACACAAAAATGAATGCTTTAGATATTTCATCAAGTTTTGCAAACTTGTTCAAAATGAAAAAGGGTTTATGATTTCATTAATTCAAAGTGATCACGGTGGTGAATTTCAAAATCGTGATTTCCAAGAATTCTGTGAGTCTAATGGATTCAACCACAACTTCTCTACTCCAAGAAATCCTCAACAAAATGGAGTAGTAGAAAGAAAGAATAGAAATTTACAAGAAATGGCAAGAACCATGTTGAATGAAGAAAGCCTACCCAAATATTTTTGGGCCGAAGCTGTAAACACTGCATACTATATTTTGAATAGAGTTTTAGTAAGACCCTTACTCACCAAAACTCCCTATGAGTTGTGGAACAATAAAAAATCTAATGTTTCATATTTTAAAGTTTTCGGGTGTAAGTGTTTTATCTTGAATTAGAAAGATGCCTTAGGAAAATTTGATGCTAAATCTGATGAAGGAATTTTTCTTGGTTATTCTTCGGTTTCTAAAGCCTTTCGCATCTTCAATAAAAGGACTTTAATAATAGAAGAATCCTTTCATGTTGTTTTCAATGAGATTTCCGAAATCAAGAAAAAAGACTTTGATGATGATGTTAATTTCGATTCTTTGAATTTAAATGAAACCCCTTCTCCAACTAGTAACCTTGTTGATAATGCATCCACTTCTGAAACAACCTTACCTAAGGACTGGAAGTATGTAGATGATCATCCTAAGGAGCTAATCCTAGGAGACACATCTAAGGGGGTTCAAACACGTTCATCTTTTAAAAATTCGTGTGCCAACGCCACTTTTCTCTCCCAAATTGAACCTAAATGTATTTACGAAGCCATGAAAGATAATTCATGGATTATCGCATTGCAAGATGAGTTAAATTAATTTGAGAGAAATGAGGTGTGGAAGCTTGTTCCTAGGCCAAATGACCACTTAGTTATTGGTACTAAATGGGTCTTTAGAAACAAGCAAGATGAAAATGGTATCGTGGTAAGAAACAAGGCTAGACTAGTGGACAAAAGTTACAACCAAGAAGAAGGTATCGATTACGAAGAAACCTTCGCTCCTGTGGCTAGATTAGAAGAAGCCATAAGGATGCTCTTTGCCTATGCTAGTAATAATAATTTTAAGTTATTTCAAATGGATGTTAAAAGCGCCTTTTTAAATGGCTTTATCTCTGAAGAAGTTTATGTTGAACAGCCTCCCGGATTTGAAAATAATAGCCTCCCCAATCATATATTTAAATTAACCAAAGCTCTTTATGGTTTAAAACAAGCCCCAAGGGCTTGGTATGATAGACTAAGTACTTTTCTTATTGAAAATAATTTCACAAAAGGCAAGGTTATACTACATTATTTATCAAAAATTTTAAAAATAACTTTCTCATTGTTCAGATCTATGTTGATGACATTATCTTCGGTTCTACGAATAAATCTCTTTGTGAATCTTTTGCTAAAACCATGAGTCTCGAATTTGAAATGAGTTTGATGGGAGAGTTAACCTTTTTATTAGGCTTACAAATTAAGCAACTAAGGAATATCATCTTTATTAGTCGAACTAAATATGTCCTAGATCTGCTAAATAGATTCAATATGAATAGCTCAAAAGCTGTTAAAACTCCTATGAGCAATTCCACGAAGTTGGAAGTTGATGAAAGTGGAGAAAGCTTCGATCAAAAAACTTATAGGGGTATGATAGGAAGTTTACTTTATCTAACTGCAACCAGACCAGACATTATGTTCAGTGTAGGACTTTGTGCTAGGTTTCAATCGAACCCTAAGATATCTCATCTCAAGGCAGTTAAAAGAATACTTAGATATCTCAAAGGAACCACAAATCTAGGATTATGGTATCCAAAATCCGAAAATTTTTAATTAATTGCTTATGCTGATGCGGATTTTGCTGGGTGTAGACTAGATAGAAAAAGCACATCAGGAACATGTCAATTTTTGGGACATTCTCTTATTTCCTGGTTATCTAAGAAACAAAACTCGGTTGCTCTATCAGAAGCTGAATATATTGCAGCCAGTGCATGCTGTGCACAAGTTGTGTGGATGAAAAACATTCCCATTAAATGTCCATCTTAAAAACATTCCCATTAAATGTGATAACACGAGTGCGATATGCTTAACAAAGAATCCCATTCAACACTCAAGAACAAAACATATTGATATTATACATCACTTTATACGAGATCATGTTGCTAATCATGATGTAATTATAGAATTCATAGATACTAAGCATCAACTAGCTGATATTTTTACAAAACCTCTAAGTGAAGAACAGTTTGATTTCATAAGAAGAGAATTAGGAATGTTGATGTGTCCGAATGTATAAACTTGTTAAAATTATTATTGGGACCTTATTGATTGAATTACATGACAAAAATAATATGTTGGAAAAATTTTCATAAACGATGAGCATGTCCTCATAATCTTGCATGAAAGTGTGAAATTAAATTTTCGGTTCCAATTGGATATCATTACTCTCTTTCGGATTTTGATTCACATTCTTTACAAAAATATTGCCTTTGAAACATAAAATTAATGATTCCTTCTTGTAAAAGAAAGATTTTTTTTTTTTTTGCAAGGACTTTACTAACATAAAAGTCTTGATCCTTGTAAGGCATGCTATCGATTTGAACTACACAAATGACCTTCCTCCATCATGCAAAAATAATAACAAGGAAGAAGTTTTCATTCTATGAAAATACTCTCCATGTCATGGTCTTCTTGAGATGTTTGTATCCTATAAATGACATGAACCCACTTATGGCATTACATGTATATTCAAAAGATGCTTATATCATTCTCCTTTTTGTTGATGACAAAGGGGGAGAAGTATATGAATTGATACTATAAATGCCTTATTATGTTGAAAAGAAATAGACATATGATCATTGAAACTATGCCATGTTTACTATGATTGCCATATTTGCATCATATTAAGATATCAAGAACTTGCATTGTAATTTTACATGTTGATATCTTTCTATATGATGAATTGCTATCTTTACAACAATTCACATTTGAAATTTGAAAATGGATGTCAAGTTTTGACATCATACAAAGAGATACATCATGATAGGAATCATGATGGGAGTATTGATAAGGTTAAATGACTTTAACTTATCAATATGTCTATGGAAGTTACTTGGCATTGTCTATGACTTGTATAGATAAAGCTATTTGTAAAAACTTTACACATAATCAATTTACTTTTACTTACCAAAAAAAAATATGTCTATGGAATTCAAAGGCTTTGAATTCAAGAATGACTTATCTCAATTATGGCACATACATAGGGGGAGTTAAGGTTAACTCCATTATCAATTGATTGTCATCATCAAAAAGGGGGAGATTGTTGAATCTCGGATTTTGATGATGACATCAATTGTCATTTGTTATCTAATCCATATGTTGAGATAAGTGTGCAGGATTAACTACGATGAAAGTAAGACATGCAGCAGGAGTTGCGCCGGAGTCAGGACTATGATCACGTTGGGAGTTCGAGAGCTCGACTAAAGTTCGGACGATCGTCGGAGGTTCTGCGGGAACATATCCGAGAAGTCCAGGAGCTTGCCAAACGAAGCTCGACGGAACTCGCCAAGTGGATCGTCGCAAGTCCAGGAGTTTGCCGGAAGTCTGCAGGAGCATCACCGATGGTTCATCGGATGATCGATGGAAGTTCACCGGAAGCTCGTTGGAAGAAGCGATTGACGCACCGGAGCAAGCTGTCCTTCTAATTGTCATAGTTAGCACTTTGATTAAGTTAGAAATGGGAGGTGATCCCACTAACTTAATCTTGGGGCAATTGAGCCCTTGAAAGACCCAATTGGTGCCGAATGGATCAGCCCATTCGGACCCAGATGACTTGGCCAGAGGTGGCATCGCCTGGGTTGGCGGTGGCACCGCCCAGGGCTCGGTCTCCGAGTTCTGGCTGGGCGGTGCAACCGCCCTTGACAAGTGGTGGCACCGCCCCTGAGCTCAGTCTCTGAGCTCTGATAGCGGTGCAACCGCCCCAGTCAGGCGGTGCAATCGCTAGACCCCGGAATTCCGGGAATTTATAGTTTTGAGCTCCAAATTCGAACTGGTTTGGGGCCTATAAATACCCCACTCTTTCAGCAATGAAAGAAGAACGAAAACCACCGAAATCTTAATCTTACTCTGTGATTTTTAGAGCTTAAAAGTGTTGTATGAGTTAAAAGTTCTTCTCCTTCTCTTCTTCCAAGTTCAGATCTTTCAAGAGAGGAGAGAAAAGTTTGTAAGGGTTGTCTCCTAAGCCGGTCAAAAGGAGTGAATCTGTAAAAAGGTGATTGGCTTTCGCCTATTGAAGGAAGGCCTCTAGTGGACGTCGGCAACCTCATCGGTGGAGGAAGCCAGAAGTGGATGTAGGTCAAGACTGACCGAACCACTCTAAATCGCGCTGCTCTCTGGTTTGCATTTACTTTAAGTTCATTATCTTTACTACAAACCACCTTCATAGAGTACTGTGTTCTGTGCTTTTACGTCTGAGTTTTCAAGCTCAATACTTTTTGAATCGTGTTTAGACGTAAATCGGTTTTCTCGCAAATCACTCTAAATCGAGCTGCTCTCTGGTTTGCATTTACTTTGAGCTTATTATCCTTACTGCAAACCTTCTTCATAGCTTATTGTCTTCTGTGCTTTTACGTTTGCATTTCCAAGCTCAATACTTTCCGAATCGTGTTTAGACGTAAATCAGTTTTCTCGTACGAACATCGTATTTCAATTTGCGCTTACATTCTGATTTCTATCACAATAGCAAACTGCCTTATTAGATTCGTTTTTAACTGTCTCTTGCCTAATCACAAGTTAAAGTGATTTACAAATCGAAGTTTTTGCTGAAATCAGCTTTGTCGTACGAACTCAGTTTTAAAACGCAGAAAGTTTTCCGTTGCACTAATTCACCCCCCCCCCCTCTTAGTGCTCTTGATCCTAACATTGAACCCCCCGGGTGGCACAAGACTTGATGGGGCTTTCGTATTGCAGGGAAGGTGCTGCCCCTTGCTTTGCTCACTATCCGCTGCTCGCCGCTCGATCGTGCAGTCAAAAATGGCCAGTTTTGGCCCTTTTTTGGGCGGTTTTGGCCTGTTTTTGGGTTGTTCTTGCGTGCCGCGACGACCATCATGAGCGGAGCAAAACGTCACCCATCTCAGCATCCTGGAACCCCCGGGTGGCACAGTGTTGGATGGGACTTTCGTATAGCAGGGAATGTGCTGCCCCTTGCTTCGCTCGCTGTCCACTGCTCGCCGCTCGCTCGCGCAACCAAAAAGGCCAGTTTTGGCCTGTTTTTCGGCTGTTTTGGCCTGTTTTTGGGCTGTTCTTGTGTCCCGCGGTGATCGTCATGAGCGGAGCAAAACTTCAGCCATCTCAGCACCCGGGAACCCCCAGGTGGCACAAGGCTGGATGGGGCTTTCGTATAGCAGGGATGGTGCTACCCCTAGCTTCGCTCGCTGTCCGCCCTCGCCGCTCGCTCGCGCAGCCAAAAATGGCAAATTTTAGTCCCTTTTTTGGCTGTTTTGGCTTGCTTTTGGGCTGTTCTTGCGTGTCGCGGCGACCGTCGAGAGCGGAGCAAAACGTCAGCCATCTTAGGACCCTGGAAACCCTCGTACGACACAGGGCTATATGGGGCTTTCGTATAGCAGGGATGGTTCTGCCTTTCTCTTCGCTCACTGTATGTCGCTCGCCGATCGCTCGTGCAGCAAAAAATAGCCAGTTTTGGCCCTTTTTGGGTAGTTTTGGTATATTTTTGGGTTGTTCTTGCATGCTGCGGCGACCGTCGTGAGCGGAGCAAAACGTCAGCCATCTAAGCACCCTGGAACCCCCCTAGTGGCATAGGGTTGGATGGGGTTTTCGTATAGCAGGGACGGTGCTACCTCTCGCTTCGCTCGCTTTCCGTTGCTCGCCACTCGCTCGCGCAGCAAAAAATGTAGAGTTTTGGCCTGTTTTTGGGCCGTTTTGGCATATTCCCGGGTTGTTCTTGCGTGCTGCGGTGACCGTCGTGAGCGTAGCAAAACGTCAGTTATCTCAGTACCTTGGAACTCCCCGGGTGGCACAGGGCTAGATGGGGCTTTCGTATAGCAGGGACGGTGCTTCCTCTCGCTGCGCTCGCTGTCCGCCACTCGTGCAGCCAAAAAAGGCCCGGTTTGGCCTGTTTTTGGGCTGTTCTTGCGTGCCGCGGCGACCTTTGTGAACGAAGTAAAACATCAGCAATCTCAGACCCTGGATCCCCCCGGGTGGCACAGGGCTGGATGGGGCCGTTTTGGCCTATTTTTGGGCTGTTCTTGTGTGTCGTCAAGACCGTCATGAGCGGAGCAAAATGTCAGCCATCTCAGCACCCTGGAACTCCCCAGGTGGCACAGGGCTGGATGGGGCTTTCGTATAGCAGGGACAGTGCTACCTCTTGCTTCGCTCGTTTTTCATTCGCTTAGCCAAAAATGGCTAGTTATGGCCCTTTTTGCGTCGTTATGGCCTGTTTTTAGGCTTTTCTTGCATGCCACGACAATCGTCGTTAGCGGAGCAAAACGTCAGCCATCCCAGCACCCTGGAACCCCTTGGGTGGCATAGGGCTGGATGGGGCTTTCGTATAGCAAGGACGGTGCTACCTCTCGCTTCGCTCGCTTTTCATCGCTCGCCTCTCGCTCTTCATTGCTCGCCTCTCATTCGCGTAGCCAAAAATGGCCAATTTTGTCCCCTTTTTGGGTCGTTTTGCCCTATTTTCGTGTTGTTCTTGCGTGCCACGGTGACCGTCGTGAGCGGAGCAAAACGTCAGTCATCTCAGCACCTTGTAACACCCCAGGTGGCTCAGGGCTGGATGGGGCTTTCGTATAGCAGGGATGGTGCTTCCTCTCGCTTCGCTCACTGTCTGCCACTCGCCGCTCACTCGCGCAACCAAAAATGACCAATTTTGGCCCGTTTATGGGCTGTTTGGGCCTATTTTTGGGTTGTTCTTCGCGTGTCGCGACGACCATCATGAGCGGTGCAAAACGTCACCCATCTCAGCATCTTAGAACCCCCCGGGTGGCACAGTGTTGGTTGGGGCTTTCGTATAGCAGGGAAGGTGCTGCCCCTTGCTTCGCTCGCTGTCCGCTGCTCGTCGCTCGCTCGCGCAGCCAAAAATGGCCAGTTTTAGTCCGTTTTGGGCTGTTTTGGCCTGTTTTTGCATTGTTCTTGCGTGCCACGGCGATCGTCATGAGCGGAGCAAAACGTCAGCCATCTCAGCACCCGGGAACTCCCCGGGTGGCATAGGGCTGGATGGGGCTTTCGTATAGCCGTGATGGTGCTGCCCCTTGCTTCGCTTGCTATCCGCCATTCGCCGCTCGTTGCACAGTAAAAAATTGCCAGTTTTGGCCCATTTTGGGGAAGTTTTTGGGCTATTTTGGCATGTTTTTGGGCTTTTCTTGTGTGCCGCGGCGACCGTCGTGAGCGGAGCAAAACGTCTGCTATCTCAGCACCCTGGAACCCCCCGGGAGGCACCGAGCCGGATGGTGCTTTCGTATAGCAGGGACGGTGCTGCCTCTCGCTTCGATCACTGTCCGTTGTTCGCCGCTCAATCGCTCAGCCAAAAATGGCCAGTTTTGGCCCATTTTTTGGCCGTTTTGCCCTGTTTTGGGGTAGTTCTTGCATCCCACCGTGACCGTCATGATCGGAGCAAAACATCAGCCATCTCAATACCCTGGAACCCCTCGGGTTGCACAGGGCTGGATGGGGCTTTCGTATAGCAGGGACGGTGCTGCCTCTCACTTCGCTCGCTGTCTGCCGCTCGCTCGCTTACCCAAAAATGGCTTGTTTTGGCTCTTTTTGTGCCATTTTGGCCAGTTTTTGGGCTGTTCTTGCGTGCTGCGGCGACCGTCATGAGCGGAGCAAAACATCAGCCATCTCAGCACCCTAGAACCCTTCGGGTGGCAAATGGCAGGATGGGGCTTTCGTATAGCCGAGACGGTGCTGCTTCTCGCTTCACTCGCTGTCCGTCGCTCGTCGCTCGCCACTCGCTCGCTCAGCCAAAATTGGCTAGTTTTGGCCTGTTTTTTGGCCGTTTTGGCCTCTTTTTGGGTTGTTCTTGCGTGCTGCGGCGACCGTTGTGAGCGGAGCAAAACGTCAACCATCTTAGCACCCTGGAACCACCTGGGTCGCATAGGGCTAGATGGGGCTTTCGTATAGCAAGGACGATGCTACCTCTCGCTTCGTTCACTTTTCGTCGATCGCTGCTCGCTCGCGCAGCCAAAAATGGCCAATTTTGGCTCATTTTTGGGCCGTTTTGGCCTGTTTTCGTGCTGTTCTTGCGTGCCGCGGCAACCGTCGTGTGCGGAGCAAAACGTCAGTCATCTCAGCACCCTGGAACACCCCAGGTGGCACAGGGCTGGATGGGACATTCGTATAGCTGGGACAGTGCTTCCTCTCGCTTCGCTCGCTGTCCGCCGCTCGCTCGCGCAGCCAAAAATGGCCAGTTTTGGCCCTTTTTGGGGTGTTTTGGCCTGTTTTTGGGCTATTCTTGCGTGTTGCGGTGACCGTCGTAAGCGGAGCAAAACGTCAACCATCTCAGCACCCTGGAACCCCCTGGGTGGCATATGGCTGGATGGGGCTTTCGCATAGTAGGGACGGTGCTGCCTATCGCTTCGCTCGCTTTTTGGCCCGTTTTTGGGCGGTTTTGGCCTGTTTTCGTGCTGTTATTGCGTGCCGCGGCGACCGTCGTGAGCGAAGCAAAACGTCAATCATCTCAGCACCCTGGAACACCCCGGGTGGGACAGGGCTGTATGGGGCTTTCGTATAGCAGGGACGGTGCTTCCTCTCGCTTTGCTCGCTGTCCGCCGCTCGCCACTCGCTCGCGCAGCCAAAAATGGCCAGTTTGGCTCGTTTTTGGGCCGTTTTGGCTTGTTTTTGGGCTGCTCTTGCATGCCGCGGTGACCGTCGTGAAGGAAGCAAAACGTTAGCCATCTCAGACCCTGGATCCCCCTGGGTGGCATAGGGCTGGTTGGGGCTTTCGTATATCAGGGATGGTGCTGCCTTTCGCTTCGTTCGTTGTCCACTGCTCGTCGCTCGCCACTTGCTCGCTCAGCCAAAAATGGCCAATTTTGGCCCATTTTAGGGTCGTTTTGGCCTATTTTTTGGTTGTTCTTGTGTGCGCCATGACCGTCGTGAGCGGAGCAAAACGTCAGCCATCTCAGCACCCTAGAACCCCCCGAGTGGCACAGGGCTGGATGGGACTTTCGTATAGCTGGGACGGTGCTGCCTCTCTCTTCGCTCACTGACTACCGCTCGCCACTTGCTCACTGAGCCAAAAATGGCCAGTTTGGCCAGTTTTTGGGTCGTTTTGGCCTGTTTTTCGTATAGCTGGGACCGTTTGGGCCTGTTTTTGAGCTGTTCTTTCGTGCTGTTGTGACCGTCATAAGTGGAGCAAAACGTTGGCCATCTCTGCACCCTGGAACCCCCGGGTGGCACAGGGCTGGACGGGGCTTTCGTATAGCAGGGACATGTTAGAACCCTTGCAGATTCTAAACTTGGGGTTGATCTCTTTAGGGGATCGGCCTCCTTGGAACTCTATAGGGGTTCCTCCCTCCAAGTTGCTGCTCAAAGGCTGCAGAAAAGATTCATCTATTGCTTGTCAAAAGAGAAGGAATACATGGCTATTTATAGGGCTTCTAAACCCAAACTCCTAATAGGAATCCTACTTAAGACTCTTACTTCTAACCAACTCCTAATATGACTCATACTCAAGACTTCTATTCCCTTACAACTCCTAATTCTTCTCTAAGAGAAAACCTCCTAACAGAATATCCCTCTCAATTAGGACTCTCCTAGTTAGAGTCCTAACAGACCCGCCCTCTTCAAATCAGCCTTGTCCTCGAGGCTGAGATTCCATGAACTCGGGGAACCGGGTCTTCAGCTCCTCATATGGTTCCCATGTGGCGTCTTCAAGTGGTAGATTATTCCAATGCACTAGTACTTTAGTAGAGGGATGTCGGCGACGATCACGATCCTCAAGATCAAGGATAGCCTGTGGTTGGGCTTGAATAACTCAATCCTCGCCAGTGTTGGGCGGTTGGATCTGGGGTGACTCGTGTTCTCCCAACTTGGGCTTTAGGCATGATACGGGAAGACAGGATGAATTTTGGCATCCTCGTGTAATTTAAGTCTCAGATGCCACGGCTCCAATACACTCTGTGATCCGATAGGGCCCATAAAAACGTGGGGATAGCTTCATGGAGGCTCGAAAGTGTTGATAGAGAGTTGCTTGTATGGTTGTAGGCTAAGATAAACCCAATCTCCCACTGAAAATTCTCTTTCACTTCGTCGTGTGTCCGCTTGCTGCTTCATTCTGCTTGAGCGATAGAGAGATTATCTTTTAATAGTTGTAAGAGTTTGTCCCTATCAATCAATTCTTGGTCAACTGATCTACCTTGGTGAGCCAATTACATACTTTGGAATCACAAAATTTGGTCGACCATACAATGCTTCATAAGGGGCACATTTTGTAGATGAATGATATGTAGTATTATACCACCATTCGCCTAGGGAAGCCATTTAAGCCCACTCTTTTTGGTCGGTCAAGCTAGCGAAATACCGGAGGTATGTCTCTAAGCACCTATTTACCACCTCTGTTTGGCCGTCGGTTTGTGGATGATACTGTTGTGCTCATCTTGAGTTTGGTGCCTTGTAACTGAAATAACTTCGGTCCAAACTTTACTAGTGAAGATCCTGTCCACGATCACTTACGATGGATCTTGGCATCCCATGCAGTTTAACAATATTTTCTATGAAAATCTGGGCAATACTAGCGGCAAGTGTAGGGATTTCTCACAAACACAAAAAATGAGCATATTTAAATAAAGTCGATCAACCACCACGAGAATCGTGCTTTTACCTTTGGAAGATGGTAGCCCTTCAATAAAGTCCATGGAGATGTTAGTCCACACCGAAGTCCGGGTATGGGTAGTGGTTGTAGCTTCCCCGGATTTGCCATAGTTTCACCCTTGTCTTTGTTGACATATATCACATTGTGCCACATATTCAAAGCAATAATTTTTTTCATCCCTCTCAATAAAAAAAAAATTTTGCTTCACTCTTTTGTAGGTTCTTAGGAATCCAGAGTGCCTGTGAAGGTATAGAGTGCATTTCATGCAAGATGATTGCGATGCAAGGGGAGTCGTGTGTAAGCACAATCACGACCTTTGTAGCGTAAATCCCTCGAATCCCGTGTGTAGTGGGCTATTGCACTTGGATCCTCCTCTAATTTTTTTTATGATCTTGTTGATCTCTGGATCCTTCTTCCATTCTTCCCTAATGTCATCGAGGAGACCGGTGGTAGGAAGGAGATGGCTGAAACCTTAGCTTGTTCAGTAGTGAGGAGAGTGCATCATCCAAACAACGTTTTCTTTCCCCTTTTTGTAAATAATTTCATAATCAAATCCAAGAAGTTTGGTTACCCATTTTTCTGCTCAGGGGATGATATCTTTTGCTCCAAAAAGTACTTGAGGCTTTTATGGTCAGTTTTAATTTGAAATCGCCGGCCGATCAAGTAAGGTCTCCACATCGTTACTGCGTGTACAATGGCAAGCATCTCCTTATCATATACTGACATATTTTGATGGGAGAGAGATAATGCCTTGCTAGTATATGCGAGTGGTCGACCATTTTGCATGAGAACGACTCCAATTCCGACTCCAGATGCGTCGGCCTCAATGATGAAGGGTCTATTGAGATCTGGTAGCGCAAGTACCGACGTCATTGTCATGGCTGCTTTAAGTTTGTCGAACGCAGCAGAGGCTTTGTCCGACCATTGGAAAGCATCTTTTTTCAGTAAAGAAGTGAGTGGTGCACTGATCTTCCCATAGTCCTTAACAAATTTTCGGTAGTAGCCCGTTAGTCCAAGGAACCCCTCGGTAATTTTTTTTGTTTGTAGGTTTTATTGACCTTGCATTGCCTCAATTTTTTGTGGGTCTACCGCCACTCCTTCTTATGATATTATATGCCCATGGTACTTTACTTTTTTTGCTGGAGAAAGCTGCACTTTGGTTGCTTAACAAAAAAAGAGTATTCTCCGGAAGGATCGTCAAAACAATCCGTAAATGCTTGAAAGTGAGTCTCAAGGGAAGGGCATGCGAGAATATCATCGAAAAAATACCAGCACAAATTTACGAAGAAAGCTCCAAAATATATCATTCATAAGACTTTGAAAGGTTGAAGGAGCATTAGTGAGTCCAAAAGGCATTACCAAGAATTCATAATGGCCATCATGTGTGCGAAATGCAATTTTTGGAATGTCATCGTCACATACCCGAATTTGGTGGTAACCGGATCGGAGGTCCAACTTCGTGAAGACTCGAGCTCCTTTCAATTCATCAAGAAGTTCATCCACCACTGGTATTGGGTATTTGTCCTTAACGGTGATACAATTTAAAGCTCGGTAGTCGATGCACATCCGCCAAGTTCCGTCCTTCTTGCGTACAAGTAGCACCGGTGAGGAATATGGGCTGCAACTTGGTCGAATCACCCCTGTTTCAAGCATCTCCTTTTCAATCTTTTCAATTTCATCTTTCTGGAGGTGAGGATATCGGTATGGTCGAGTGTTCGCTGGTGGCTTGACCGGAAGGATTGGAATTCGATGGTCATGTTTCCGAGAAGGAGGAAGACCGCGCAGTTCAGCAAATATGTCGGCAAATTCAGTAAGAAATTAGGCAAGATTTTGATCTTCAAATTCTATTTTCTTCCCCTTCGGTTGCTGCTGGAGGTGCATCAAAAAGGCACCATTTACCTTATGTAAAACTTTCTCCATTCGTTGGGTCGAAACAGTGGTAACGTTGCTTCCGTGCTTCCCGCGTAGGATGATATGTTTGCCCTTACAGTAGAATTTCATAATTAATTTAGAAAAGTTCCAAGAGACATCACCTAGTGTAGTCAGCCATTCTATACCAAGCACTGCCTCATAGTCATCGATAGGTAGGAGGAAGAAATCGGTGATAATTTCTTGGTCTTGCAGTAATAGTTTCACCTGTGGGCATCTTTGGTCGCACTTTAGGATTCTACCATCGGCAACCTTTACGTCGAACTTGCTGCAACCTTCAATATGCAGTGCCATCCGAGCAGCAACCTTACTATTCAGGAAGTTATTAGTGCTACCCGTGGTCGATGAGAACAGTGATCGACTGTTGTTTGAGAAGGCCTCCAACTTTCATCGTTTATGATTTGAGTAGCCGGCTAGTGCGTAAATACCGTAATATCGGTCGGCTGTGGCTCTTCTTCCATATCTTCTTCTTCATGTTCAAGGCTCTCTTCTAGATGTTCAATGACCTCTTCTTCTACTGGTTCAATCATAAGAAGTCTACCTTTTTTTATAGCGATGCTCGTGGCTCCACGGCTCGTCGCAAATGCCAACATAACCCTTCGCAGATCGCTCCCCGTTTCTTCTCTTGTTAACCTTTTCGGTGCAGGGACTCGGTTGATAGTAGGGGGCTGAGGGCTTTAGTATTATAGGTCGTGGAGTGATCCTAGTCCTCCAGGCTTCATGGTTCAATCGCTCCTCTTGAAGTCGTGCGAAAGAGATGGCTGCCATAAGCGTGTATGGTTGTCGCGCCTTAACTTCTCCCCGGATCTCCGGCTTTAGGCCCTCAATAAAAGTCCCCAATAACTATTTTTCAGACCAATCACGAGTTTGATTAGATAACCTTTCAAACCTGGTTTGGTACTCCTGAATGGTGGAGGTTTGTCGGATCTTTGCTAGTTGTCCGTCAATGTTCTCGTAATAAGTTGGTCCGAAGCGAATCAGTAGTCCTTCTTTGAATTGTCACCATGAAAGGACTCCATAAGTATGTTCAAACCAGTCAAACCATTGTATAGCATCCCCTTCAAGATGTATAGATGTAATTTCCACCATGGATGCATCCGCAGTTTTATGGTACCGAAAATATCGCTCCGCGCGCGAGATCCAACCAATTGGGTCTCCTTCTTCCCATCTAGGGAAGTCCACTCTTATGCGCGAATAGTTGGGGTCGGTCATAGAGCCTCCCCTCTCTTGGAAGTTATCTCTTTGGGCATGATGTGATTGGTTAGAGCTCTCTCCTTGATGTGATTTCTTCGGGCTTGGTGGTCGGCCCAGACTGAATTCGGTAAGGAGAGTCCGAATCTTATCCTCCATTCGTGCCTCAAAGGCTTCAAATTTAGCATTGATTGCCTCCTCAGATGCCATAGTATATGACTCCAAATCTGTGATGTTAAGATCTCTCTTTTGTTGATGAGTTAAAGGTATGTATAGGTTTGATAGAAATCAGTGAAAGTTTGCTGCAGAATTGTGTTGTCTTATAAGAGCAGAATTATCGTCGAAGAAATAGCGGTTTCTCGATGAAATCTCCACAAAAAAATTGAGAGATTTGAGGAGAGATTGACAGCAATATCTTAGTTTATATGACAGCAAGGATGTCCATCAAGAAAATTTCGGTAGTAACAGCAAAAAAATTGGTGTAAGTTGCGATAGCAGAATTCTCGTCGAAAAATTTCAGCAACTTACGATGAAAATTTGCAGCAATATAGGAACGAATTTTTTTTTTTTGGACTTTCGGATAGGGATAAATAAATTGCAGCAGCAGTAAGGTAGGAAACCAGAACCTATTACAATTCACGGGGAGGTCAAAGGATGATCTCCGGTGGTGGAGATGATGGCGGAATTTGACAACGATCTCTTAAGCAATTGTGGGAATTGCTTTGGGCGGTTGTGGAGGGTTGATGGATGGCTATGGAAGGGCAGCGAGATGCCAAGAACGCTGCTCTGATACCAGGTGTTAGAACCCTTGCAGATTCTAAACTTGGGGTTGATCTCTTTAGGGGATCGGCCTCCTTGGAACTCTATAGGGGTTCCTCCCTCCAAGTTGCTGCTCAAAGGCTGCAGAAAAGATTCATCTATTGCTTGTCAAAAGAGAAGGAATACATGGCTATTTATAGGGCTTCTAAACCCTAACTCCTAATAGGAATCCTACTTAAGACTCTTATTTCTAACCAACTCCTAATATGACTCATACTCAAGACTTGTATTCCCTTACAACTCCTAATTCTTCTCTAAGAAAAAACCTCCTAACAGAATGTCCCTCTCAATTAGGATTCTCCTAGTTAGAGTCCTAACAGAGTGTCCCTCTCAATTAGGACTTTCCTAGCTAGAGTCCTAACAAGACGGTGCTGCCTCTTGCTTCGCTCACTGTCCGTCGCTTGCCGCTCGCTCGCGCAGCCAAAATGGCTAGTTTTGGTCGGTTTTAGGGATGTTTTGGCCTGTTTTTGAGCTGTTCTTGCATGCAGCGACGACCATCATGAGCGGAACAAAACGTCACCCATCTCAGCATCATGGAACCCCCCCGGGTGGCATAAGGCTGGATGGGGCATTCGTATAGCAGGGACGGTGGTTCCTTTGGCTTTGCTCGCTGTCTGCCGCTCGCCACTCGCTCGCGCAGCCAAAAATGGCCAGTTTTGGCCCATTTTTGGGCCGTTTTGGCCTGTTTTTGGGATATTCTTGCGCGCCGCGTCGATCGTCGTGAGCGTAGCAAAACATCAGGCATCTCAACACCCTAGATCCCCTCGGGTGGCACAAGGCTGGATGGGGCTTTCGTATAGCAGGGACGGTGCCGCCTCTTGCTTCGCTCGCTCTCTGCCGGTCGTCGATCCCTCGCGCAGCCAAAAATGGCCAGATTTGCCCCGTTTTTAGGCCGTTTTGGCCTATTTTTGGGCTGCTCTTGCGTGCCGCGGCGATTGTCATGAGCGGAGCAAAACATCAGCTATCTCAACACCCTTGGAACTCCCCGGGTGGCACAGGGCTGGATGGGGCTTTCGTATAGCTGGGACGGTGCTGCCTCTCGCTTCGCTCATTGTTTGCCGCTCGCAGCTCGCTCGCGCAACGAAAAATGGCCAGTTTTGGCACTTTTTGGGCCGTTTTGGCCTATTTTTGGGCTGTTTTTGTGTGCCGCCGTGACCGTCGTGAGCGGAGGAGAACGTCGGCCATCTTTGCACCCTGGAACCCCCCGGGTGGCACAGGGCTGGTCGGGGCTTTCGTATAGCTGGGACAGTGCTGCCTCTTGTTTCGATCGTTGTGTGTCGCTTGCTGCTCGCTCGCGCAGCCAAAAATGATCAGTTTTGGCCCGTTTTTGGGTTGTTTTGGCCTGTTTTTGAGTTGTTTTGGCCTGTTTTTGAGCTGTGCTTGCATGCCGCGATGACCATCATGAGCGGAGCAAAACGTCACGCATCTCAGCATCCTGGAACCCCACGGGTGGCACAAGGCTGGATGGGGCTTTCGTATTGTAGGGAAGGTGCTGCCCCTTGCTTCGCTCGCTGTCCGCTGCTCGTCACTCGATCGCACAGCCAAAAATGGCCAATTTTGGCACGTTTTTGGGCTGTTTTGGCCTGTTTTTGGGCTGTTCTTGCAGGCCGCGACGATCGACATGAGCAGAGCAAAACGTCATCCATCTCAGCACCTGGGAACCCCTCGGGTGGAACATGGCTAGATGGGGCTTTCGTATAGCAGGGATGGTGTTGCTCCTTGCATCGCTCGCTGTCCGTCGCTCGTCGCTCGCTCGATCAGCCAAAAATGGATAATTTTGGCCCGTTTTGGGCCGTTTTAGCCTGTTTTTGGGTTGTTCTTGTGTGCCGCGGTGACTGTCGTAAGCGAAGAAAAATGTCAGCCATCTTAGCACCCTGGAACCCCTCGGGTGGCACAGGGCTAGATAGGGCTTTCGTATAGCAGGGATGGTGCAGCCTCTCGCTTCGCTCGCTGTCCGCTGTCCGCCGCTCACCGCTCATTCGCTCAGCCAAAAATGGCCAGTTTTGGCCCGTTTTTGGGTCGTTTTGGCCTCTTTTAAGGCTTTTCTTGCATGCTGCGGCGACCGACGTGAGCGGAGCAAAACGTTAGCCATCTTAGCACCCTAGAACCCCCCGGGTGACATAGGGCTGGAAGGGGCTTTCGTATAGCAGGGACAGTGCTGCCTCTCGCTTCGCTCGCTGTCCGCCGCTCGCCGCTCGCTCGCTCAGCCATAAACGGCCAGTTTTGGCACATTTTTTGGCCGTTTTGACCTGTTTTGGGCTGTTCTTGTTTCCTGCCGTGACCGTCGTGAGCGGAGTAAAACGTCAGCCTTCTTAGCACCCTGGAACCCCCAGGTTGGCATAGGGCTAGATAGGGCTTTTGAATAGCTGGGACGGTGCTGCCTCTCGCTTCACTCGCTGTCCGCCGCTCGTCGCTCGTTCGCTCAGTAAAAAATGGCCAGTTTTGGCCCGTTTTGGCCTGTTTTTGGGCTTTTCTTGCATGCCGCGATGACCGTCATGAGCGGAGGAAAACATCAGCCATCTCAGCACCCTGGACCCCCCCGGGTGGCACAAGGTTGGTTGGGGCTTTCGTATAGCAGGGACCGTGCTGCCTATCGCTTCGCTCATTGTCAGCCGCTCGCCACTTGCTCACTGAGCCAAAAATGGCCAGTTTGGCCAGTTTTTGGGTCGTTTTGGCCTGTTTTTCGGCTGCTTTGGCGTGCCGCCATGACCGTCGTGAGCGGAGCAAAACATCAGCCATCGCAGCACCCTGGAACCCCCCAGGTGGCATATAGCTGGATGGGGCTTTTGTATAACAGGGTTGGTGCTGCCTCTCGCTTCGCTCGCTGTCCGCCGCTCGTCGCTCGTTCGCTCAGCTAAAAATGACCAATTGTGACCCTTTTTGGGCCATTTTGGCCTATTTTTGGGCTTTTCTAGCGTGCCGCGATGACCGTCGTGAGCGGAGCAAAACGTCAGCCATCTCAGCACCCTGGAACTCCCCGGGTGGCACAGGGCTAGATGGGGCTTTCGTATAGCAAGGACAGTGCTGCCTTTCGCTTCCACGCTGTCCGCCACTCGCCACTCATTCGCTCAGCCAAAAATGGTCAGTTTTGGCCTATTTTTTGGCTTTTTTTGCATGCCGCGGTGACCGTCGTGAGCGGAGCAAAACGTCAGCCATCTCAGCACCCTGGAACCCCCCAGGTGGCATATAGCTGGATGGGGCTTTTGTATAACAGGGTTGGTGCTGCCTCTCGCTTCGCTCGCTGTCCGCCGCTCGTCGCTCGTTCGCTCAGCTAAAAATGGCCAATTGTGGCCCTTTTTGGGCCATTTTGGCCTGTTTTTGGGCTTTTCTAGCGTGCCGCGATGACCGTCGTGAGCGGAGCAAAACGTCAGCCATCTCAGCACCCTGGAACCCCCGAGTGGCACAGGGCTAGATGGGGCTTTCATATAGCAGGGACAGTGCTGCCTCTCACTTTGCTCGCGGTCCGCCGCTCGCCGCTCATTCGCTCAGCCAAAAATGGGCAGTTTTGGCCCATTTTTGGGCCGTTTTGGCCTGTTTTTGGACTTTTCTTGCGTGTCGCGGCGACCGTCGTGAGCGGAGCAAAACGTCAGCCATCTCAGCACCCTGAAACTCCCTAGGTGGCACAGGGCTAGATAGGGCTTTCGTATTGCAGGTATGGTGCTGCCTCGCGCTTCGCTCACTGTCCGCCGCTCGCTGCTCGCTCGTGCAGCCAAAAATGGCTAGTTTTGCCCCTTTTTTGGGCCGTTTTGGCATGTTTTTGGGCCGTTCTTGTGTGCCGCAGCGACCGTCGTGAGCAAAGCAAAACGTTACCCATCTCAGCACCCTGGAACCCCCCGGGTGGCACATGGCTGGATGGGGCTTTCGTACAGCAGGGATGGTGCGGCCTCTCGCTTCGCTCGCTGTCCGCCGCTCACTGCTCGTTCGCTCAACCAAAAATGGCCAGTTTTGGCCCATTTTTGGGCTGTTTTGGCCTGTTTTAGGGCTTTTCTTGCGTGTCGCGGTGATCGTCGTGAGCGGAGCTAAACGTCAGCCATCTCAGCACCCTGGAACTCCCTGGTTGGCACAGGGCTGGATGGGGCTTTCGTATAGCAGGGACGGTGTTGCCTTGTGTGTCTCTACAAGAAAGGATAATTTTTAGGTACCAATTTACTTTTGGGTGCCTCAAAAGTTGATCTATATTGTTTGTCATGTTGCATAGAGTTTATAATGGTTCCTTTAGGAACCCAAATTAATTTGTTCGGACTAATTTTCTTGAATGGCAGTAATGCATTTTGTGTCCATACTTGCAACAAAAGTTGCATTTGCTTTGGTGTTGAACATGTAGGATGGGGCCTTTTATGAAGGTGGTTGGATTTTGGTAAGAATTTCTCACAAATCTGATTCCACTTCTTTTGGGTACGTGACCATTGTTTGTAAGGATCATGTTTAAAGACTTGCTACCAACCTCAAATTTCTTCAAGGTGTCCATGAGTAGCAAGTTTTGCTTTTGGATAGTTTCTAGATCATAGCATTTGTTACCTCCTCTCCGATGGCCATTAAGGCATAATGAGCAACTTGCTCGGTGTTGGACTCCTCTTCTTCGGATGCGCTTGAATCATCCCATGTTGCTTTGAGTGTCTTCTTCTTTGATGTTCTCTTCTTGGCTTGGGGACAATCATTCTTGTAATGTCCTGGCCTTTTGCACTCAAAGCAAATAACTTGGTCCCTTTTGAGTTCAAGTTTATTTTTTGTGTTATTTTTAAACTTTTTTCTTTTAATGAATTTTTTGAATTTCCTTGTTAGAAGTGCTAAGTCATCGTCACAGTCCTCGTCACTTGAGTTTTCTCTCAAGTGGTCATCTAAAGTTCTAAGTGCCATATCCTTCCTGTTTTTGGAAGGATGTCTTCTTGCTCTTCATGAGACTTGCATGTCATTTCATAGATCATTAATGACCCGATTAGTTCTTCAAGAGGGAAGTTGCTTAAATCTTTAGCCTCTTGAATATCAATGACTTTAGGGTCCCAACTCTTAGGAAGGGATCTTAGAATCTTATTTACAAGCTCAAAATCCGAAAAAATTTTGCCGAGTCCTTTTAGACCATTGATGACATCCGTGAAACGGGTGTACATGTCGCCAATAGCCTTGCTCGGTTTCATTCGGAAAAGTTCGAAAGAGTGTATCAAAAGATTGATTTTTGACTCTTTTACTCTACTTGTGCCTTCGTGGGTCACTTCGAGTGTATGCTAAATATCAAATGTGGTTTCACAAATCGAAACACGATTAAACTCATTTTTATCCAGCGCACAAAATAAGGCATTCATAGCCTTTGCATTCAGAGCGAAAGTCTTCTCCAATTCATTCCATTCGATCATTGGAAGAGAGGATTTCGAAAAATCATTTTTGACAAGATTCCAAAGTTCAAAATCCATCAAAATAAGGAAGATCGTCATTCGGGTCTTCCAATAGGTGTAGTCCGTCCCATTGAATATGGGTGGACGTGTAATAGAATGACCCTCTTGGTTTCCGGCATATGCCATCTCTCTTGTGTTTTAATCCATTTGAGAGTGAACCCCGCTCTGATACCAATTGTTAGGATCAAGAGCACTAAGAGGGGGGGAGGGTGAATTAGTGCAGCGGAAAACTTTAAACGTTTTAAAACTTTGTTCGTACGACAAAGCCGATTTCAATAGAAAATTTGATTCATAAATTTCTTTGATTGAAGATTAGGTAAGAAGCAGTTAAAACAAATCTATAAAGGCAGTTTGTAGTTATGATGGAAATCAGAATGTAAGTGCAAACTGAAATACAATGTTTGTACGGTAAAAGTGATTTTAGTAGAAAAGCCGATTTGTAAATCACTTTAACTTATGATTAGGCAAGAAGCAGTTAAAATGAATCTGTTAAGGCAGTTTGCTGTTGTGATAGAAATCAAAATGTAAGCGCAAACTGAAATACGATGTTCGTATGAGAAAAGCGATTTACATCTAAACACGATTCGAAAAATATTGAGCTTGGAAACGCATACGTAATAGCGCAGAAGGCAGTAAGCTATGAAGGAGGTTTACAGTAAGGATAATAAACTCAAAGTAAATGCAAACCAGAGAGCAGCGCGATTTAGAGTGGTTCGGTCAATCTTGACCTACATCCACTTCTGGCTTCCTCCACCGATGAGGTTGCCGATGTCCACTAGAGGCCTTCCTTCAATAGGCAAAGACCAACCATCCTTTTACAGATTCACTCCTTTTGACGGGCTTAGGAGACAACCCTTACAAACTTTTCTCTCCTCTCTTGAAAGATTTGAACTTGGAAGAAAAGAGGGAGAAGAACCTTTAGCTTATTACAACACTTTTGAGCTCAAAAATCTCAGAGTAAGATCAGGATTTTGGTGGTTTTCGTTGCTCTTTCATTGCTGAAAGAGTGGGGTATTTATAGGCCCCATACCAGTTTGAATTCCGAGCTCAAAACTGCCAATTCCCGAAATTCCAGGGTCTGGCGGTTGCACCGCCTGACTGGGGAGGTTGCACCGCCTGACAGGGCTCGAAGACTGAGCCTTTGGGCGGTGCCACCGCTTGTCAGGGGCGGTTGCACCGCCTGGCAGAGCTCGGAGACCGAGCTCAAGCGGTGCCACCGCCAGACTGGGGCGGTTGCACCGCCCAGCCAGAGCTCGGAGATCGAGCCCTAGGCGGTTGAACCGCCCAGCTAGAACTCGGAGACCGAGCCCTGGGCGGTGCCACTGCCGACCCAGGCGGTGCCACCTCTGGGCGAGAGATCTAGGTTCGAATGGGTTGATCCATTCGGCCCAATTTGGTTCTTTCAAGGGCCCAATTGCCCTTAGATTAAGTTAATGGGGTCACCTCTCAATTCTAACTTAATCATCGTGCTAACAACGATAATTCTTAAGACTTTTACTACAGCTTGCTCCGGTGCGTTAATTGCTTTTTCTGGCGAGCTCCCGATGAACTTCCGGCGAACATCCGACGGTCCTCCAACGATGCACCTACGGACTTCCAGCAAACTCCTGGACATGCGACGATCCACTTGGCTAGTTCTGACGAGCTTCTTTTGGCAAGCTCCTGGACTTCTCGGATTTGTTCCCGCAGAACCTCCAACGACCGTCCGGACTTCCGTCAAGCTCTCGAACTCCCAACGTGATCATAGTCCTGACTCCGGCGCAACTCCTACTGCATGTCTTACTTTCATCGTAGTTAATCCTGCACACTTATCTCAACATATGGATTAGATAACAAATGACAATTGATGTCATCATCAAAATCCGAGATTCAATAATCTCCCCCTTTTTGATGATGACAATCAATTGATAACGGAGTTAACCTTAACTCCCCCTATCTATGTGTCATAATTGAGATAAGTCATTCTTGAATTCAAAGCCTTTGAATTCAAGAGACATATTGATAAGTTAAAGTCATTTAACCTTATCAATACTCCCATCATGATTCCTATCATGATGTATCTCTCTGTATGATGTCAAGACTCGACATCCATTTTCAAATTTCAAATGTGAATTGTTGTAATGATAGCAATTCATCATATGGAAAGATATCAACATGTAAAATTATAATGCAAGTTCTTGATGTCTTAATATGATGCAAATATGGCAATCATAGCAAAAAGCCATAAATTTGCTAGATAATTTCTTTGTCAAGAATAATTAATGATGTGAATCAAAATCCGAAAGAGAATAATGAAATCCGATTGGAACCGAAAATTTAATTTAACACTTTCATGCAAGACTATGAGGACATGCTCATCGTTTATGAAAATTTTTCCAACATGTTATTTTTGCCATGTAATTCAATCAATAAAGTCCGAATAATAATTTTAACAAGTTTATGCATTCGGACACATCAACATTCCTAATTCTCTTCTTATGAAATCAAATTATTCTTCACTTAGAGGTTTTGTAAAAATATCAGCTAGTTGATGCTTAGTATATTGAATTCTATAATTACATCATGGTTAATAGCATGATCTCTTATAAAGTGATGTCTAATATTAATATGTTTTGTTCTTGAGTGTTGAATGGGATTCTTTGTTAAACATATTGCACTCGTGTTATCACATTTAATGGGAATGTTTTTAAGATGAACTTTATAATCTTCTAATGTGTTTTTAATCCACACAACTTGTGCACAGTGTGCACTAGCTGCAATATATTCAGCTTCAGTTGTTGATAGAACAACCGAGTTTTATTTCTTAGATGACCAGGAAACAAGGGAATGTCCCAAAAATTGACATGTTCCTGATGTGCTTTTTCTATCTAGTCTACACCCGACAAAATCCGCATCAGTATAAGCAATTAACTGAAAATTTTCAGATTTTGGATACCATAATCCTAGATTTGTGGTTCCTTTAAGATATCTAAGTATTCTTTTAACCACTTTGAGATGAGATATCTTAGGGTTCGATTGAAACCTAGCACAAAGTCTTACACTGAACATGATATCTGGTCTGGTTGTAGTGAGGTAAAGTAAACTTCCTATCATACCCCTATAAGTTTTTTGATCGAAGCTTTCTCCACTTTCATCAACTTCCAACTTCGTGGAAGTGCTCATAGGAGTGTTAACAGCTTTTGAGCTATTCATATTGAATCTATTTAGCAGATCTAGGGCATATTTAGTTTGACTAATAAAGATGCCATTCCTTAGTTGCTTAATTTACAAGCCTAAGAAAAAGGTTAACTCTCCCATCAAACTCATTTCAAATTCGAGACTCATGGTTTTAGCAAAAGATTCACAAAGAGATTCATTCGTAGAACCGAAGATAATGTCATCAACATAGAATGAACAATGAGAAAGTTATTTTCAAATTTTTTTTATAAATAATGTAGTATCGACCTTGCCTTTTGTGAAATTATTTTCAATAAGAAAAGTACTTAGTCTGTCATACCAAGCCCTTGGGGTTTGTTTTAAATCATAGAGAGCTTTGGTTAATTTAAATACATGATTAGGGAGGCTATTATTTTCAAATTCGGGAGAGCTTTGGTTAATTTAAATACATGATTAGGGAGGCTATTATTTTCAAATCCGGGAGGCTGTTCAACATAAACTTCTTCAGAAACAAAGCCATTTAGAAAAGCGCTTTTAACATCCATTTGAAATAACTTAAAATTATTATTACTAGCATAGGCAAGGAGCATCCTTATGGCTTCTAATCTAGCCACAGGAGGGAAGGTTTCTTCGTAATCGATACCTTCTTCTTGGTTGAAACCTTTGGCCACTAGTCTAGCCTTGTTTCTCACCACGATACCATATTCATCTTGCTTGTTTCTAAAAACCTATTTAGTACCAATAACTAAATGGTCATTTGGCCTAGGAACAAGCTTCCACACCTTATTTCTCTCAAATTGATTTAACTCATCTTGCATTGCGATAATCCATGAATCATCTTTTATGGCTTCGTCAATACATTTAGGTTCAATTTGGGAGAGAAAAGCGGCGTTGGCACAAAAATTTTTAAAAGATGAACGTGTTTGAACCCCCTTAGATGTGTCTCCTAGGATTAGCTCCTTAGAATTATCATCTACATACTTCCAGTCCTTAGGTAAGGAAGTTTCGGAAGTGGATGCATCTAAGTTGCTAGTTGGAGAAGGGGTTTCGTTTAAATTCAAAGAATCGAAATTAACATCATCATCAAAGTCATTTTTCTTGATTTCAAAAATCTAATTAAAAACAACATGAATGGATTCTTCTATTATTAAAGTCCTTTTATTGAAGATACGAAAAGCTTTAGAAACCGAAGAATAACCAATAAAAATTCCTTCATCGGATTTAGCATCAAATTTTCCTAAGGCATCTTTCTCATTCAAGATAAAACACTTGCACCCAAAAACATTAAAATATAAAACATTGAGTTTTTTTTTGTTCCACAACTCATAGGGACTTTTGGGGAGTAAGGGTCTTACTAAAACTCTAATCAAAATATAGCATGCAGTGTTTACAGCTTCGGCCCAAAAATATTTGGGTAGGCTTTGTTCATTCATCATGGTTCTTGCCATTTCTTATAAATTTCTGTTCTTTCTTTCTACTACTCCATTTTGTTGAGGATTTCTTGGAGTAGAGAAGTTGTGGTTGAATCCATTAGATTCACAGAATTCTTGGAAATCACGGTTTTGAAATTCACCACCGTGATCACTTCGAATTGATGAAATCATAAAACCTTTTTCATTTTGAACAAGTTTGCAAAACTTGGTGAAATATCTAAAGCATTCATTTTTGTGTTTCAAAAAATAAGTCCATGTGTATCTACTATAGTCATCTACAATGACGAGGGCATATTTGCTACCTCCTAGGCTTGATGTAGAGATTGGTCCGAACAAGTCTATATGGATCAATTGTAAGGGCCTTGATGTGCTTATTTGGTTCTTAGATTTGAAACTACTCTTAATTTGTTTTCATAATTGACAAGCATCACACACATTATCTTTGATGAACTTGATGTGAGGAATTCCTCGTACAAGTTCTTTGGATGATATTTGAGTAATTAGTATCATACTAGCGTGACCTAATCTTCTGTACCATAGCCAAGCATCCTCATTTAAAACCGAAAAACACATTTCATTACACAAATCATTGATGTCAATGGTGTATACGTTATTTTGTTTTAGTGCTATCACAGATGTGTTGTTGTATGATTTATTAAGGATGCATGCATTAGATTCGAATTTGACAATATATTCTTTATCACATAATTGACTAATACTCAAGAGATTATGTTTTAAACCATCAACTAACAAAACATCTTCAATAAAGAAGTTAGATTTGTTACCTATGGTTCCTTTGCCAATGATTTTACCTGTGTTGTTGTCTCCGAAGGTGACATAGCCTTCGTCTATGCTAGTGAGCTTAGAGAATTGAGATGGATCTCCGGTCATATGCCTTGAGCATGCACTATCAAGGTACCATCTCTTGCTCCTAGTTTGTGATGGTGTGTGTCTCTACAAGAAAGGATAATTTTTATGTACCCATTTATTTTTAAGTGCCTCAAAAGTTGATCTATATTGTTTATCATGTTGCATATAGTTTATCATGGTTCCTTTAGGAACCCAAATTAATTTGTTCAGACTAATTTTCTTGAATGGACAATAATGCGTTTTGTGTCCATGCTTGCAACAAAAGTTGCATTTGCTTTGGTATTGAACATGTAGGATGGGGCCTTTTATGAAGGTGGTTAGATTTTGGTGAGAATTTCTTACAAATCCGATTCCACTTCTTTTGGGAACGTGACCCTTGTTTGTAAGGATCATGTTTAAAGACGTGCTACCAACCTCAAATTTCTTCAAGGTGTCCATGAGTAGCAAGTTTTGCTTTTGGATAGTTTCTAGATCATGGCATTTGATACAAGAGCCTATACTATCATGATATTCAATCTTTAACTTATCGAAATCACAATTAAAACTATCATGCTCCTTTTTTAGTAATTTATATTTTCTACTTATAATCTTGCATTCATCATATAAATCGTGGAAGGCATTTAATAATTAATCAAATGATAAATCTGCATCAATTAAATTTGTTACCTCCTCTCCGATGGCCATTAAGGCGTAATGAGCAACTTGCTCGGTGTTGGACTCCTCTTCTTCGGATGCGCTTGAATCATCCCATATTGCTTTGAGTGCCTTCTTCTTTGATGTTCTCTTCTTGGCTTGGGGACAATCACTCTTGTAGTGTCCCGGCTTTTTGCACTCATAGCAAATAACTTGGTCCCATTTGGGTTCAAGTTTATTTTTTGTGTCATTTTTAAACTTATTTCTTTTAATTAATTTTTTGAATTTCCTTGTTAGAAGCGCCAAGTCATTGTCGCAGTCCTCATCACTTGAGTTTTCTCTCAAGTGGTCATCTAAAGTTCTAAGTGTCATATCCTTCCTGTTCTTTGGAAGGATATCTTCTTGCTCTTCATGAGCCTTGCATGTCATTTCGTAGGTCATTAATGACCCGATTTGTTCTTCAAGAGGAAAGTTGCTTAAATCTTTAGCCTCTTGAATAGCAGTGACTTTAGGGTCCCAACTCTTAGGAAGGGATCTTAGAATCTTATTTACAAGCTCAAAATCTAAAAAACTTTTGCCGAGTCCTTTTAGACCATTGACGACATCCGTGAAATGGGTGTACATGTCGCCAATAGTCTCACTCGGTTTCATTCGGAAAAGTTCGAAAGAGTGTATCAAAAGATTGATTTTTGACTCTTTTACTCTACTTGTGCCTTCGTGGGTCACTTCGAGTGTATGCCAAATATCAAATGCGGTTTCACAAACCGAAACACGATTGAACTCATTTTTATCAAGCGCACAAAATAAGGCATTCATAGTCTTTGCATTAAGAGCGAAAGTCTTCTTCTCCAATTCATTCCATTCGATCATTGGAAGAGAATATTTCGAAAAACCATTTTCAACAAGATTCCAAAGTTCAAAATCCATCGAAATAAGGAAGATCCTCATTCGGGTCTTCCAATAGGTGTAGTCCGTCCCATTGGACATGGGTGGATGTGTAATAGAATGGCCCTCTTGGTTTTCGGCATATGCCATCTCTCTTGGGTTTTAATCCGTTTGAGAGTTAACCCCGCTCTAATACCAATTGTTAGGATCAAGAGCACTAAGAGGGGGGTGAATTAGTGCAGCGGAAAACTTTCAACCCCGCTGTCCGTCACTCGCCGCTCGCTTGCTCAGCCAAAAATGACTAGTTTTGTTCCGTTTTAGGGCCGTTTTGGCATGTTTTTGGGCTGTTCTTGCGTGCTGCGGTGACCATCGTGAGCGGAGCAAAACGTCAACCATCTCAGAACCCTGGAACCCCTTGGGAGGCATAGGGCTGGATGGGCCTTTCGTATAGCATGGATGGTGTTGCCTCTCGCTTCGCGCGCTTTTCTTCGCCCGCCGCTCGCTCGCGCAGTCAAAAATGGCCTGTTTTGTCCCATTTTTGGGCCTGGCTTGTTTTCGGGTTGTTCTTGCGTGCCGCGGCGACCGTCGTGAGCGGAGCAAAACGTCAGTCATCTTAGGACCCTGGAACACCCCGGGTGGCACAAGGCTGGATGGGGCTTTCGTATAGCAGGGACAGTGCTGCCTCTCGCTTTGCTGGTTGTCCGTCGTTCGTCTCTCGCTTGCTCAGCCAAAAATGGCTAGTTTTGGCCCCTTTTTGGCCATTTTGGCCTGTTTTTGGGTTATTCATGTGTGCTGCGGCGACAGTCTTGAGCGGAGCAAAACGTCAACCATCTCAGCACCCAGGAACCCCCTGTGTGGCATAGGGCTGGATGGGGCTTTCGTATAGCAGGGACGGTGCTGCCTCTCGCTTTGCTCGTCGCTCGCTTGCGCAGCCAAAAATGGCCAGTTTTGGCCCATTTTTGGGCCGTTTAGGCCTGTTTTCGGGCTGTAATTGCGTGCCGCGATGACCATCGTGAGCGGAGCAAAACGTCAGTCATCTCAGCACCTTGGAACACTCTGGGTGGTATAGGACTGGATGGGGCTTTCATATAGCAGGGGCGGTGCTTCCTCTTGCTTCGCTCGCTGTCCGCCGCTCGTCGCTCGCTCGCGTACGCTCATTTTTGGGCCGTTTTGGCCTGTTTTTGGGCTGTTCACGTGTGTCGCGGTGACCATCGTGAACGAAGCAAAACGTCAGCCATCTTAGACACTGGATCCCCCCGGGTGGCACAGTGCTTGATGGGGCTTTCGTATAGCAGGGACGGTGCTGCCCTTTGGCTTCGCTCGCTGTCCACCACTCGCTCGCTCAGCCAAAAATGGCCTATTTTGGCCCTTTTTGGGCCGTTTTGGCCTGTTTTGGGTTGTTCTTGTGTGCCACCGTGACCGTCGTGACAAAGCAAAACGTCAGACATCTCAGCACCCTAAGATGGGTGATGTTGTGCTTCGCTCATGATGGTCGTCGCAGCATGCAAAAATAGCCCAAATATAGGCCAAAACAACCCAAAAACGGGCCAAAATTGGCCATTTTTGGATGAGCGAGCGAGTGACGAGTGACGGACAGTGAGCAAAGCGAAAGGCAGCACCGTCCCTGCTATACGAAAGCCCCATCTAAACCTGTGCCACTAGGGGGTTTCCAGGGTGCTGAGATGGCTGACGTTTTGCTCCGCTCATGACGGTTGCTACAGCATGCAAGAACAGCCCAAAAACAGGCCAAAATGACCCAGAAACGGGCCAAAACTGGCCATTTTTGGCTGCGTGAGCGAGTGACGAGTGACGGACATGAGCGAAGCGAACGGTAGCACCGTCCCTGCTATACGAAATCCCCATCCAACCCTATACCACCTAGGGGTTCTAGGGTGCTGAGATGGCAGAAGTTTTGCTCCGCTCACGACGGTCACCGCGACACTCAAGAACAGCCCAAAAACAAGCCAAAACAGCCTAAAAAGGACCAAAACTTGCCATTTTTAGCTGCGCGAGCGAGCGGCGAGCGGCGAATAGCGAGCGAAGTGAGAGGCAGCACCATACCTGCTATACGAAAGTTCCATCCAGCCTTGTGCCACCCAGGGGGTTCCCAGGAGCTGAGATGGTTGACGTTTTGCTCCACTCATGACAATCGCCGCGGCACGCAAGAAAAGCCAAAAAACAAACCAAAACAGCCCAAAAAGGCACCAAAACAGGCCATTTTTGGCTGCGCGAGCGAGCGGCGAGCAGCGGATAGTGAGCAAAGCTAGGGGCAGCACCTTCCCTACAATATGAAAGCCCCATCCAGCCCTGTGCCAACCTGGGGTTTCCAGGGTGCTGAGATGGTTGACGTTTTGCTCCGCTCACGACGGTCGCTACAGCATGCAAGAATAGCCCAAAAATAGGCCAAAATGGCTCCAAAATGGGCCAAAACTAGCCATTTTTGGCTGCGCAAGCGAGCGGCAAGCGACGGATAGCGAGCGAAGCGAGAGGAAGCACCGTCCCTGCTATACGAAAGCCCCATCCAGTCCTGTGCCACCCAGGGTGTTCTAGGGTGCTGAGATGACTAACGTTTTGCTCTGCTCATGACGGTCGCTGCGGCACGCAAAAACAGCCTGAAAACAGGGCAAAACGGCCCAAAAATGGGCCAAAACTGGCCAGTTTTGGCTGCACGAGTGAGCGGCGAGCGACGTAAAGTGAGCGAAGCGAGAGGCAGCACTGTCCCTGCTATGCGAAAGCCCCATCCAATCTTGTGCCACCCTGGGGGTTCTAGGGTGCTGAGATGGTTGACGTTTTTCTCCGCTCACGACGGTCGCCGCAGCACGCAAGAACAACCCAAAAACAGGCCAAAACGGCCCAAAAAGGGCCAAAACTAGCCATTTTTGGCTGAGCGAGCGAGCAGTGAGCGACGGACAGCGAGCGAAGCGAGAGGCAGCACCGTCCCTGCTATACGAAAGCCCATCCAGCCCTGTGGCACCCGGGGGGTTCCAGGGTGTTGAGATGGCTGATGTTTTTCTCCGCTCACAATGGTCGCCGCAGCACGCAAGAACAACCCAAAAATAAGCCAAAATGGCCCCAAAACGGGCCAAAACTGACTATTTTTGGCTAAGCGAGCGAGCGACGGACAGCGAGCGAAGCGAGAGGCAGCACCGTCCCAGCTATACGAAAGCTCCATCCAGCCCTGTGCAACCCGGGGGGTTCCAGGGTGCGGAGATGGCTGACGTTTTTCTCCAATCATGACGGTCATGGCGGCATGAAAGAACTACCCAAAAACAGGGCAAAACGGCCAAAAAAAGGGCCAAAACTGGCCATTTTTGGTTGATCAATCAAGCGGCGAATAGCGGACAGCGAGCGAAGCGAGAGGAAGCATCGTCACTACTATACGAAAGCACCATCTTGCCCTTTGCCTCCCGGGGGGTTCTAGGGTGCTGAGATGGCTAACGTTTTGCTCCGCTCACGACGGTCGCTGCGGCAAGAAAGAAAAGCCCAAAAACAAGCCAAAACAGCCCAAAAATGGGCCAAAACTAGCCATTTTTGGTTGAGTGAACGAGCGGCGAGCGACGGACAGTGAGCGAAGCGAGACGCAACACCGTCTATGCAATTCAAAAGCCCTTTCCAGCCCTGTGCCACTTAGGGGGTTCTAGGGTGCTGAGATGGATGACGTTTTGCTCTGCTCATGACGATCACCGCAGCACGCAAGAAAGCTAATAAACAGGCCAAAATGACCCAAAAATGGGCCAAAACTATCCATTTTTGGCTGAGAGAGCGAGCGGCGAGCGGCAGACAGCGAGCGAAGCGAGAGGCAGCACCGTCCCAGCTATACGAAAGCCCCATCAAGCCGTGTGCAACCCGGGGGGTTCTAGGGTGCTGAGATGGCTGACGTTTTGCTCTACTCAGGATGGTCACGGCGGCACGCAAGAACAGCCCAAAAACAGGGCAAAACGACCAAAAATGGGCCAAAACTGGCCATTTTTGGCTGAGCGAGCGAACAACGAGCGACGGACAGCGAGCAAAGTGAAAGGCAGCACCGTCCCTAGTGTAGGAAAGCTCCATCCAACCCTGTGCCACCCGAGGGGTTCTAGGGTGCTGAGATGGCTGACGTTTTGCTCCGCTCACGACGGTCGTTGCGGCACGCAAGAACAACCCAAAAACAGGCCAAAACAGCCCAAAAATCGGCTAAACTGGCCATTTTTGGATGAACGAAAGAGCGACGAGCGACGGACAACGAGCGAAGTGAAAGGCAACACCGTACTTGCTATACGAAAGCCCCATCCAGCCTAATGCCAATAGGGGGGTTCCAGGGTGCTGAGATGGCTGACGTTTTGCTCGGCTCACGATGGTCGCCGCAGCACGCAAAAACAACCCAAAAATAGGCCAAAACGACCCTAAAAAGGGCCAAAACTGGCCATTGTTGGCTACGCGAGCGAGCGAAGTGAAAGGCAGCACCGTCCCTGCTATACGAAAGCCCCATCTAGCCCTGTGCCACCCGAGGGGTTCCAGGGTGCTAAGATGGCTTACGTTTTCCTCCGCTCTCGACGGTCGCCGCGGCACGCAAGAACAGCCCAAAAACAAGCTAAACGAGTCCAAAAACGGACCAAAATTGGCCATTTTTGGCTACGCGAGCGAGCGGCAAGCGGCGGATAGCGAGCGAAGCAAGGGGCAGCACCATCCCTACTATACGAAAGCCCCATCCAGCCCTGTGTCACCCAGGGGGTTCCCAGGTGCTGAGATGGCTGACATTTTGCTCCACTCATGACGGTCATCGCGGCACGCAAGAACAGCCCAAAAACAGGCCAAAACGTCCCAAAAACGGGCCAAAACTGGCCATTTTTGGTGGTGCGAGCAAGCGGCAAGCGGCGGACAGCGAGCGAAGCGAGAGGTAGCTCTGTCCCTGCTATACGAAACCCCCATCCAGCCTTGTGCCACCCAAGGGGTTCCAGTGTGCTGAGATGGCTGACGTTTTGCTCCGCTCACGACGGTCACGGCGGCACACAAGAACATCCCAAAAACAGGCCAAAACGGCCCATAAATGGGCCAAAATTGGCCATTTTTGGCTGAGCGTGCGAGTGGTGAGTGGTGGACAGCGAGCGAAGCGAAAGGTAGCACCGTCCCTGCTATACGAAAGCCCCATCCAGCCCTGTGCCACCCGGGGGGTTCCAAGGTTCTGAGATGGCTGACATTTTGCCCCGCTTACAATGGTCACTGCGGCACATAAGGAAAGCCCAAAAACAGGCCAAAACGACCCAAAAACGGGCCAAAACTAGCCATTTTTGCTGAGCGAACGAGCGACGAGCGGCAGACAGCGAGCGAAGCGAGAGGCCATACCGTCCCTGTAATACGAAAGCCCCATCCAGCCCTGTGCCACCTAGGGGGATCCAAGGTGCTGAGATGGCTGACATTTTGGTCTGCTCACGACGGTCACAGCTGCACTAAAGAACAGCCCAAAAATAGGCCAATACGGCCCAAAAATGGGCCAAAATTGGCCATTTATGGCTAAGCGAGCGAAGCGAAAGGCAGCACCGTTCCTTCTATACGAAAGCCTCATCCAGCCCTGTGCCACCCGAGGGGATCTAGGGTCTGAGATGGGTGACATTTAGCTCCACTCACGACGGTCACCGCGACACGCAAGAAAAGCCCTAAAACAGGCCAAAACGGCCCAAAAATGGGCCAAAACTAGTCATTTTTGGCTGAGCGAACGAGCATCGAGTGGCGGATAGCGAGCGAAGCAAGAGAAAGCACCGTCACTGCTATACGAAAGCCCCATCCAGCTCTGTGCCACCCGGGGTGTTCCATGGTCCTGAGATGACTGAAGTTTTGCTCCGATCACGACGGTCGCCATGGCACGTAAGAATAGCCCAAAAACATACCAAAACGGCCCAAAAACATGCCAAAACTGGCCATTTTTGGCTGCGCGAGCGAGCGGCGAGTGACGGAAAGTGAGCGAAGCAAGAGGCAGCACCGTCCCTGCAATACGAAAGGCCCATCCAGCCTTGTGCCCCCTACGGGGTTCCAGGGAGCTGAGATGGTTGACGTTTTGCTCTGCTCACGACGGTCGCCGCAGAACGCAAGAACAGCCCAAAAAAAGGCCAAAATGGCCCAAAAACAGAACAAAATTAGCAATTTTTGATTGAGCGAGCGAGCGGCAAGCGACGGACAACGAGCGAAGCGAGAGGCAGGACCGTCCCTGCTATACGAAAGCCCTATCAAGCCCTGTGCAACCCAGGGGGTTCTAGGGTGCTGAGATGGCTGACGTTTTGCTCCGCTCATGATGGTCACGGTGGCACGCCAGAACAGCCCAAAAACACGGCAAAACGTCCAAAAAATGGACCAAAACTGGCCATTTTTTGCTGAGCGAGCGAGCGACGAGCGACGGATAGCGAGCGAAGCGAAAGGCAGCACCGTCCCTGGTATACGAAAGCCCCATCCAGCCCTGTGCCACCCGGGGGGTTCTATGGTGCTGAGATGGCTGACATTTTGCTCCGCTCACGACGGTTGCCGTGGCACGCAAGAACAACCCAAAAACAGGCCAAAACGACCCAAAAAGCGGCCAAACTGGCCATTTTTGGCTGAGCGAAAGAGCGGCGAGCGACGGACAATGAGCGAAGTGAAAGGCAGCACCGTCCCTACTGTACGAAAGCCCCATCCAGCCCAAAGCCACCAGGGGGGTTCTAGGGTGCTGAGATGGTTGACGTTTTGCTCCGCTCTCGATGGTCGCCGCCACACGCGAAAGCAACCCAAAAACATACCAAAACGGCCCAAAACGGGCCAAAACTGGCCATTATTGGCTGCGAGAGCGAGCGAAGTGAAAGGCAGCACCGTCCCTGCTATACGAAAGCCCCATCTAGCCCTGTGCCACCCGGGGTGTTCTAGGGTGCTAAGATGGCTTACGTTTTGCTCCGCTCTCGACGGTTGCCGCGACACGCAAGAACAGCCCAAAAACAAGCCAAACGAGCCCAAAAATGGACCAAAATTGGCCATTTTTGGGTACGCGAGCGGGCGGCGAGCGGCGGACAGCTAGCGAAGCAAGGGGCAGCACCATCCCTTCTATACTAAAGCCCCATCCAGCCCTGTGCCACTCGGGGGGTTCTATGGTGCTGAGATGGCTGACATTTTGCTCTACTCACAACGATCACGACGGCATATAAGAACAGCCCAAAAATAGGCCAATACGGCCCAAAAATGGGCCAAAATTGGCCATTTATGGCTGAGAGAGCGAGTGGCGAACGGTGGACAACGAGCGAAGCGAAAGGCAGCACCGTCCCTGCTATATGAAAGCCCCATCCAGCCCTATGCCAGCCGGGAATCCAAGGTCTGAGATGGGTGACGTTTTGCTTCGTTCACGATGGTCGCCGCGGCACGTAAGAACAACCTAAAAATAGGCCAAAACAGCCCAAAAACGAGCCAAAACTGGCCATTTTTGGTTGCGCGAGCGTATGGCGAGCGGCGGACAGCGAGCGAAGCGAGAGGAAGCACCGTCACTGCTATACGTAAGCTCCATCCAGCCCTGTGCCACCCGGGGTGTTCCAGCGTCCTGAGATGACTGAAGTTTTGCTTCGATCATGACGGTCGCCATGACGCACAAGAACAGCCCAAAGCAGGCCAAAACAGGTCATTTTTGGCTTCGTGAACGAGCGGCGAGCGACGGAAAGCGAGCGAAGTGGGAGGCAGCACCGTCCCTGCTATACGAAAGTCCCATCTAGCCCTGTGCCACCTAGGGGGTTTCAGGGTGCTGAGATTGTTGATGTTTTGTTCCGCTCACAACGGTCGCCACAGCATGCAAGAACATCCCAAAAACATGCCAAAACGGACAAAAAATGGGCGAAAACTGGCCATTTTTGGCTGTGCGAGCGAGCTGCGAGCGGCAAAGAGCGAGCAAAGCGAGAGGCAGCACCGTCCAGCTAACCTTGTGCCACCCGGGGGGTTACAAGGTGCTGAGATAGTTGATATTTTGCTCGGCTCACGACGATCACCGAGGCACACAAGAATAGCCCAAAAACTGGCCAAAACAGCCCAAAAACGGGGCAAAACTGGCCATTTTTGGCAACGCGAGGGAGTGGCGAGCGGCAGAGAGCGAGCGAAGCAAGAGGTGGCACCGTCCTTGCTATACGAAAGCCCCATCCAGCCCTGTGCCACCCGGGGGGTTCCCGGGTGCTGAGATGGCTGACATTTTGCTCCGCTCATGACGACCGTTGTGGCATGCAAGAACAGCCCAAAAACCGGCCAAAACAACCCAAAAACGGGCCGAAACTGGCTATTTTTGGCTGCGCGAGCGAGTGGCGAGCGACGGACAGCGAGCGATGGACAGCGAGAGGCAGCACCTTCAATACTATACGAAAGCCCCATCCAGCCCTGTGCCACCCGGGGGGTTCCAAGGTACTGAGATGGTTGACGTTTTGCACTGCTCATGACGGTCACCACGGCACGCAAGAACAGCCCAAAAACAAGCAAAAATGTCCCAAAAACGGGCCAAAACTGGCCATTTTTGGCTGTACGAGCGAGCGACGAGTGGCGGACAGCGAGCAAAGCGAGTGGCAGCACTATCTGTTTGAACCCTTGCAGATTCTAAACTTGGGGTTGATCTCTTTAGGGGATCAGCCTCCTTGGAACTCTATAGGGGTTCCTCCCTCCAAGTTGCTGCTTAAAGGCTGTAGAAAAGATTCATCTATTCTTTCTCAAAAGAGGAGGAATACATGACTATTTATAGGGTTTCTAAACCCTAACTCCTAATAGGACTCCTACTCAAGACTCTTACTTCTAACCAACTCCTAATAGGACTTCTACTTAAGACTCCTATTCCTTTACAACTCCTAATTCTTCTCTAAGAAACAACCTCCTAACCCTAGCCGATCTCTTCACCTCTTTAATAGGGGTCGGCTTAGGTAGATTTTACTTGAATGACCCTCTCAATTAGGACTCTCCTAGCTAGAGTCCTAACAGACCCGCCCCCTCTTCAAATCAGCCTTGTCCTCGAGACTGACGATTCATGAATTTTGGGAATTTGATCTTCAAGTCGTCATAGTTCTCCCAAGTGGAATCTTCTATTAGTAGGTTCAACCACTGTGTTAGCACTTTAGTAGTGGGTCGTCGTCGTCGAGTCACGATCCGTCGATCAATAATGGCACTTGGCTGGGTCTGGAGTTCTCCTTGGATAGTCATATTTGGTGGGTGGCTTTGGGTTGTTTCCAAGCACCTATTGACAACTTTTGTTTGGCCGTTGATTTGTGGGTGATATGTCGTACTCCTTTTCAATTTAGTACCATACATATGGAATAACTTTGTCCAAAATCTGCTCATGAAGATGTAAATTGAATTTATCATAAGCACAATGTGTCCCTTATAGTGTAATTCTTTTGAGTCCCAATTGTAATGAGCCACGGAGCTTGGTGCTTTCTCCAATTTTTTTATAATCTTACTAGTCTCAAATCTTCCTGCCATTTCATCTTAATATCCTCAAGGAAGTCGTTGGTCAGAAGTGAAATGGCTGAAACTTCAGCTTGCTCCGGTAGTTGTGAAAGCACATCTACAAGAACATTCTCTTTCCCCTTTTTGTAAGTTATTTCATAATCAAATCCAAGAAGTTTTGTTAACCATTTTTGCTGCTCAGGGGATGACATCTTTCGCTCCAAAAAGTACTTAAGGCTTTTATGGTCGATTTTAATTTGAAATCGTCGACCAATCAAGTAGGGTCTCCACCTCGTTGTTGCGCGTACAATAGCGAGCATCTCCTTATCATATGTTGACTTATTTTGATGGGATTGAGATAATGTCTTGCTAGTGTATGCGAGTGGTCGACCATCTTGCATGAGAATGGCTCCAATTTCGACTCCAGATGCGTCAGCCTCAATAATGAAGGGTCGGTTGAAATCTGGTAGTGTTAGCACCGGTGTCGTCGTCATGGCTGCCTTAAGTTTGTCGAAGGCAACGGAGGCTCTGTCCAACTATTGGAAGACATCTTTTTCTAGTAAGGAAGTAAGTGCTGCATTGATTTTTCCATAGTTTTTCATGAACTTACGGTAGTAGCCTGTTAAACCCAGAAAGCCATGTAGCAATTTTATGTTTCTCGGGGTCGGTTAGTTTTGCATTGCTCCAATTTTGAAGGGGTCCATGGCTACACTTTCCTCTGATATGATATGCCCAAGATATTCCACCTTCTGTTGAAGAAAGCAAAAATTCGTAGTGGTTGTTGTGTGTTCAAAAGGTGGTTTTCGGTATGTCTTCTTCGCACACTCGTATTTGATGATACCCAGATCAAAGGTCCAACTTTGTGAAGATTTGTGTTCCCTTTCATCTAGCAATTCATCTGCTATTGGAATAAGATATTTGTCCTTGATGGTTATGCCAATGAGAGCTCGGTAATCATCGCATATTCGCCATGTTCCGTCCTTCTTGCGTACAAGTAACACCGGTGAAGAGTAGAGGTTGCAACTTGGCCGAATAACTCCTATTTCGGGCATATCTTTTATAATCCTTTCTATTTCATCCTTCTGGAGATGTAGATACTAATATCGCTGAGTATTTGCTGGAGGTTTTCCTGAAAGAATCGTTATATAATGTGTTGAATCTCTGATTTTGATGATGACATCAATTGTCAATTGTTATCTAATCCATATGTTGAGATAAGTGTGCAGGATTAATTACGATGAAAGTAAGACATGCAGCAGGAGTTGCGCCGGAGTCAGGACTATGATCACGTTGGGAGTTCGAGAGCTCGACGGAAGTTCGGACGGTCGTCGGAGGTTCTGCGGGAACATATCCGAGAAGTCCAGGAGCTTGCCAAAAGAAGCTCGTCGGAACTCGCCAAGTGGATCGTCGCAAGTCTAGGAGTTTGCCGGAAGTCCGCAGGAGCATCACCGAGGGTTCATCGGATGATCGACGGAAGTTCACCGGAAGCTCGCTGGAAGAAGCGATTGACGCACCGGAGCAAGCTGTCCTTCGAATTGTCATAGTTAACACGTTGATTAAGTTAGAAATGGGAGGTGATCCCACTAACTTAATCTTGGGGCAACCGCCCAGTCTGGCGGTGCCACCGCCAGACCCTTCGGTTCACTTGTTGGGCTTCAAATCTAGCCCAAACCAAGTCTAATTTTGGGCCTAGTTGGCCTCTAACTAGGATATAGGATTATCTCTTAATCCTAATCCTAATTACAAGTGAGCTACATAACAAAACACATCCTAAGCAAGTTTTCAACTGCGAACGTCGAGTATTGTTCCGGCGAGCTTTCCGACGAACTTCTTCCGATGGGCTCCCAGCAAGCTCCCGAACTTATGATGACTTTAATGAGTAGCGAGCCTTCTCGGTGATCTTTGTGAACCTCCGACGTTCTCTTCGGCGAACTTCCGAAAATTCCGACAGGTTCCCGATTTCTTCTCGGTTGGTTCCGGCAGCATCTCCGACGATTCTTCGGACTCTTAAACGTCCATCGAAATTGACTCCGGTATTCTTGCTTTCTATTTTCTGGTTATCGTAGTTAATCCTGCACACTTTACTCAATAATATGGATTAGATCATTTAACCCATCAATTGATTTTATCATCAAAATCCGAGATTCAACAATCTCCCCCTTTTTGATGATGACAATCAATTGATGACGGAGTTAAACATAACTCCCCCTATCTATATGCCATATTATGAGAAGATAAAAACACTTGAATTCCATCCCGTTGAATTCAAGCATAAACCGATAAGTTCTAACAGTAGAACTTATCGTTATTCTCATTAAGCATAATGTAAATGCGAAACTTCGATGAAAATCCTTTTCAAGTCGAATGATAAGAGACAATTTTTACTACGACAGGAGATAAAAAATTTCAACATGAATTTCATGATATACATGATAGACATGCTTTCAATATGATCAATCGATCTTGCGATATTCTCAAGAATTTTGCAAGGCATATAAGACATTCATCGATCGATCACTTTTCTTAAAGATTTTGAAAAGCTTTTGCAATTCATATAAGTCATGATGTTAAAATGATACAAGTCATCACTTTTCTCCCCCTTTTTCATCGACAAAAAAAGGGAAATGAGACCTGAAGCACATATTTTGTCATACAAAGATTTTATCATTCAAAATTAAGTATGCAAAAATATTTACGCAGAGTTCATCTTAAAGGAAAATTTAGCATGCATCCATATTATCTAATCTCTTCTTTCTATAAATAATAGAAATTGTAGATGTATAAGGAAGAGATTGGGATAAAAAAAAATTTCAAATAGTAACTTCGATAAGTCAAGATCATAATTCGAATACAAACTCATTTAAATTCAAATTGTCAACTTGAAACTCATAATCAAAAAATCAATTTCGAGATTCACAAAATGTCATAAAATCATTAATCTTGAGCAGATTGGAGCGGTAGGATAAGATAATTTAACATGTCATTTAGAATTGAAGGAGAAGGATTAGATTTATCGAGGAACGGAGAGAAGATGAAAAACTTTACTGAAAATCCATTCAAACAAGTTTATTGTTTAGGGACAATTTAACATACCTAATTCCCTTCTAATGAATTCAAATTGGTCTTCATTCAAGGCTTTTGTAAATATATCTGCTAATTGATGCTTTGTGTCAATGAATTCTAGAACAACATAATTGTGAAGGACATGATCACGTATGAAAAGATGCCTAACGTCGATGTGCTTAGTTCTAGAGTGCTGAATTGGATTTTTAGTAAGACATATGGCACTAGTATTATCACATTTTATGGGAATGTTTTTAAAGTGAATTTCATAGTCCTCTAATGTATTTTTCATCCAAACAACTTGTGCACAGTATGCACTTGCAGCAATGTACTCGGCTTCCGTCGTAAATAGTGCAACTGAATTTTGTTTCTTGGAAGTCCAAGAAACAAGTGCATGTCCTAAAAATTGGCATGTTCCGGATGTACTTTTTCTATCTATCCTGCATCCGCCAAAATCGGCATCTGCATAAGCTATTAAATCGAATTTTTCAGATTTTGGATACCATAGTCCTAGATTTGGAGTTCCTTTAAGATACCTAAATATTCTTTTAACACTTTTAAGATGAGATAATTTAAGATTTGATTGAAACCTTGCGCAAAGTCCTACACTAAACATAATATCTGGTCTAGTCGCGGTAAGGTAGAGTAGACTACCTATCATTCCCCTATATGTTTTTTGATTGAAATTTTCACTATTTTCATCCATATCTAACTTAGTCGCAGTACTCATAGGGGTGTTTATTACTTTTGAATTATCCATGTTAAATCGTTTTAACAATTCTAATGTATATTTAGATTGGTTAAGAAATATACCATAACTAAGTTGTTTGATTTGTAATCCTAAAAAGAAAGTTAATTCACCCATTAAGCTCATTTCAAATTCATGACTCATACATTTGGCAAATGATTCACATAGTGATTCATCCGAAGAGCCAAAAATAATATCGTCAACATAAATTTGCACAATAAGAAAATTATTTTTAAAATGTTTAATAAACAATATAGTATCAACCTTGCCTTTGGTAAAATTATTTAAAATAAGAAAGGAACTAAGCCTTTCATACCAAGCTCTAGGAGCTTGTTTCAAGCCATAGAGAGCCTTAGTCAATTGAATACATGATTAGGAAGAAGAGAATTTTCAAATCCGGGAGGTTGTTCGACATATACTTCTTCGGAAATAAAACCATTCAAGAAGGCACTTTTGACATCCATTTGAAATAGTTTAAAATTATTACTACTAGCATAGGCAAGGAGCATCCTTATGGCTTCTAATCAAGCCACGGGAGCGAAGGTTTCATCGTAATCGATACCTTCTTCTTGGTTGAAACCTTTGGCCACTAATCTAGCCTTGTTTCTAACTACGATACTATTTTCGTCTTGCTTGTTTCTAAAGACCCATTTAGTACTAATGACTAAATGGTCACTAAGTCTAGGAACAAGCTTCCACACCTTATTCCTCTCAAATTGATTCAATTCCTCTTGCATTGCAATAACCAAAAAATCATCTTTTATGGCCTCGTCAATGCACTTAGGTTCGATTTGAGAAAGGAAGGCGGTATTAGCACAAAAATTCATGAAAGAGGAACGAGTTTGAACCCCTTTTGATGTATCTCCTATAATTAGCTCCTTTGGATGAGCATCTATAAACTTCCATTCCTTGGGTAAGGAAATTTCGGAAGAAGGTGCATCCAAGTTGTTATTTTGAGGAGGGGGTTCATTTAAATTCAAATTATCAAAACCAAGATCATCATCAAAATCATTTTTATTTAAATTAGAAATTTCATTAAAAACTACATGAATAGACTCTTCTATTACTAAGGTTCTTTTGTTAAAAACCCGAAAAGCCTTAGAAACGGAAGAGTAACCAAGAAAGATGCCTTCATTGGATTTAGCATCAAATTTTCCTAAGGCATCCTTTTCATTCAAAATAAAGTATTTACAACCGAAAACTTTAAAATAGAAAATATTTGGTTTTTTATTATTCCATAATTCATAGGGAATTTTTGATAGGGATGGTCTTATTAGGACCCTATTCATGATGTAGCAAGCCGTTTTTACGGCTTCGGCCCAAAAATACTTAGGTAAACTATGTTCATTTAACATAGTTCTTGCCATTTCTTGTAGGTTTCTATTTTTTCTTTCAACTACTCCATTTTGTTGGGGATTTCTTGGAGTGGAGAAGTTGTGATTATATCCATTAACTTCACAAAAATTTTGAAAGTCACGGTTTTGAAATTCGCCACCGTGATCACTCCGAATTGATGAAATCATGAAACCTTTTTCGTTTTGAGTGAGTTTACAAAATTTAGAGAAACACTTGAAATAATCACTTTTCTGAGCTAAGAAATAGGTCCAAGTGTATCTAGTATAGTCATCCACAATTACAAATGCATATTTGCTTCCTCCTAGACTTGTCGTATCAGTTGGTCCAAATAAGTCCAAATGAATCAATTGTAATGGTCTAGTGGTGCTAATTTGAGTTTTTGATTTGAAACTAGTTTTTATTTGTTTACCTAGTTGACATGCATCACATACTTTGTCCTTAATAAACTTTATATTTGGAATTCCTCGCACTAATTCTCTAGATGAGATCTTAGATATTAGTTTCATGCTTGCATGGCCTAGTCTCCTATGCCAAAGCCAAGCATCATCATTTAAAACAAAGAACATTTCATTACTTAGTTCATTAAGGTTGATGGGGTAGACATTATTTTGTTTTAATGCAATCATAGTCATGTTATGGTTTGGTTTTTCAATAATACATACATTTGATTCATATCTAACGATATAACCTTTATCGCATAATTGACTAACACTCAAGAGATTATGTTTCAATCCATCAACTACTAAGACATCATCAATAGAAAATTTTAATTTGTTACCTATGGTTCCCTTGCCAATGATTTTCCCTTGGTTGTTGTCTCCGAAGGTGACGTACCCTTCTTCTTTGCTAGTGAGCATAGAGAAATGAGATGGATCTCTAGTCATATGTCTTGAGCATCCACTATCTAGATACCATCTCTTGCTCCTAGCTTGTGATGGTGTATGTTTCTACAAGAAGGGATTATTTTTAGGTACCCATTTTCTTTTGGGTGCCTTAAAAACAGATTTAACTTGTTCATCATATTGCATAGGGTTGATCATGGTTTCTTTAGGAACCCAAATTAGTTTGTTCAGACTAATTTTCTTGAATGGACATTTATAAGTTTTATGTCCATATTTGCAACAAAAGTTGCAATTGCTTTGGTGCCGAACATGCAAGACGAGGCCTTTAATGAAGGTGGTTAGATTTTGGTGAGGACTTCTCACAAATCCGATTCCACTTCTTTTAGGAACGCGACCCTTATATGTAAGGATCATATTCAAAGATTTGCTACCAACCTCAAATTTCTTCAAGGTGTCCTTAAGTAGCAAGTTCTCCTTTTGGAGAGATTCTAGATCATGACATTTTATACATGGAGCTAAACTATCATGATATTCAGTTTTTAATTTATCGATATCACAAGTGAGACTATCATGTTCCTTTTTTAGCAATTTGTATTTTCTACTAATTGTCTTACATTCATCAAATAACTCATGGAAAGCATTTAATAATTCATGATAAGGTAAATCTGCATCAATTAAATCTATTACCTCTTCTCCGATGGCCATTAGGGCGTAATGAGCAACTTGCTCGGTGTTGGACTCCTCTTCTTTGGACACGCTTGAATCATCCCACGTTGCCTTGAGCGTCTTCTTCTTTGATGTTCTCTTTTTGGCTTGAGAGCAATCATTCTTGTAGTGTCCCGGTTTTTTGCATTCATAGCAAATCACTTGGTCCTTCTTGTGTTCGAACTTATTTTTTTTATTATTTTTAAATTTGTTCTTTCTTAATTATTTTTTAAATTTTTGAGTCAAAAGTGCAATGTCATTGTCATTATCCTCATCACTTGATGTTCCTTTCAAGTGGTTTTCTTGTGATGTGAGTGTCATATCCTTCCTGTTCTTTGGAAGAGGGTTCTCGAGCTCATCATAAGCTTGACATGTCATTTCATAGGTCATTAGAGACCTAATAAGTTCTTCAAGAGGGAATGTTTTAAGGTCTTTGGCCTCTTGAATTGCCGTAACTTTTGGATCCCAACTTTTAGGGAGGGATCTTAAGATTTTAGTTACTAGTTCAAAGTTAGTAAAATCTTTATCAAGAGCTTTGAGTCCATTGATGACATCCGTGAAACGGGTGTAAATGTCTCCGATGGACTCACTTGGTTTCATTCGGAAAAGTTCATAAGAGTGCATAAGGATGTTGATTTTGGACTCTTTCACTCGGCTAGTGCCTTCATGAGTGATCTCAAGAGTTCTCCAAATATCAGAAGCCGAATCATAAATTAAAACATGATTAAATTCATTTTTATCTAGTGCACAAAACAAGACATTCATAGCCTTTGCGTTTAAAGCAAAAACCTTTTTCTCCGATTCATTCCATTCACTCATCAAAAGAGAAGATTTTTGAAATCCATTTTCGACAATAGTCCAAAGTTCGAAATCCATGGAAATGAGGAAGATCCTCATACGGGTCTTCGAATACGTGTAATCCGACCCATTAAACATAGGTGGACGTGTGATAGAGTGTCCCTCATGCATGCCGGAGTAAGCCATCTCTCTTGGGTATTAAACCAAATATGAGAGTGAGCCTTGCTCAGATACCAATTGTTAGGATCGGAGCGGCACTAAGAGGGGGGGGGGGGGTGAATTAGTGCAGCGGTAAAGTGCGATAACTTTTCATGATTTAAACACTTTTCGGAAACTTCGTACGATAAAAGCAACATTTTTGTTTAAAATCATTTCGATTGCGTTTTAACTTGAAGGGATAAGTAAGACTGAGACAAAGCAGTATAGCATTAAAGTGCAAATGGTTTGCAGTAATGTAAATGACAATAAGTAAATGCAAACCAGAGATCACGCCGATTTTACAGTGGTTCGGTCAAGTGACCTACATCCACTTGCGAGGCCCCTCTTCGGTGAGGCTCCCACCTTCCACTAGCAAATCTCTTGAAAGGAAAGGGTGAATACCCCTCTTACAACTCTTTACAAGCAGTTCACTCTCTTACAGATTTTCAACAAGAAAGTAGGAGGTAAACACTAGCAAATCGAAAACAAGACTAACTAAGACTTTTCTAAGGCCTTTCTCTCAAACACTTGCGCTCAAAAAGTTGTTCTCTTAGCTGAGATTTGAGGGGTATTTATAAGCTTCAAGAGGATTCAAATTTGGGCTCCAAAATTTGAATTCTCTTTGAGTTCCCGATCTTTGGCGGTGCCACTTATCGATGTCGGTTCTCGACAAGCGGTCTTGACCCACCGATACCAAACCCAGCCAAGCCGTGCTACCGTGTTGAATCTCGAATTTTGATGATGAAACTACTTGTTATATGTTTATGATTTAATCTGCGTTTTGAGTGACGCAGGATGCTTCGATCAGGATGAGACAATTAAAGCGGAAAAATCATGTTGTCAAAGGAACATGTCGAAAAGATGGGACGTCGGGCGGTGGATCGGTCGATGTATCGACGTAGGCTTTGGGCCGTGGACTCGGGCATAGGGCCAAGAAGAGCGGGTATTGTGCCAAGGATATCGGAGTTGCAGAGTCAACCGGCCGATTGGGCAATAGGTCTGCGAGGAGAGGGACGATCGCCAAGAATCGGACGGCGTCGAGGGACCAATGACATGCCGGACAACTTGGTTAAATTGCTTAGGATTAATTGTCTCGATCGAAGTTTTTTGTTGTGCAGGATTAACTACGATGAAAGTTAGACAAGCAGCAGGAGTTGCGCGAGTCAAGATCATGATCACGTTGGGAGTTCGAGAGTTCGACGGAAGTTCGGACGGTCGTCGGGAGGTTCTGTGAGAACAGATCCGAGAAGTCCGAAGCTTGCCAAAGCGAAGCTCGTCGAACTTGCCAAGTGGATCGTCGCAAAGTCCAGGAGTTTGCCGGAAGTCCGCAGAAGAATCACCGAGGGTTCATCGGATGATCGACGGAAGTTCGCTCGAAAACTTCGCGGAAGAAGCGATTGACGCATCAGAGAAAAGCTGCAGAAATTGTCTTAGATTTAATCGTAGTTAGCACGTTGATTAAGTTGGAAAATGGGAGGTGATCCCATTAGCTTAATCTTGGGGCAATTGGGCCCCTGAAAAGATTGAAATTGGGCCGAATGGAGCTAACCATTCGGACCCTGATTGCACTAGTAGGTGCAACCGCCTGGGCTAAGTCTCCCAGCGAGACTGGGCGGTGCAACCGCCCCAGCCAGGAGGTGCAACCGCCTGCGCTCATTCTTCGAGCTAGACTGGGCGGTGCAACCTCCCTGACAGAGAGGTAGCACCGAGAGCTCGGTCTTCGAGCTCAGGCGGAGAGGTGCAACCGCCTCATCAAAGAGGTGGCACCGCCCAGGCTCGATCTCGAGCCGGACTCAGTGGTGTAACCCGACACGAGAGGTGCAACCGCCTGGGCTCGATCTCCAAGCTCTGCCGGTGGTGCAACCTCTCTAGTCGAGGAGGTGCAACCTTTGATCCCGAATTTCGTGATTTGATCGTTTTGAGCTCCAAATTTGAACTGGGTTGGGGCCTATAAATACCCCACCCATTCAGCATAGATAGAGCAAGAGACCTACACCGAAATCTTGATCTTCTCTGTGATTCTTGAGCTCAAAATTGTTGTAAAGCCTTTAAGTCTCCTCCTTCTGTTCTTTAAGTTTCTGAATTGTAAATGTGAGGAGAGAAAGGTTCTATAAGGGTTGTCTCCTGAGCCCATCAAAAGGAGTGAAATTGTAAAAGGGCAGTTGGCCTTCGCCCATTGAAGGAAGGCATCTAGTTGACGTCGGTGACCTCGTCGGAGGAGGAAGCCAAAAGTGGAGTAGGTCAAGACTGACCGAACCACTCTAAATCTCTGGTTTGCTTTTACTTTGAGCACTTTATCATTACTGCAAACCTCCTACATAGCTACTGCCCTCTGCGCTTTTACGAACGTGTCTCTAAGTTCTGATCTTTCCGAATCTGCATTCAGACATAAATCGGTGTTTTCGTACTATCTTTACACTGTAGTTTACGCTTACGTTTTGATTCCATTTATAACTGCAACTTGCTTTCTGCGTATTCATAAAACGCTTTTCAAAGTTCAAAACTGCGTTTAGACGCAAAACTGCGTTTAGACGTACAATTACGCTTTGACGTAAAAACTGCGTTTAGACGTAAACTGTGTTTAGACGTAAAACTGCGTTTAGACGTAAAACTGCGTTTAGACGCAAAACTGCGTTTAGACGCAAAACTGCATTTAGACGTAAAACTCTGTTTAGATGTAAAACTGCGTTTAGACGTAAAACTGCGTTTAGACGCAAAACTGCGTTTAGATGTAAAACTGCACTTAGACGTAAAACTGCGTTTAGACGCAAACTGCGTTCAAACGCAAACTGTGTTTAGACGCAAATTGTGTTTAGATGCAAACTGTGCTTAGACGCAAATTGTGTTTAGACGCAAACTGTGTTTAGACGCAAACTGCGCTTAGACGCAATCTGCGCTTAGACGCAAACTGCGCTTAAATGCAAACTGCGCTTAGACGCAATCTGCATTTAGACGCAAACTGCATTTAGACATAAAACTGCATTGAGACGCAAAAACGCGTAAAACTGCACTAGATACAAACTGTGAATCAGCTTTTACATCAAATCGTTTTTTATCGGACGAACGCAGCTTTTGTTTTTAAATCGCTGAAAGATTTCCGCTACACTAATTCACCCCCCCCCCTCTTAGTGCTCTCGATCCTAACAATTGGTATCAGAGCAAGGTTAACTCTCTAACAGATTAAAACCCAAGAGAGATGGCATACGCCGAAACCAAGAGGGCATTCTATTACATGTCCACCCATGTTCAGTGGGACGGACTACACCTCTTGGAAGACCCGAATGAGGATCTTTCTTATTTCTATGGATTTTGAACTGTGGAACCTTGTTGAAAACGGATTTTCAAAGTCTTCTCTTCCAATGATCGATTGGAATGAATTGGAAAAGAAGGCTTTCGCTCTTAATGCAAAGGCTATGAATGCCTTATTTTGCGCACTTGATAAAAACGAGTTTAATCGTGTTTCAACTTGCGAAACTGCATTTGATATTTGGCACACACTTGAAGTGACCCACGAGGGCACAAGTAGAGTGAAAGAGTCAAAAATCAATCTGTTGTTGTATTCTTTTGAACTTTTCCGAATGAAACTGAGTGAAACCATTGGCGACATGTTTACCCGTTTCACGGATGTCGTCAACGGTCTAAAAGGACTGGGAAAAAGTTTTTTGGATTTTGAACTCGTAAATAAGATACTAAGATCCCTTCCTAAAAGTTGGGATCCTAAAGTCACTGCTATTCAAGAGGCAAAAGATCTGCGCAACTTCCCTCTTGAAGAACTAATCGGGTCATTAATGACCTACGAGATGACTTGCAAAGCTCATGAAGAGCAAGAAGACATCCTTCCAAAGAACAGGAAGGATATGGCACTTAAAACTTCTGATTGCCACTTGAGAGAAAACTCAAGTGATGAGGACTGTGATGATGACTTGGCACTTTTAACAAGAAAGTTTAAAAAATTCTTTAAAAGAAACAAGTTTAAGAATGATGCGAAAAATAAACTTGAACCCAAGAAGGACCAAGTGATCTGCTATGAATGTAAAAAGCTGGGACACTACAAGAGTGATTGTCCCCAAGTCAAAAGAAGAACATCAAAGAAGAAGGCGCTTCAAGCAACATGGGATGACTCGAGCACATCCGAAGAAGAGGAGACCAATACCGAGCAAGTTGCTCATTACGCTCTAATGGCCATCGAAGACGAGGTAACAAATTCATTAGATGCAGATTTATCATTCGATGAATTATTAAATGCTTTCCATGAATTGTTTGATGAATGTAAGACTATTAGTGGTAAATACAAATTGCTAAAAAAGGAGTATGATAGTCTTATTTACAAGTTTGATAAGTTAAATGCTGAACATAGTGATAGTTTAAACTCATGCATAAAATGCCATGATCTAGAAACTTTTCAAAAAAAAAAACTTGCTACTTAAGGACACCTTGAAGAAATTCGAGGTTGGTAGCAAGTCGTTAAACATGATCCTTACAAACAAGGGTCATGTTCCCAAAAGAAGTGGGATTGGATTTATGAGGAGTCCTCACCAAAAATCCAACTACCTTCGTAAAAGGCCCCATCTTACATGTTAGACATCAAAGCAAATGCAACTTTTGTTGCAAGTTCGGACACTGGGGCGCATTATTGTCCATTCAGGAAATTTAGTCCAAACAAATTGATTTGGGTTCCTAAAGGAACCATGACAAATTCTATGCAACATGATAGAAAATCTAGATCTATTAGTGAGGCACCCAAAAGCAAATGGGTACCTAAAAATCATCCCTTCCTACAAAAATTAAAACCTTTAGGTTTGGGCGAGAATTAATGTTCTGCTCCTTGATTCTCGACAGTCATGACCCAAATGCAATTTGGATACAACAACGAGTGGAAATTATGAAATCACAAATGCAATTTGGATACAACCTAATGTGATTTTTCAAAATCACAAACATATGTACGACATTGGGAGTATGCACGTTAAAAAGGTCTATCTTGATTGTACAAGCGCGTTTTGCCTTGAAATAAAAAAACGACATGTAATCATGTAAAATAACGTTAATTGCTCTGAATGAAAACTCTCCTCTAGACAAAACCTCCTGATCAATCAAATCACAACAAAGTGTTCACTGCCTACAGGCGTGGCACCTCTCTAGCTAACGGTGGCACCTCCGACCATCACGGGTTGCCGGTGGTTGCACCTGCTCCCAGCCAGAGGTGCAACCGCCCACAACTCTGCCTTTTTAACCCATCGCTAGGGCGGCGGTGAAAACCGACCCCAACTCACCTCCCTTTCCTTCTCTACTCCTCCAAGCCTCCTCCATCCCCATTTCACCCCGTTTAGCTTCCCAAATACCTCCCATTTCGGAGCAAAACATCAAGAATCGCTCCCTGTTTTGAAGATTCCACTAAGGTATTCTCTAAGAACCTCTTAAACTCTGTTTTGTTCTTCATTCACTCTTTTTCACCTTTATCCCTCTAAACAGTAGTAGTTATGGGATCTAGAAGATCCTCAAGGGACAAGGGAAAGAGGAGATTAGTAGAAGAGTTTGATTTTACCCTTTTTGATTCAAAAAACCATGCTGAAAAATTTCTCTCTTTCGAACTAAGAAGCATCAATAAGGGAAAATATGTAGATCTGAATGAACTAAGAGACGTATAGACTATCAAATGGTTTACAAACCTAAATCTACTTCCAATCTTGCAGATCAACGAACCCATCTATCCTAGGCTAGTTAGATTGTTTTACAATAACATACAAATAGATGATGAAGAAAGGATATCCACCTATCTTTTAGGACAACACATCTCAATCACTGATAGATTCATTTGTGATATGATAGGCATTCCCATGAAAAGCATAGGACTTTACTTTAGAGGATCATGGGATGATGAAACTATTGGAACATCCTATGTTGAAGCCTTAGGAACAATCTTTGCCAATCCTAACATAGCATTTGTTCCTAAAAGTTGTGAACATCTACTGCCTTTAAACACTAAGATACTTTATCATATCATGACTAGTATAATTCTTCCTAAACAATACCATCATGATGAAGTGAGTCAATTAGAATTAGGAACTATGTACTTAATCATGAAAGGACATGACATTTGTCTTGGCTATCTTATCCAACAAAATATGTTAGAATTATCTAAGAAAGATATGATGCTCCCATATGGTGGTATAATTACTAGAATAATGAAAGCTTACGACATTCAAATACCACCAGAAGAAGAAGTAATGAAAGTAGATAGATTCAGCATAATAAACAAAAATTTACTTCACCGACTAAGATGTCACTATAGAAACGGTAACTGGGTTAGAATGCCTAGAAGAACTGATCCCCCTCAACCTGAACCTGAACCTGAACCCGAGCCGGAAACACCAGTCTTTAGGAGTACCCAATCTCCTCCGATCTGTCCCTTTGAGGAAACATATCCGTTTGAGCAAACGCACACATCATCCATCGAAGATATTGGGATTCGGATGGACCGATTCGAACAAAGACAAGAACGGCTTGAACTTCGACAAGATCAAATCCTAACTGAGCTGCAGCAAATCCATTGACAATTTGACTCTTTATTTAGGCACTTCAACCTTCCACCTCATGAATGAGCTTGTATGAACACAATCATCCGTTGTTGTTATAAACTCCTCATGGACTTTGTCTTTGATATGGCATGTTGTAAACTCCTTATGTTACTCATCATGAAGGACTTTGTTTTTGATATGGTTACCTGATATGTTGTAAACTCCATATGTTACCCTTTACCTTGATCTGTAAGCATATGCAAATTTACAAACATCTCTTGTTGTTTATCTCGGATTTTACACTGAAACTAAAATGTTTTAAAAACCTTATGCCTTGAAAAATATAAAGTGACATACCAATATAGTTGATAAGTCAGCAATATGACATTGATATGGTTGCTATTACTGATGTTAATATGGTTGCTATCACTGATACTATGATTAGGCCATACTTGCATCACCAAGAAATATATGATTGCTATCATTGCTATATGCCCTGTATCAAGATATCAAACAAAAATTTGCATCGTACGAGCTAATATCTTACCATGTGATGCAATGCTACACTTGCTAAAATATTCGAAATGTGTACATCATGAAATGATATCAAAATCTTGCTTCACAGCTATACATGTCGATATCATGCCATATGATGAAATGCTACAATTGATAAACACTTGAAATAGTTGCGTTACAATATCAAAAGCTAGCACTGCAAAGGAAGCAAAAATCTGCTAGCTTGCAACTTGCATATTTCAAAGAAGCAAGAGTTGCCTTCTTGAATATCTCTAAACTGCTAGCTTGCAAGTTTTAAAATGTTGTAACATTGCTAGCTTGCATGTGCTATCTTGTATGCCGTAAAACTTGCATATCTAAAACTTGGTAGCTTGAATGTTCTAAGCATGATGTAACATTTGCTAAATTTTCTGGCTTCAAAACTGCATGATGATAAAACTTGATATTATGTTTTTCATGCAATGAGTTGAATCAATATCACACACACTTGATTGTGGTACTTCTCCTTTTTGTTGATGACAAAGGTGGAGAAGTATGTTGATGACATGACATGTGATGCATAAGTTTATGCATATGTTCATGTTGACGTGTTGCAAGTATTCATGATGAATATTGCAATGACTTGAATTCAGTTTGAATTCAAGGTTCTATCAATATGGCATATTGATAGGGGGAGTTTGTTTAAACTCTGGGAGTTAAGGTTAACTCCGTTTATGATGACATGTTGCTTAGATTTTTGAATCTAAGAGTTTCTATCAATATGGCATATTGATAGGGGAAGTTCGTTTAAACTCCGGGAGTTAAGTTTAACTCCGTCATCAAGTAGTTGTCATCATGAAAAAGGGGGAGATTGTTGAATCTCGAATTTTGATGATGAAACTACTTGATATATGTTTATGATTTAATCTGCGTTTTGAGTGACGTAGGATGCTTCGATCAGGATGAGACAATTAAAGCAGGAAAATCATGTTGTGCCGAAGGAACATGTCAGAAGATTGGACGTCGGGCCGGTGGATCGGTCGACGTATCGACAGAAGGCTTTGGGCCGTGGACTCGGGCATCGGGCCAAGAAGAGCGGGTATTGTGCCAAGGATATCGGAGTTGCAGAGTCAACTGGCCGATTGGGCAATAGGCTGCAGGAGAGGACGATGCGCCGAAGAATCGGACGAAGCGTCGAGGGACCAATGACATACCAGACAACTTGGTTAAATTGCTTAGGATTAATTGTCTCGATCGAAGTTTTGTTGTGCAGGATTAACTACGATGAAAGTTAGACAAGCAGCAGGAGTTGCTCCGGAGTCAAGATCATGATCACGTTGGGAGTTTGAGAGTTTGACGGAAGTTCGGACGGTTGTCGGAGGTTCTGCCAGAACAGATCCGAGAAGTCCAGAAGCTTGCCAAGCGAAGCTCGTCGGAACTCGCCAAGTGGATCGTCACAAAGTCCAGAAGTTTGCCGGAAGTCCGCAGAAGAATCACCGAGGGTTCATCGGATGATCGACGGAAGTTCGCCGGAAACTCGCCGGAAGAAGCGATTGACGCATCGGAGCAAAGTTGCAGAAATTGTCTTAGATTTAATCGTAGTTAGCACGTTGATTAAGTTGGAAAATGGGAGGTGATCCCATTAGCTTAATCTTGGGGCAATTGGGCCCCCGAAAAAAGATTGAAATCGGGCGAATGGAGCTAACCATTCGGACCATTTACACCAGCGGTACAACCGCCCTAGGCCCCGGAGGTGCAACCGCTGGGCTAAGTCTCCAATGAGACCGGGCGGTGCAACCGCCCCAGCCGAGAGGTGCAACCGCCTGAGCTCGATCTTTGAGCTAGACCGGGCGGTGCAACCTCCCCGATAGAGAGGTAGCACCGCTGAAAGCTCGACTTCGAGCTCGAGGCAGAGGTGCAACCGCCTCGGTCGAGGTGGCACCGCCGGGGGCTCGATCTCCGAGCCGGACTTCGGGCGGTTACAACCCCCCTGACGAGAGGTGCAATCGCTTTGGGCTCGGGTCTCAGAGCTCTGCCGGGCGGTGCAACCTCTCCAATCGAGGAGGTGCAACCCGCCCGATCCCGGAATTCGGGATTTGATCATTTTGAGCTCCAAATTTGAACTGGGTTGGGGCCTATAAATACCCCACCCATTCAGCACAGATAGAGCAAGAGACCTACACCGAAATCTTGATCTTCTTTGTGATTCTTGAGCTCAAAATTGTTGTAAAGTCTTTAAGTCTCCTCCTTCTGTTCTTTAAGATTCTGAATTGTAAAAGTGAGGAGAGAAAGGTTCTGTAAGGGTTGTCTCCTAAGCCCATCAAAAGGAGTGAAACTGTAAAAGGGCAGTTGGCCTTCGCCCATTGAAGGAAGGCAGCTAGTTGATGTCGGTGACCTCGTCGGAGGAGGAAGCCAAAAGTGGAGTAGGTCAAGACTGACCGAACCACTCTAAATCTCTAGTTTGCTTTTACTTTGAGCACTTTATCATTACTGCAAACCTCCTACATAGCTACTGCCCTCAGCGCTTTTACGAACGAGTCTTTAAGTTCTGATCTTTCCAAATCTGCATTCAGACGTAAATCGGTGTTTTCTTACTATCTTTACACTGCAGTTTACGCTTACATTTTGATTCCATTTATAACTGCAAATTGCTTTTTGCGTATTCATAAAACGCTTTTCAAAGTTCAAAACTGCGTTTAGACGCAAAACTGCGTTTAGACGTAAAATTACGCTTTGACGTAAAAACTGCGTTTAGACGTAAACTGAGTTTAGACGTAAAACCGCGTTTAGACGTAAAACTACGTTTAGACGCAAAACTGCGTTTAGACGTAAAACTGCATTTAGAAGTAAAACTGCGTTTAGACGTAAAACTGCTTTTAGACGCAAAACTACGTTTAGACGTAAAACTGCACTTAGACGTAAAACTGCGTTTAGACGCAAACTGCTATCAGACGCAAACTGTGTTTAGACGCAAACTGTGTTTAGACGCAAACTGCGCTTAGACGAAAACTGTGTTTAGACGCAAACTGCGCTTAGACGCAATCTGCGCTTAGACGCAAACTGCGCTTAAATGCAAACTGCGCTTAGACGCAATCTGCATTTAGACGCAAACTGCATTTAGACGCAAAACTGCATTGAGACGCAAACTGCGTAAACTGCACTTAGATACAAATTGTGAATCGGCTTTTACATCGAAATCGTTTTTATCGGACGAACGCAGCTTTTGTTTTTAAATCGCTGAAAGATTTCCGCTGCACTTATTCACCCCCCCCCCTCTTAGTGCTCTCGATCCGAACATAACGCCCAGTTTGGCGGTGCCACCGCCAGACCCTTCGGTTCACTTGTTGGGCTTCAAATTTAGCCCAAACCAAGTCTAATTTTGGGCCCAGTTGGCCCCTAACCAGAATATAGGATTATCTCTTAATCCGAATCCTAATTACAAGTGAACTACATAACAAAACACATCCTAAGCAAGTTTTCAACCGCGAACGTCGAGTATTGTTCCGGCGAGCTTTCCGACGAACTTCTTCCGACGGGCTCCCAGCATGCTCCCGAACTTGTGATGACTTTAATGAGTAGCCGAGCCTTCTCGGTGATCTCTATGAACCTCCGACGATCTCTTTGGTGAACTTTCGAAAATTCCGACAGGTTCCCGATTTCTTCTCGGTTGGTTCCGGCAGCATCTCCGACGATTCTTCGGACTCTTAAACGTCCATCGAACTTGACTCCGGTATTCTTGCTTTGTGTTTTCTGGTTATCATGGTTAATCCTGCACACTTAACTCAATAATATGGATTAGATCATTTAACCCATCGATTAATTTTATCATCAAAATCCGAGATTCAACACTTCCAAGTTCAGATCTTTCAAGAGAGGAGAGAAAAGTTTGTAAGGGTTGTCTCCTAAGCCCGTCAAAAGGAGTGAATCTGTAAAAAGGTGGTTGGCCTTCGCCTATTGAAGGAAGGCCTCTAGTGGACGTCGGTAACCTCATCGGTGGAGGAAGCCAGAAGTGGATGTAGGTCAAGACTGACCAAACCACTCTAAATCGCGCTGCTCTCTGGTTTGCATTTATTTTGAGTTCATTATCTTTACTACAAACCTCCTTCATAGCCTACTGTGTTCTGCGCTTTTACGTATGAGTTTTCAAGCTCAATACTTTTCGAATTGTGTTTAGACGTAAATCAATTTTCTCGCAAATCACTCTAAATCGAGCTGCTCTCTGGTTTGAATTTACTTTGAGCTTATTATCCTTACTACAAACCTTCTTCATAGCTTACTATCTTTTGCGCTTTTACATTTGCGTTTCCAAGCTCAATACTTTCCGAATCGTGTTTAGACGTAAATCAGTTTTCTCGTACGAACATCGTATTTCAGTTTGCGCTTACATTCTGATTTCTATCACAATAGCAAACTGCCTTATCAGATTCGTTTTTAACTGTCGCTTGCCTAATCACCAGTTAAAGTGATCTATGAATCGAAGTTTCTGCTGAAATCAACTTTGTCGTACGAACTCAGTTTTAAAACGCAGAAAGTTTTCCGCTGCACTAATTCACTCCCCCCCCCCCCTCTTAGTGCTCTTTATCTTAACAAATGGTATAAGAGCAAGGTTCACTCTCAAACGGATTAAAACTCAAGAGAGATGGTATACGCCGGAAATCAAGAGGGTCATTCTATTACACGTCCACCCATGTTCAATGGAACGGACTACACTTATTGGAAGACCCGAATGAGGATCTTCCTTATTTCGATGGATTTTGAACTTTGGAATCTTGTTGAAAACGGTTTTTCAAAATCTTCTCTTCCAATGATCGAATGGAATGAATTGGAGAAGAAGACTTTCGCTCTTAATGCAAAGGCTATGAATGCCTTATTTTGTGCGCTTGATAAAAATGAGTTTAATCGTGTTTCGGTTTGTGAAACTGCATTTGATATTTGGCATACACTCGAAGTGACTCACGAAGGCACAAGTAGAGTGAAAGAGTCAAAAATCAATCTCTTGATACACTCTTTCGAACTTTTCCGAATGAAACCGAGCGAGACTATTGGCGACATGTACACCTATTTCACGGATGTCGTCAATGGTCTAAAAGGACTCGGCAAAAGTTTTTCGGATTTTGAGCTTGTAAATAAGATTCTAAGATCCCTTCCTAAGAGTTGGGACCCTAAAGTCACTGCTATTGAAGAGGCTAAAGATTTAAGCAACTTCCCTCTTGAAGAACTAATCGGGTTATTAATGACTTATGAAATGAAATGCAAGGCTCATGAAAAGCAAGAAGACATCCTTCCAAAGAACAGGAAGGATATGTCACTTAGAACTTTTGATAACCACTTGAGAGAAAACTCAAGTGATGAAGACTGTGATGATGACTTGGCACTTCTAACAAAGAAATTCAAAAAACTCATTAGGAGAAACAAATTTAAAAATAACACAAAAAATAAACTTGAACCCAAAAGGGACCAAGTTATTTGCTATGAGTGCAACAAGCCGGGACACTACAAGAGTGAATGTCCCCAAGCCAAGAAGAGAACGTCAAAGAAGAAGGCGCTCAAAGCAACATGGGATGATTCGAGCGCATCCGAAGAAGAGGAGTCCAACACCGAGCAAGTTGCTCATTACGCCTTAATGGCTATCGGAGAGGAGCTAATAAATTTAATTGATGCAGATTTATCATTTGATGAATTCAAGATTATTAGTAGAAAATACAAATTGCTAAAAAAGGAGCATGATAGTCTTAATTATGATTTCGATAAGTTAAATACTGAATATCATGATAGTTTAGGCTCTTGTATCAAATGCCATGATCTAGAAACTATCCAAAAGCAAAACTTGCTACTCATGGACACCTTGACAAAATTTGAGGTCGGTAGCAAGTCTTTGAACATGATCCTTACAAACAAGGGTCACCTACGGAGAGAACAAAAATGGTAAAATCATTGGCAAAGGAACCATAGGTAACAAATCCAACTTCTTTATTGAAGATGTTTTGTTAGTTGATGGTTTAAAACATAATCTCTTGAGCATTAGTCAATTATGTGATAAAGGATATATTGTCAAATTCGAATCTAATGCATGCATCCTTAAAAAATCAAACAACAACACATCTATGATAGCATTAAAACAAAATAACGTATACACCATTAACATCAATAATTTGTGTAATGAAATGTGTTTTTCGGTTTTAAATGAGGATGCTTGCCTATGGCACAAAAGATTAGGTCACGCTAGCATGAAACTTATTACTCAAATATCATCCAAAGAACTTGTACGAGGAATTCCTCACATCAAGTTCATCAAGGATAATGTGTGTGATGCTTGTCAATTAAGAAAACAGATTAAGAGTAGTTTCAAATCTAAGAATCAAATAAGCACATCAAGACCCTTACAATTGATCCATATGGACTTGTTCGGACCAATCTCTACATCGAGCATAGGAAGTAGCAAATATGCCCTTGTCATCGTAGATGACTATAGTAGATACACATGGACTTATTTTTTGAAACATAAAAATGAATGCTTTAGATATTTCACCAAGTTTTGCAAACTTGTTCAAAATGAAAAAGGGTTTATGATTTCATCAATTCGAAGTGATCACGGTGGTGAATTTCAAAACCGTGATTTCCAAGAATTCTGTGAGTCTAATGGATTCAACCACAACTTCTCTACGCCAAGAAATTCTCAACAAAATGGAGTAGTAGAAAGAAAGAATAGAAATTTACAAGAAATGGCAAGAACCATGTTGAATGAACAAAGCCTACCCAAATATTTTTGGGCCGAAGCTATAAACACTGCATGCTATATTTTGAATAGAGTTTTAGTAAGACCCTTACTCACCAAAACTCCCTATGAGTTGTGGAACAATAAAAAACCTATTGTTTCATATTTTAAAGTTTTTGGGTGTAAGTGTTTTATCTTGAATGAGATAGATGCCTTAGGAAAATTTGATGCTAAATCCGATGAAGGAATTTTTCTTGATTATTATTCGGTTTCTAAAGCCTTTCACATCTTCAATAAAAGGACTTTAATAATAGAATAATCCATTCATGTTGTTTTAAATGAGATTTCCGAAATCAAGAAAAAAGACTTTGATGATGATGTTAATTTAGATTCTTTGAATTTAAATGAAACCCCTTCTCCAATTAGCAACCATGTTGATAATGCATCCACTTTCTAAACTACTTTACCTAAGGACTGGAAGTATGTAGATGATCATCCTACGGAGCTAATCCTAGGAGACACATCTAAGGGGGTTCAAACACGTTCATCTTTTAAAAATTTGTGTGCCAACGCCGCTTTCTCTCCCAAATTGAACCTAAATGTATTGACGAAGCCATGAAAGATAATTCATGGATTATCGCAATGCAAGATGAGTTAAATCAATTTGAGAGAAATGAGGTGGGGAAGTTTGTTCCTAGGCCAAATGACCACTTAGTTATTGGTACTAAATGGGTCTTTAGAAATAAGTAAGATGAATATGGTATCGTGGTAAGAAACAAGGCTAGACTAGTGGCCAAAGGTTTCAACCAAGAAGAAGGTATCGATTACGAAGAAACCTTCGCTCTTGTGGCTAGATTAGAAGCCATAAGGATGCTCCTTGCCTATGGTAGTAATAATAATTTTAAGTTATTTCAAATGGATGTTGAAAGCGCCTTTTTAAATGGCTTTATCTCTGAAGAAGTTTATGTTGAACAGCCTCCCGGATTTGAAAATAATAGCCTCCCTAATCATGTATTTAAATTAAACAAAACTCTCTATGGTTTAAAACAAGCCCCAAGAGCTTGGTATGACAGACTAAGTACTTTTGTTATTGAAAATAATTTCACAAAAGGCAAGGTCGATACTACATTATTTATCAAAAATTTTGAAAGTAACTTTCTCATTGTTCAGATCTATGTTGATGACATTATCTTCGGTTCTACGAATGAATCTCTTTGTGAATCTTTTGCTAAAACCATGAGTCTCGAATTTGAAATGAGTTTGATTGGAGAGTTAACCTTTTTCTTAGGCTTGTAAATTAAGCAACTAAGGATTGGCATCTTTATTAGTCAAACTAAATATGCCCTAGATCTGCTAAATAGATTCAATAAGAATAGCTCAAAAGCTGTTAACACTCATATGAGCACTTCCACGAAGTTGGAAGTTGATGAAAGTGGAGAAAGCTTCGATTAAAAAACTTATAGGGGTATGATAGGAAGTTTACTTTATCTAACTACAACTAGACCAGACATTATGTTCAGTGTAGGACTTTGTGCTAGGTTTCAATCGAACCCTAAGATATCTCATCTCAAGGCAGTTAAAATAATACTTAGATATCTCAAAGGAACCACAAATCTAGGATTATGGTATCCAAAATCTGAAAATTTTCAATTAATTGCTTATGCTGATGCGGATTTTGCTGGGTGTAGACTAGATTATGGTATCTCAAAGGAAGCACATCAGGAACATGTCAATTTTTGGGACATTCTCTTGTTTCCTGGTCATCTAAGAAACGAAACTCGGTTGCTCTATCAACAACTGAAGCTGAATATATTACAGCCAGTGCATGCTGTGCACAAGTTGTGTAGATGAAAAACAGCTTAGAAGATTATAAAGTCTATCTTAAAAATATTCCCATTAAATGTGTTAATACGAGTGCAATATGCTTAACAAAGAATCCCATTCAACACTCAAGAACAAAACATATTGATATTAGACATTAGTTTATATGAGATCATGTTGCTAATCATGATGTAATTATAGAATTCATAGATACTAAGCATCAACTAGCTGATATTTTTACAAAACCTCTAAGTGAAGAATAGTTTGATTTCATAAGAAGAGAATTAGGAATGTTGATGTATCCGAATGTATAAACTTGTTAAAATTATTATTTGAACCTTATTGATTGAATTACATGACAAAAATAATATGTTGGAAAAATCTTCATAAACGATGAGCATGTCATCATAATCTTGCATGAAAGTGTTAAATTAAATTTTCGGTTCCAATTGGATATCATTACTCTCTTTCGGATTTTGATTCACAGTCTTAACAAGAATATTGCCTTTGAAACATAAAATGAATGATTCCTTCTTGTGGAAGGAAGATATTTTTTTTGCATGGACTTTACTAACATAAAAGTCTTGATCTTTGTAAGGCATGTTATCGATTTGAACTACAAAAATGGCCTTCCTCCATCATGCAAAAATAATAACAAGGAAGAAGTTTTCATTCTATGAAAATACTCTCCATGTAATGGTGTTCTTGAGATGTTTGTATCCTATAAATGACATGAACCCACTTATGGCATAACAAGTATATTCAAAAGATGCTCATATCATTCTTCTTTTTGTTGATGACAAAGGGGTAAAAGTATATGAATTGATACTATAAATACCTTATTATGTTCAAAGAAACAGACATATGATCATTGAAACAATGCCATGTTTACTATGATTGCCATATTTGCATCATATTAAGATATCAAGAACTTGCATTGTAATTTTACATGTTGATATCTTTCCATATGATAAATTGATATCTTTACAACAATTCACATTTGAAATTTGAAAATGGATATCAAGTCTTGACATCATACAGATACATCATGATGGGAGTATTGATAAGGTTAAATGACTTTAACTTATCAATATGTCTCTTGAATTCAAAGGCTTTGAATTCAAGAATGACTTATCTCAATTATGGAACATAGATAGGGGGAGTTAAGGTTAACTCCGTTATCAATTGATTGTCATCATAAAAAAGGGGGAGATTGTTGAATCTCGGATTTTGATGATGACATCAATTGTCATTTGTTATCTAATCCATATGTTAAGATAAGTTTGCAGGATTAACTACGATGAAAGAAAGACATGCAGCAGGAGTTGCGCCAGAGTCAGGACTATAATCAAGTTGGGAGTTCGAGAGCTCGACGGAAGTTCAGACGGTCATCGGAGTTTCTACGGGAACATATCCGAGAAGTCCAGGAGCTTGCCAAAAAAAGCTCGTCGGAACTCGCCAAGTGGATCGTCGCAAGCCCAGGAGTTTGCCGGAAGTCCGCAGGAGCATCACCGAGGGTTCATCGGATGATCGATGGAAGTTCACCGGAAGCTTGTTGGAAGAAGCGATTAACGCACCGGAGCAAGCTGTCCTTCGAATTGTCGTAGTTAGCATGTTGATTAAGTTAGAAATGGGAGGTGATACCACTAACTTAATCTTGGGGCAATTGGGCCCTTGAAAGACCCAATTGGGGCCGAATCGATCAGCCCATTCGGACCCAGATGACTTGGCCAGAGGTGGCACCGCCTGGGTCGGTGGAGGCAACGCCCAGGGCTCAGTCTCCGAGTTCTGCCAGGCAGTGCAACCGCCCCTGATAAGCGGTGGCACCGCCCAGGAGCTTAGTCTCCGAGCTCTGACAGCGGTGCAACCGCCCCAGTCAAGCGGTGCAACCGCTAGACCCTAAAATTCTGGGAATTAACAGTTTTGAGCTCCAAATTTGAACTGGTTTGGGGCCAATAAATACCCCACTCTTTCAGCAATGAAAGAAGAACGAATACCACCGAAATCTTAATCTTACTCTGTGATTTTTAGAGCTCAAAAGTGTTGTATGAGTTAAAAGTTCTTCTCCTTCTCTTCTTCCAAGTTCAGATCTTTCAAGAGAGGAGAGAAAAGTTTGTAAGGGTTTTCTCCTAAGCCTGTCAAAAGGAGTGAATCTGTAAAAAGGTGGTTGGCCTTCGCCTATTGAAGGAAGGCCTCTAGTGGACGTCGGCAACCTCATCGGTGGAGGAAGCCAGAAGTGGATGTAGGTCAAGACTGACCGAACAACTCTAAATCACTCTGCTCTCTGGTTTGCATTTATTTTGAGTTCATTATCTTTACTACAAACCTCCTTCATAGCCTACTGTGTTATGCACTTTTACGTCTGAGTTTTCAAGCTCAATACTTTTCGAATCGTGTTTAGACGTAAATCGATTTTCTCGCAAATCACTCTAAATCGAGCTGCTCTATGGTTTGCATTTACTTTGAGCTTATTATCCTTACTGCAAACCTTCTTCATGGCTTACTATCTTCTGCGCTTTTACGTTTGCGTTTCCAAGCTCAATACTTTCTGAATCGTGTTAAGACGTAAATCAGTTTTCTCGTACGAACATCGTATTTCAGTTTGCGCTTACATTCTGATTTCTATCACAATAGCAAACTGCCTTATCAGATTCGTTTTTAACTGTCGCTTGCCTAATCACCAGTTAAAGTGATTTACGAATTGAAGTTTCTGTTGAAATCAGCTTTGTCGTACGAACTCAGTTTTAAAACGCAGAAAGTTTTCCGCTGCACAAATTCACCCCCCCCCCCCCTCTTAGTGCTCTTGATCCTAACAATTGGTATCAGAGCAAGGTTCACTCTCAAACGGATTAAAACCCAAGAGAGATGGCATATGCCGGAAATCAAGAGGGTCATTCTATTACACGTCCACCCATGTTCAATGGAACGGACTACACTTATTGGAAGACCCGAATGAGGATCTTCCTTATTTCGATGGATTTTGAACTTTGGAATCTTGTTGAAAACGGTTTTTCGAAATCTTCTCTTCCAATGATCGAATGGAATGAATTAGAGAAGAAGACTTTCGCTCTTAATGCAAAGGCTATGAATGCCTTATTTTGTGCGCTTGATAAAATTGAGTTTAATCGTGTTTCGATTTGTGAAACTGCATTTGATATTTGGCATACACTCGAAGTGACTCACGAAGGCACAAGTAGAGTGAAAGAGTCAAAAATCAATCTTTTGATACACTCTTTCGAGCTTTTCCGAATGAAACCGAGCGAGACTATTGGCGATATGTACACCCGTTTCACGGATGTCATCAATGGTTTAAAAGGACTCGGCAAAAGTTTTTCGGATTTTAAGCTTGTAAATAAGATTCTAAGATCCCTTCCTAAGAGTTGGGACCCTAAAGTCACAGCTATTCAAGAGACTAAAGATTTAATCAACTTCCCTCTTGAAGAACTAATCGAGTCATTAATGACTTATGAAATGACATGCAAGGCTCATGAAAAGCAAGAAGACATCCTTTCAAAGAACAGGAAGGATATGGCACTTAGAACTTTTGGTAATCACTTGAGAGTAAACTCAAGTGATGAGGACAGTGACGATGACTTGGCACTTCAAACAAAGAAATTCAAAAAATTCATTAAAAGAAACAAATTTAAAAATAACATAAAAAATAAACTTGAACCCAAAAGGGACCAAGTTATTTGCTATGATTGCAACAAGCCGGGACACTACAAGAGTGATTATCCCCAAGCCAAGAAGAGAACGTCAAAGAAGAAGATGCTCAAAGCAACATGGGATGATTCGAGCGCATCCGAAGAAGAGGAGTCCAACACCGAGCAAGTTGCTCATTACGCCTTAATGGCTATCGGAGAGGAGGTAACAAATTTAATTGTTGCAGATTTATCATTTGATGAATTATTAAATGCCTTCCTTGATTTATTTGATGAATGCAAGACTATTAGTAGAAAATACAAATTGCTAAACAAGGAGCATGATAGTCTTAATTGTGATTTTGATAAGTTAAAGACTGAATATCATGATAGTTTAGGCTCTTGTATCAAATGCGATGATCTAGAAACTATCCAAAAGCAAAACTTGCTACTCATGGACACCTAAACGAAATTTGAGGTCGGTAGCATGTCTTTGAACATGATCCTTACAAACAAGGGTCACGTTCCCAAAAGAAGGGGAATCAGATTCATGAAAAATTCTCAAAAAATCCAACAACCCTCATAAAAGGCCCTATCCTACATGTTCAACACCAAAGCAAATGCAACTTTTGTTGCAAGCATGGACACAAAATGCATTATTGTCCATTCAAGAAAATTAGTCCAAACAAACTAATTTGGGTTCCTAAAGGAACTATGATAAACTCTATGCAACATGACAGACAATATAGATCAACTTTTGAGGCACCCAAAAGTAAATGGGTACCTAAAAATTATCCTTTCTTGTAGAGACATACACCATCACAAACTAGGAGCAAAAGATGGTATCTTGATAGTGGATGCTCAAGGTATATATGACCAGGGATCCATCTCAATTCTCTAAGCTCACTAGCATAGAAGAAGGGTATGTCACCATCGGAGACAATAACAAGGGTAAAATTATTGGCAATGGAACCATAGGTAACAAATCCAACTTCTTCATTTAAGATGTTTTGTTAGTTGATGGTTTAAAACATAATCTCTTGAGCATTAGTCAATTATGTGATAAAGGATATATTGTCAAATTCGAATCTAATGCATGCATCCTTAAAAAATCAAACAACAACACATCTATGATAGCATTAAAACAAAATAACGTATACACCATTAACATCAATAATTTGTGTAATGAAATGTGTTTTTTGGTTTTAGATGAGGATGCTTGGCTATGGCACAAAAGATTAGGTCACGCTATCATGAAACTTATTACTCAAATATCTTCCAAAGAACTTGTACGAGGAATTCCTCACATCAAGTTCATCAAGGATAATGTGTGTGATGCTTGTCAATTAAGAAAACAGATTAAGAGTAGTTTCAAATCTAAGAATCAAATATGCACATCAAGACCCTTACAATTGATCCATATGGACTTGTTCGGACCAATCTCTACATCAAGCATAGGAAGTAGCAAATACGCCCTCGTCATTGTAGATGACTATAGTAGATACACATGGACTTATTTTTTGAAACATAAAAATGAATGCTTTAGATATTTCACCAAGTTTTGCAAACTTGTTCAAAATGAAAAAGGGTTTATGATTTCATCAATTCGAAGTGATCACGGTGGTGAATTTCAAAACCGTGATTTCCAAGAATTCTGTGAGTCTAATGGATTCAACCACAACTTCTCTACTCCAAGAAATTCTCAACAAAATGGAGTAGTAGAAAGAAAGAATAGAAATTTACAAGAAATGACAAGAACCATGTTGAATGAACAAAGCCTACCCAAATATTTTTGGGCCGAAGCTATAAACACTTCATGCTATATTTTGAATAGAGTTTTAGTAAGACCCTTACTCACCAAAACTCCCTATGAGTTGTGGAACAATAAAAAACCTATTGTTTCATATTTTAAAGTTTTTGGGTGTAAGTGTTTTATCTTGAATGAGATAGATGCCTTAGGAAAATTTGATGCTAAATCCGATGAAGGAATTTTTCTTGATTATTATTCGGTTTCTAAAGCCTTTCACATCTTCAATAAAAGGACTTTAATAATAGAATAATCCATTCATGTTGTTTTAAATGAGATTTCCGAAATCAAGAAAAAAGACTTTGATGATGATGTTAATTTCGATTCTTTGAATTTAAATGAAACCCCTTCTCCAATTAGCAACCATGTTGATAATGCATCCACTTTCTAAACTACTTTACATAAGGACTGGAAGTATGTAGATGATCATCCTACGGAGCTAATCCTAGGAGACACATCTAAGGGGGTTCAAACACGTTCATCTTTTAAAAATTCGTGTGCCAACGCCGCTTTCTCTCCCAAATTGAACCTAAATGTATTGACGAAGCCATGAAAGATAATTCATGGATTATCGCAATGCAAGATGAGTTAAATCAATTTGAGAGAAATGAGGTGTGGAAGTTTGTTCCAAGGCCAAATGACCACTTAGTTATTGGTACTAAATGGGTCTTTAGAAATAAGTAAGATGAATATGGTATCATGGTAAGAAACAAGGCTAGACTAGTGGCCAAAGGTTTCAACCAAGAAGAAGGTATCGATTACGAAGAAACCTTCGCTCCTGTGGCTAGATTAGAAGCCATAAGGATGCTCCTTGCCTATGGTAGTAATAATAATTTTAAGTTATTTCAAATGGATGTTGAAAGCGCCTTTTTAAATGGCTTTATCTCTGAAGAAGTTTATGTTGAACAACCTCCCGGATTTGAAAATAATAGCCTCCCTAATCATGTATTTAAATTAAATAAAGCTCTCTATGGTTTAAAACAAGCCCCAAGAGCTTGGTATGACAGACTAAGTACTTTTGTTATTGAAAATAATTTCACAAAAGGCAAGGTCGATACTATATTATTTATCAAAAATTTTGAAAGTAACTTTCTCATTGTTTAGATCTATGTTGATGACATTATCTTTGGTTCTACGAATGAATCTCTTTGTGAATCTTTTGCTAAAACCATGAGTCTCGAATTTGAAATGAGTTTGATTGGAGAGTTAACCTTTTTCTTAGGCTTGCAAATTAAGCAACTAAGGATTGGCATCTTTATTAGTCAAACTAAATATGTCCTAGATCTGCTAAATAGATTCAATAAGAATAGCTCAAAAGCTGTTAACACTCCTATGAGCACTTCCACGAAGTTGGAAGTTGATGAAAGTGGAGAAAGCTTCGATTAAAAAACTTATAGGGGTATGATAGGAAGTTTACTTTATCTAACTACAACTAGACCAGACATTATGTTCAGTGTAGGACTTTGTGCTAGGTTTCAATCGAACCCTAAGATATCTCATCTCAAGGTAGTTAAAATAATACTTAGATATCTCAAAGGAACCACAAATCTAGGATTATGGTATCCAAAATCTGAAAATTTTCAATTAATTGCTTATGCTGATGCGGATTTTGCTGGGTGTAGACTAGATTATGGTATCTCAAAGGAAGCACATCAGGAACATGTCAATTTTTGGGACATTCTCTTGTTTCCTGGTCATCTAAGAAACGAAACTCGGTTGCTCTATCAACAACTAAAGCTGAATATATTACAGCCAGTGCATGCTGTGCACAAGTTGTGTGGATGAAAAACAGCTTAGAAGATTATATAGTCTATCTTAAAAACATTCCCATTAAATGTGATAACACGAGTGCAATATGCTTAACAAAGAATCCCATTCAACACTCAAGAACAAAACATATTGATATTAGACATTAGTTTATACGAGATCATGTTGCTAATCATGATGTAATTATAGAATTCATAGATACTAAGCATCAACTAGCTGATATTTTTACAAAACCTCTAAGTGAAGAACAGTTTGATTTCATAAGAAGAGAATTAGGAATGTTGTTGTATCCGAATGTATAAACTTGTTAAAATTATTATTTGAACCTTATTGATTGAATTACATGACAAAAATAATATATTGGAAAAATCTTCATAAACGATGAGCATGTCATCATAATCTTGCATGAAAGTGTTAAATTCAATTTTCGGTTCCAATTGGATATCATTACTCTCTTTCGGATTTTGATTCACAGTCTTAACAAGAATATTGCCTTTGAAACATAAAATGAATGATTCCTTCTTGTGAAAGGAAGATATTTTTTTTGCATGGACTTTATTAATATAAATGTCTTGATCCTTGTAAGGCATGTTCTCGATTTGAACTACAAAAATGGCCTTCCTCCATCATGCAAAAATAATAACAAGGAAGAAGTTTTCATTCTATGAAAATACTCTCCATGTCATGGTCTTCTTGAGATATTTGTTTCCTATAAATGACATGAACCCACTTATGGCATAACAAGTATATTCAAAAGATGCTCATATCATTCTTCTTTTTGTTGATGACAAAGAGGTAGAAGTATATGAATTGATACTATAAATGCCTTATTATTTTCAAAGAAACAGACATATGATCATTGAAACAATGCCATGTTTACTTTGATTGCCATATTTGCATCATATTAAGATATCAAGAACTTGCATTGTAATTTTACATGTTGATATCTTTCCATATGATAAATTGCTATCTTTACAACAATTCACATTTGAAATTTGAAAATGGATGTCAAGTCTTGACATCATACAAAGAGATACATCATGATAGGAATCATGATGGGAGTATTGATAAGGTTAAATGACTTTAACTTATCAATATGTCTCTTGAATTCAAAGGCTTTGAATTCAAGAATGACTTATCTCAATTATGGCACATAGATAGGGGGAGTCAAGATTAACTCCGTTATCAATTGATTGTCATCATCAAAAAGGGGGAGATTGTTGAATCTCGGATTTTGATTATGACATCAATTGTCATTTGTTATCTAATCCATATGTTGAGATAATTGTGCAGGATTAACTACGATGAAAGAAAGACATGCAGTAGGAGTTGCGCCGGAGACAGGACTATGATCACGTTGGGAGTTCGAGAGCTCGACGGAAGTTCGGACGGTCGTTAGAGTTTCTATGGGAACATATCCGAGAAGTCCAAGAGCTTGCCAAAAGAAGCTCGTCAAAACTCGCCTAGTGGATCGTCGCAAGCCCAGGAGTTTGCCGGAAGTCCGCAGGAGCATCACCGAGGATTCATCGGATGATCGGCGGAAGTTCACCGGAAGCTCGTTGGAAGAAGCGATTAACGCACCGGAGCAAGCTGTCCTTCGAATTGTCGTAGTTAGCACGTTGATTAAGTTAGAAATGGGAGGTGATCCCACTAACTTAATATTGAGGCAATTGGGCCCTTAAAAGACCCAATTGGGGTCGAATGGCTCTAGTTGAGTGGTCCAACCGCCCAAGTCAGGCAGTGGCACCGCCTGAGCTCAGTCTCCGAGCTCTGCCAGGCGGTGTAACCGCCCCAGACAAGCGGTGGCACCGCCTAGGAGCTTAGTCTCCGAGCTCTAATAGCGGTGCAACCGCCCCAGTCAAGCGGTGCAACCACCAGACCATAAAATTCTGGGAATTGATAGTTTTGAGCTCCAAATTCGAACTGGTTTGGGGCCTATAAATACCCCACTCTTTCAGCAATGAAAGAAGAATGAAAACCACCGAAATCATAATCTTACTCTGTGATTTTTAGAGCTCAAAAGTGTTGTATGAGTTAAAAGTTCTTCTCCTTCTCTTCTTCCAAGTTCAGATCTTTCAAGAGAGGAGAGAAAAGTTTATAAGGGTTTTCTCCTAAGCCTGTCAAAAGGAGTGAATCTGTAAAAAGATGGTTGGCCTTCGCCTATTGAAGGAAGGCCTCTAGTGGACGTCGGCAACCTCATCGGTGGAGGAAGCCAGAAGTGGATGTAGGTCAAGACTGACCGAACCACTCTAAATTGCGCTGCTCTCTGGTTTGCATTTATTTTAAGTTCATTATCTTTACTGCAAACCTCCTTCATAGCCTACTGTGTTTTGCAATTTTACGTTTGAGTTTTCAAGCTCAATACTTTTCGAATCGTGTTTAGACGTAAATCGATTTTCTCGCAAATCACTCTAAATCGAGCTGCTCTCTGGTTTGCATTTACTTTGAGCTTATTATCCTTATTGCAAACCTTCTTCATAGCTTACTATCTTCTACGCTTTTACGTTTGTGTTTCCAAGCTCAATACTTTCTGAATCGTGTTTAGACGTAAATCGGTTTTCTCGTACGAACATCGTATTTCAGTTTGCGCTTACACTCGGATTTCTATCACAATAGCAAATTGCCTTATCAGATTCGTTTTTAATTGTTGCTTGCTTAATTACCAGTTAAAGTGATTTACGAATCGAAGTTTCTGCTGAAATCAGCTTTGTCGTACGAACTCAGTTTTAAAACGCAGAAAGTTTTCCACTGCACTAATTCACCCCCCGCCATCTTAGTGCTCTTGATCCTAACAATTGGTATCAGAGCAAGGTTCACTCTCAAACGGATTAAAACCCAAGAGAGATGGCATACATCGGAAATCAAGAGTGCCATTCTATTACACATCCACCCATGTTCAATGGAACGGACTACACTTATTGCAAGACCCGAATGAGGATCTTCCTTATTTCGATGGATTTTGAACTTTGGAATCTTGTTGAAAATGGTTTTTCAAAATCTTCTCTTCCAATGATCGAATGGAATGAATTGGAGAAGAAGAGTTTCGGTCTTAATGCAAAGGCAATGAATGCCTTATTTTGTGCGCTTGATAAAAATGAGTTTAATCGTGTTTCGGTTTGTGAAACTGTATTTGATATTTGGCATACACTCGAAGTGACTCACGAAGGCACAAGCGGTGTGAAAGAGTCAAAAATCAATCTCTTGATACACTCTTTCAAACTTTTCCGAATGAAACCGAGCGAGACTATTGGTGACATGTACACCCGTTTCACGGATGTCGTCAATGGTCTAAAAGGACTCGGCAAAAGTTTTTCGGATTTTGAGCTTGTAAATAAGATTCTAAGATCCCTTCTTAAGAGTTGGGACCCTAAAGTCACTGCTATTCAAAAGTCTAAAGATTTAAGCAACTCCCCTCTTGAAGAACTAATCGGGTCATTAATGATTTATGAAATGACATGCAAGGCTCATGAAGAGCAAGAAGACATCCTTCCAAATTACAGGAAAGATATGGCACTTAGAACTTTTGATAACCACTTGAGAGAAAACTCAAGTGATGAGGATTGTGACGATGACTTGGCACTTCTAACAAAGAAATTCAAAAAATTCATTAAGAGAAACAAATTTAAAAATAACACAAAAAATAAACTTGAACCCAAAAGGGACCAAGTTATTTGCTATGAGTGCAACAAGCCGGGACACTACAAGAGTGATTGTCCCCAAGCCAATAAGAGAACGTCAAAGAAGAATGCGCTCAAAGCAACATGGGATGATTCGAGCGCATCCGAAGAAGAGGAGTCCAAAACCGAGCAAGTTGCTCATTACGCCTTAATGGCTATCGGAGAGGAGGTAACAAATTTAATTGATGCAGATTTATCATTTGATGAATTATTAAATGCCTTCCATGATTTATTTGATGAATGCAAGATTATTAGTAGAAAATATAAATTGCTAAAAAAGGAGCATGATAGTCTTAATTGTGATTTCGATAAATTAAAGACTGAATATCATGATAGTTTAGGCTCTTGTATCAAATGCCATGATCTAGAAACTATCCAAAAGCAAAACTTGCAACTTATGGACACCTTAACGAAATTTGAGGTCGGTAGCAAGTCTTTGAACATGATCCTTACAAACAAGGGTCACGTTCCCAAAAGAAGGGGAATCGGATTCGTGAAAAATTCTCACCAAAATCTAACAACCTTCATAAAAGACCCTATCCTACATGCTCAACACCAAAGCAAATGCAACTTTTGTTGCAAGCATGGACACAAAACGCATTATTGTCCATTCAAGAAAATTGGTCCAAACAAATTAATTTGGGTTCCTAAAGGAACTATGATAAACTCTATGCAACATGACAAACAATATAGATCAACTTTTGAGGCACCCAAAAGTAAATGGGTACCTAAAAATTATCCTTTCTTGTAGAGACATACACCATCACAAACTAGGAGCAAGAGATGGTAACTTGATAGTGGTTGCTCAAGGCATATATGACCGGAGATCCATCTCAATTCTCTAAGCTCACTAGCATAGAAGAAGGGTATGTCACCTTCGGAGACAACAACAAGGGTAAAATCATTGGCAAAGGAACCATAGGCAACAAATCCAACTTCTTTATTGAAGATGTTTTGTTAGTTGATGGTTTAAAACATAATCTCTTGAGCATTAGTCAATTATGTGATAAAGAATATATTGTCAAATTCGAATCTAATGCATGCATCCTTAAAAAATCAAACAACAACACATCTATGATAGCATTAAAACAAAATAACGTATACACCATTGACATCAATAATTTGTGTAATGAAATGTGTTTTTCGGTTTTAAATGAGGATGCTTGTGTTGAATCTCGGATTTTGATGATGTAATCAATTGATGAGTTAATTGATCAAATCCATATTATTGAGTTAAGTGTGCAGGATTAACTACGATAACCAGAAAACACAAAGCAAGGATACCGGAGTCAAGTTCGATGGACGTTTAAGAGTTCGAAGAATCGTCGGAGATGCTGCCGGAACCAACCGAGAAAAAATTGGGAACCTGTCGGAATTTTTTGGAAGTTCACCGAAGAAATCGACGGAGGTTCACGGAGATCACCGAGAAGGCTCGGCTACTCATTAAAGTCATCACAAGTTCGGGAGCTTGCTGGGAGCCCGTCGGAAGAAGTTCGTCGAAAAGCTCGCCGGAACAAGACTTGACGTTCACGGTTGAAAATTTACTTAGGATGTGTTTTTGTTAAGTAGTTAACGTCTAATTAGGATTAGGATTAAGAAATAATCCTATATCCTAGTTAGGGGCCAACTGGGCCCAAAATTAGACTTGGTTTGGGCTAAGTTTGAAGCCCAACCAGTCAACCGAAGAGTCTGGCGGTGGCACTGCCAGACTGGGCGGTTGCACCGCCTAGCACCCGAGAGCTGGGCGGTGGCACCGCCCAGTGCCCGAGAGCCAGGCGGTGGCACCGCCTGAGCTGGGCGGTGGCACCGCCTAGCACTGTCAGCTCCTAGCACTAACAGGCGGTGGCACCGCCACTAACAGGCGGTGACACCGCCAGCATCGGGAACTCCACGAGAATTCAAATTTGGAGCCCAAATTTGAATCCTCTTGAGGCCTATAAATACCCCTCAAATCTCTGCTGAGATTACAACTTTTAGAGAAGCAATTGATTGAAAGAAAAGTCTTAGAAGAGTCTTTGCTAGTCTTGTTTTCAATTTGCTAGTGTTCACCTCCTTCTTTCTTGCTGAAAATTTGTAAGAGAGTGAATCGCTTGTAAAAGTTTTAAGAGGGGTATTTACCCTTCCCTTTCAAGAAATTTGCTAGTGGAAGGTGGGAGCCTCATCGAAGAGGGGCCTCGCATGTGGATGTAGGTCATTTGACCGAACCACTGTAAAATCGGCGTGATCTCTGGTTTGCATTTACTTATTGTCATTTACATTACTGCAAACCATTTGCACTTTAATGTTATACTGCTTTGTCTCCATTTTACTTATCCCTTCAAGTTAAAACGCAATCGAAACGGTTTCAAACGAAAACGTTACTTTTATCGTACGAAGTTTCCGAAAGGTTTTAAATCGTCAAAAGTTTATCGCACTTTACCGCGGCACTAATTCACCCCCCCCTCTTAGGGCCGCTCCGATCCTAACAATTGGTATCAGAGCAGGTTCACTCTCATATTTGGTTTAATACCCACGAGAGATGGCTTACTCCGGCATGCATGAGGGATACTCTATCACACGTCCACCCATGTTTAATGGGTCGGATTACACATATTGGAAGACTCGGATGAGGATCTTCCTCATTTCTATGGATTTCGAGCTTTGGACTATTGTGGAAAACGGATTTCAAAAATCTTCTCTTCCGATAAGCGAATGGAATGAATCAGAAAAGAAGGTTTTTGCTTTAAATGCAAAGGCTATGAATGCCTTGTTTTGTGCACTAGACAAAAATGAATTTAATTGTGTTTCAATTTGTGATTCGGCTTTTGATATTTGGAGAACTCTTGAGGTCACTCATGAAGGCACTAGCCGAGTGAAAGAGTCCAAAATCAACATTCTTGTGCACTCTTACGAACTTTTCCGAATGAAACCAAGTGTGTCCATCGGAGACATGTACACCCGTTTTACGGATGTCATCAATGGACTCAAAGCTCTTGGTAAAGATTTTACTAACTTTGAACTAGTAACTAAAATCTTAAGATCCCTCCCTAAAAGTTGGGATCCAAAAGTTACGGCCATTCAAGAGGCTAAAGACCTTAAAACATTCCCTCATGAAGAACTTATTGGGTCTCTAATGACCTACGAAATGACATGTCAAGCTCATGACGAGCTCGAAAATCCCCTTCCAAAGAACAGGAAGGATATGGCACTCAAATCACAAGAAGACCACTTGAAAGGAACATCAAGTGATGAGGACAGTGACAATGACATTGCACTTTTGACTCAAAAATTCAAAAAATATTTAAGGAAGAACAAATTTAAAAATAATATAAAAAATAAATTTGAACAAAAGAAAGACCAAGTGATTTGCTATGAATGTAAAAAATCGGGACACTACAAGAACGATTGCCCTCAAGCCAAAAAGAGAACACCAAAGAAGAAGGCGCTCAAGGCAACATGGGATGATTCAAGCACGTCCGAAGAAGAGGAGTCCAACACCGAGCAAGTTGCTCACTACACCCTAATGGCCTTCGAAGAAGAGGTAACGGATTTAATTAATGCAGATTTACCTTATCATGAATTATTAAATGTCTTTCATGAGGTATTTGATGAATGTAAGACAATTAGTAGAAAATACAAATTGCTAAAAAAGGAGCATGATAGTCTTACTTGTGCTTTTGATAAATTAAAAACTGAATATCATGATAGTCTAGCTCCATGTGCTAAATGCCATGATTTAAATACTCTCCAAAAGGAGAACTTGGTACTTAAGGACACCTTGAAGAAATTCGAGGTCGGTAGCAAGTCCTTAAACATGATCCTTACAAATAAGGGTCATGTCCCTAAAAGGAGTGGAATCGGATTTGTGAGAAGTACTCACCAAAATCCAACCACCTTCACTAAAGGTCCTATCTTACATGTTCAACACCAAAGCGATTGCAACTTTTGTTGCAAATATGGACATATGACTTACCAATGTCCATTCAAGAAAATTAGTCCAAACAAATTGATTTGGGTTCCTAAAGGAACCATGATCAAGTCTATACAACATGATAAACAAGTTAGATTAGTTTTTGAGGTACCCAAAAGTAAATGGGTACCTAAAAATAATTCCTTTTTGTAGAAACATACACCATCACATGCTAGGAGCAAGAGATGGTATCTTGATAGTGGATGCTCAAGGCATATGACCGGAGATCCATCCCAATTCACCAAGCTCACTAGCATGGACGAAGGCTATGTCACCTTCGGAGACAACAACAAAGGCAAAATCATTGGCAAGGGAACCATAGGTAACAAATCAAGTTTTTCCATTGATGATGTGTTACTAGTTGATGGATTAAAACATAATCTATTTAGCATTAGTCAATTATGCGATAAAAGTTATATCGTTAGATTTGAATCAAATATGTGCATTATTGAAAAACCAAATCATAACATGACTATGATTGCTTTAAAACAAAATAATGTCTATACCATCAATCTTGATGAACTAAGTAATAAAGTGTGTTTCTCCGCCATAAATGATGATGCTTGGCTTTGGCATAAGAGATTAGGCCATACAAGCATGAAAACAATATCTAAAATCTCATCTCAAGAATTAGTACGAGGGATTCCGATTATTAAGTTTATTAAGGATAAGGTATGTGATGCATGTCAACTAGGGAAGCAAATAAAAACAAGCTTCAAACCAAAAAATCAAATTAGCACCACTAGACCGTTACAATTGATCCATTTGGACTTATTTGGACCAATTCATACAACTAGTCTAGGTGGAAGCAAATATGATTTTGTGATTGTGGATGACTACTCTAGATACACTTGGACCTATTTCTTAGCTTACAAAAGTGATTGTTTCAAGTATTTCTCTAAATTTTGTAAACTCACTCAAAACGAAAAAGGGTTCATGATTTCATCAATTCGGAGTGATCATGGTGGCGAATTTCAAAACCGTGACTTTCAAAATTTTTGTGAAGTTAATGGATACAATCACAACTTCTCCACTCCAAGAAATCCCCAACAAAATGGAGTAGTTGAAAGGAAAAATAGAAACCTACAAGAAATGGCAAGAACTATGTTAAATGAACATAGTTTACCTAAGTATTTTTGGGCCGAAGCCGTAAATACGGCTTGTTACATCATAAATAGAGTCCTAATAAGACCATCCTTATCAAAAACTCCCTATGAATTATGGAATAACAAAAAACCAAATATTTCCTATTTTAAAGTTTTCGGTTGTAAATGCTTTATTTTAAATGAAAGGGATGCCTTAGGAAAATTTGATGCTAAATCCGATGAAGGCATCTTTCTTGGTTACTGTTAGAACTCTTGCAGATTCTAAACTTGGGGTTGATCTCTTTAGGGGATCGGCCTCCTTGGAACTCTATAGGGGTTCCTCCCTCCAAGTTGCTGCTCAAAGGCTGCAGAAAAGATTCATCTATTGCTTGTCAAAAGAGAAGGAATACATGGCTATTTATAGGGCTTCTAAACCCTAACTCCTAATAGGACTCCTACTTAAGACTCTTACTTCTAACCAACTCCTAGTAGGACTCCTAGTCAAGACTCCTATTCCCTTACAACTCCTAATTCTTCTCTAAGAAAACACCTCTTACATGAATGCCTCTCTCAATTAGGACTCTCCTAGCTAGAGTCTTAACAGAATGTCCCTCTCAATTAGGACTCTCCTAGCTAGAGTCCTAACAGTTTTACATGAATGTCCCTCTCAATTAGGACTCTCCAAGCTAGAGTCCTAACAGACCCTCTTCAAATCAGCCTTGTCCTCGAGGCTGATGATTCGTGAATTCTGGGAATTTGATCTTCAAGTCGTCATAGTTCTCCCAAGTGGCATCTTCTATTGGTAGGTTCGCCCACTGTATTAGCACTTCATTAGTGGGTCATCGTCATTGAGTCACGATCCGTCGATCAATAATGGCACTTGGCTAGGTCTGGAATTCTCTTTGGGTAGTCATATTGGGTGGCTTTGGGCTGTCTCCAAGCACCTACTTAAAACTTTCGTCTGGCCGTCGGTTTGTGGGTGATATGTCATACTCCTTTTCAATTTAGTACCCTGCATATGGAATAACTTTATCCAAAATCTTCTCGTGAAGATGTAAGTAGAATTTATCGTAAGCACAATGCGTCCCTTATAGTGTAATTCTTTTGAGTCCCAATTGTAATGAGCCATGGGGCTTGGTGCTTCCTCCAATTTTTTTATAATTTTACTAGTCTCTGATTTTTCCTGCCATTCCATCTTAATATCCTTAAGAAAGTCACTGGTCGGAAGTGAAACGACCGAAACTTCAACTTGCTCGGGTAGTTACGAAAGCGCATATGCAAGAACATTCTCTTTCCCCTTTTTGTAAGTTATTTCATAATCAAATCCAAGAAGTTTTATTACCCTTTTTTGCTGCTTAGGGGATGATATTTTTCGCTCCAAAAAGTACTTGAGGCTTTTATGGTCGGTTTTAATTTGAAATCGTCAGCCAATCAAGTAGGGTCTCCACCTCGTTGCTGCGCGCACAATGGCGAGCATCTCCTTATCATATGTTGACTTATTTTGATGGGAGGGAGATAATACCTTGCTAGTGTATATGAGTGGTCGACCATCTTGCATGAGAATGGCTCCAATTCCGACTCCAGATGCGTCGGCCTCAATAATGAAGGGTCGGTTGAAATCTGGTAGTGTTAGCACCGGCGTCGTCATCATGGCTGCCTTAAGTTTGTCGAAGGCAGCGGAGGCTCTGTCCGACCATTGGAAGACATCTTTTTTCAGTAAGGAAGTAAGTGGTGCACTGATCTCTCCATAGTTTTTCACGAACTTGCAGTAGTAGCCTGTTAAACCTAGAAAGCCATGTAGCAATTTTATGTTCCACGGGGTCAGCCAGTTTTGCATTGCTCCAATTTTGAAGGGGTCTACTACCACACCTTCCTCTGATATGATATGCCCAAGATATTCCACCTTCTTATGAAGAAAGCAAAAATTCATAGTGGTTGTTGTGTGTTCAAAAGGTGGTTTTCGGTATGTCTTCTTCGCATACTCGTATTTGATGATACCCGGATCGAAGGTCCATCTTTGTGAAGATTTGTGCTCCCTTAGCAACTCATCTACTACTGGAATAGGGTATTTATCCTTGATGGTTATGCCATTGAGAGCTCGGTAATCAACACATAATTGCCATATTCCATCCTTCTTTCGTATGAGGAGCACCGGTGAAGATTAGGGGCTGCAACTTGGCCGAATAACTCCTGTTTTGAGCATCTCTTTTACAATCCTTTCTATTTCATCCTTCTGGAGATGTGGATATTGATATGGCTGAGCATTTGCTGGAGATTTTCCTGGAAGAATCATTATACAATGATCATGCCGACGGGTAAGAGGTAGGTTGCGCGGTTCGTCAAATATATCTGAAAATTCAGCAAGCAAAGGAAGTAGATTTGGATCTTCAAATTTTGTTGGCTCTCCCTTAGTTTGCTGCTCAAGTTGTACCAAAAAGCCGCTACATGCTTTATACAAAACCTTCTCCATTTGTTGTGTGCAAATCGTCGTTACGTCACCCTCACGTTTCCTGTGCAGTATCACCTGTTTCTCCTTACTGTGAAATTTTATAATTAGTTGTATAATATTCTAAGAAATATCACCTAATGTCATCAACCATTTAATTCTGAGTATGGCCTCATGATCATCAAGAGGGAGGAGAAAGAAATATGCAATTATCTCTTGGTCCTGCAGCAACAGTTTCACCTGCGGGCACTTATGATCACACTTCAAAATCCGTCCGTTGGCGACCTTAACGACAAACCTGCTGCAATTCTCAATAGGTAAGTTCATATGGACAGCAACCTTACTGTTTAGGAAGTTATTAGTGCTGCCCGTGTCGATGAGAACAGTGATCGGTTGTTGTTTGAGAAGGCCTCCAACTTTCATCGTTTGCGGGTTTGAGTAGCCAGCTAGTGTATGTACCGTAACTTCGGTCGGTTGTGACTCTTCTTCTGCATCTTCTTCTTTATATTCAAGGCTCTCTTTTGGATGTTCAATGACCTATTCTTCTATCGGTTCAATCATAAGAAGTCTCCCTTTACTACAGCAATGCTCACGGCTCCACGGCTCGTCACAATGCCAACATAACCCCTTCGCATATCGCTCCCGAAGCTCTTCTCTTATTAACCTCTTTGGTGTAGGGACTTGGTCGATAGTAGGGGGGGCTAAGGGCTTCAAAATTACTAGTTGAGGAGCGACCCAAGTCCTCCGAGCTTCATGGTTCAATTGCTCCTCTTGATGTCGAGCGAAAGAGATGGCTGCCATAACTTGTACGGTTGTCGCGCTTTAACTTCTCCTCGGATCTCCGGCTTCAAGCCCTCAATGAAGGTCCTCAATAGCTATTTTTGAGACCAATCAAGAGTTTGATTAGATAACCTTTCAAACCTGGTTTGGTACTCCTGAATGGTGGAGGTTTGTCGGATCTTTGCTAGTTGTCTGTCAATATTCCCGTAATCGGTTGGTTTGAAGCGGATCAGTAGTCCTTCTTTGAATTGTCACCATGAAAGGACTCCATAAGTATGTTCAAACCAGTCAAACCACTGTATAGCATCCCCTTCAAGATGTATAGCTGCAATTTTCACCATAGATGCATCCGCGGTTTTATGGTACTGAAAATATCGCTCCGCGCGCGAGATCCAACCAATCGGGTCTCCTTCTTCTCATCTAGGAAAATCCACTCTCATGCATGGATAGTTGGGGTTGGTTATAGAGCTTCCCCTCTCTTGGATGTCATATCTTTGGGCTTAGTGCGATTGGGCAAAGCTCTCTCCTTGATGTGATTTCTTCGGGCTTAGTGGTCGGCCCAATCTGAGTTCGGTAAAGAGCGTCTGAATCTTATCCTCCATTCGCGCCTCTAAGGCTTTGAATTTAGCATTGATTGCCTCCTTAGATGCCATAGTATATGCTCCTAAATCTATGATGTTAAGATATCTCTTTTGTTGTTGGGTTAAAGGCATGTATAGGTTGAGAGAAGTGATGGTTGAAAGGGTTGGTGGATTGATGGATGTAGGCTGCGGTTTAGGCTTGTTTTGTGGTTGTTTTGGGTGCAGTTTGAGGGTGTGGTTTAGTAGAATTTTAGGGCTGTGGATGAAAGTTTTGGATCTGTGGTAGATGGCAGCAAAGTTTTGATAGAAATCTGTGGAAGTTGCAGCAAGTATGTGCTGTCTTGTAAGAGTAGAATTATCATCGAAGAAACAAAGGTTTCTCGACGTAATTTCCACCAAAAACTTGAGGGAGTTGAGGAGGGAATTGATAGAAAAATCACAGTTTATATGACAGCAAGGATATCTAATTTAATCAAGAAAATTTCGGCAGTATAACAGCAAGGAAATTAGTGCAAGTTGCAATTGCAGAATTCTCGTCGAGAAATTTCAGCGGGTTACAACGAAAATTTGCAGCAACACAAAATCATATTTTGAGATGAATTTCTTAATAGATCAATCATATATAGAAGCCAAGATGATCTATGAAGTGTATAAGAAATTTCAATCAAAAAAGATTGTAAATATATGGGTTAAGGCAACAATATGCGGCTAAAATTTTCTGCAGCACAGATTTTTCAGTATAGCAGATTGGACGTAAAAGATCAGTGGTTTATATTGAGAATTTTTTGATAAAACCAAACGGAATTCCACTGTTAGGAAGTGTCAAAGCTAACATCAAAATTTTGTAGAGATTTGGATAGAAACAACGTAGTATCAAGATCAAACAAACAGTGCTATGCGGCTGAAATTTTACAGTGCAGATTTTCAAGTATAGCAGATTAGACGTAAAAGATCAATGGTTTATATTGAGAATTTTTTTACAAAACCAAAGGAAATCTGCTACTAGGAAATGTCAAAGATGTCATAAAAATTTCATAGAGATTTGGATAGAAAAGCCATAGTAGCAAGATCAAACAGACGGTGCTATACGGTTGGAATTCTGCAATGTATCTTTCGTCGTAGAGATGAAAACTTTATGACGAAAAGTATATGCAGCAATATAGGAATAATTTTTTCAAGATTTTCAAATAAGGATAACTAAATTGCAGCAGCAGTAAGGTAGAAAACCAGAACCTATTGCAATTCACGGGGAGATCAAAGGATGATCCGTGGTGGTGGAGATGACGGTGGAATTTGACAACGATCTCTTAAGCAATTGTGGAAATTGCTTTGGGTGGTTGTGGAGGGTTGATGGATGGCTATGGAAGGGCAGCGAGATGCCAAGAACGTTGCTCTGATACCAGGTGTTAGAACCCTTGCAGATTCTAAACTTGGGGTTGATCTCTTTAGGGGATCGGCCTCCTTGGAACTCCATAGGGGTTCCTCCCTCCAAGTTGCTGCTCAAAGGCTGCAGAAAAGATTCATCTATTGCTTGTCAAAAGAGAAGGAATACAAGGCTATTTATAGGGCTTCTAAACCCTAACTCTTAATAGGACTCCTACTTAAGACTCTTACTTCTAACCAACTCCTAGTAGGACTCCTAGTCAAGACTCCTATTCACTTACAACTCCTAATTCTTCTCTAAGAAAACACCTCTTACATGAATGCCTCTCTCAATTAGGACTCTCCTAGCTAGAGTCTTAACAGAATGTCCCTCTCAATTAGGACTCTCCTAGCTAGAGTCCTAACAGTTTTACATGAATGTCCCTCTCAATTAGGACTCTCCAAGCTAGAGTCCTAACAGTTACTCTTCCATTTCTAAAGCCTTTCGGGTTTTTAATAAAAGAAACTTAGTAATTGAAGAGCCTATTCATGTAGTTTTTAGTGAAGTTTCAAATTTAAAGAAAAATAATTTTGATGATGATCTTGGTTTTGATAATTTGAATTTAAATGAACTCCCTCCTCAAAATAGCAACTTGGATGCACCTTCTTCCGAAATTTCCTTACCTAAGGAATGAAAGTATATAGATGCTCATCCAAAGGAGCTAATTATTGGGGATACATCTAAAGGGGTTCAAACTCGTTCTTCTTTCAAGAATTTTTGTGCTAATGCCGCCTTCCTCTCTCAAATCGAACCTAAGTGCATTGACGAGGCCATAAAAGATGATTTTTGGGTTATTGCAATGCAAGAGGAATTGAATCAATTTGAGAGAAACAAGGTGTGGGAGCTTGTTCCTAGACCTAGTGACCATTTAGTAATTGGTACTAAGTGGGTCTTTAGAAACAAGCAAGAAAAAAATGGTATCGTGGTTAGAAACAAGGCTAGATTAGTGGCCAAAGGTTTCAACCAAGAAGAAGGTATCGATTACGAAGAAACCTTCGCTCCCGTGGCTCGATTAGAAGCCATAAGGATGCTCCTTGCCTATGCTAGTTGTTATAATCTTAAACTATTTCAAATGGATGTCAAAAGTGCATTCTTGAATGGTTTTATTTCCGAAGAAGTATATGTCGAACAACCTCCCGGATTTGAAAATTCTCTTCTTCCTAATCATGTATTCAAATTGACTAAGGCTCTCTATGGCTTGAAACAAGCTCCTAGAGCTTGGTATGAAAGGATTAGTTCCTTTCTTATTTTAAATAATTTTACCAAAGGCAAGGTTGATACTACATTGTTTATTAAACATTTTGAAAATAATTTTCTTATTGTGCAAATTTATGTTGATGATATTATTTTTGGCTCTACGGATGAATCACTATGTGAATCATTTGCCAAATCTATGAGTCATGAATTTGAAATGAGTTTAATGGGAGAATTAACTTTCTTTTTAGGATTACAAATCAAACAACTTAAGGATGGTATATTTCTTAATCAATCTAAATATACGTTAGAATTGTTAAAACGATTTAACATGGATAATTCAAAAGCAATAAACACCCCTATGAGTACTGCGACTAAGTTAGATATGGATGAAAATAGTGAAAATTTCGATCAAAAAATATATAGGGGTATGATAGGTAGTCTACTCTACCTTACCGCGACTAGACCAGATATCATGTTTAGTGTAGGACTTTGTGCTAGGTTTCAATCAAATCCTAAATTATCTCATCTTAAAAGTGTTAAAAGAATATTTAGATATCTTAATGGAATTCCAAATTTAGGTTTATGGTATCCAAAATCCAAAAAAATTGATTTAATGGCTTATACGGATGCCGATTTTGGGGGATGTAGGATTGATAGAAAAAGTACATCCGGAACATGCCAATTTTTAGGACATGCACTTGTTTCTTGGACTTCCAAGAAACAAAATTCAGTTGCACTATCTATGGCGGAAGCCGAATACATTGCTGCGAGTGCATGCTGTGCACAAGTTGTATGGATGAAAAATACATTAGAAGACTATGGAATTCATTTTAAAAATATCCCCATAAAATGTGATAATACTAGTGCCATATGTCTTACTAAAATTCCAATTCAGCACTCTAGAACTAAGCACATCGACGTTAGGCACCATTTCATACGCGATCATGTCCTTAACAATGATGTTGTTCTAGAATTCATTGACACGAAGCATCAATTAGCAGATATATTTACAAAAGCCCTAAATGAAAACAAATTTGAATTTATTAGAAGAGAACTGGGCATGTTAAATTGTCCCTTAGAGTAAGACGTTTGAATGTAGTTTACGAAGATTGGCTCATCCTTGTCCCGCTCGTTTGTGGATTTGATTTCATCCTCTTCTTTCGATTCCAAATGATATATTAAAATACAACTCAATATCTCGACCTTTGCTTGCGTCAAAGGCCTCTGGGAATCAAGAAGGAGGAAGAAAATTTTTTTTTTTTTCTTCTTCCGCGGCCAGCCAGCGGTGGCACCGCTTGTTCAGGCAGTGGCACCGCCCGAGAGCTCTTTTAAACCCGAGAGGGTTAGGGCCGGCGGTGACACCGCCCCCAACCCATGGAACTCTTGCTCCAACTCTCCCAAACTCTCTCAATCCCTCATTCTAACTTCTACAGACCTTGGAGAAGGAATCATTATGACAGAACTATCTCAGATCAAATTCCAACAAGACCAACTCAAATCGCAGTAGGAACAAATTCAGCTCCAGCAAATGGAAATTTTAAAGGAACTACGACAGCTAAACCAAAAAATAGATGTTATATATCAGCACTATGGATTACCTCCTACGAATTAATGTATCTTTGTATTCTGTTTTGTTTTACTCTTGATCTCATGTTCCAAGCTGGTCGTCTTTTGAACAAAAACTGAACTTTTGTTGTTTAAATTCTGGATATATGCTTCTGGATGAATGCTGATCTTTCTCTTTGAACATGAATTTTTGCTAGAATGAATGCTAATTTTTTCTGTAAAATAGTTTTTTTCCTTTTTGTTGGTGACAAAGGGGGAGAAAAATGATGACTTATAGCATAACTTATATAAGCTAATGTGATATGAATGTCTTATGTGCCTTGCATAATCTTTGAGTATATCGCATAATCGATTGATCATATTGAATGCATATCTAAAATGTATGATCATGTTGAAAATCTTTATCTCTTATCTTTCGACGTGAAAAAGATTTTCATCGAAGTTTCGCATTTACATTATACTTAATGAGAACAACGATAAGTTCTACGGTTAGAACTGATCGGTTTATGCTTGAATTCAATGGGATGAAATTCAAGTGTTTTTCTCATAATATGGCATATAGATAGGGGGAGTTATGTTTAACTCCGTCATCAATTGATTGTCATCATCAAAAAGGGGGAGATTGTTGAATCTCGGATTTTGATGATGCAATCAATTAATGAGTTAATTGATCTAATCCATATTATCGAGTTAAGTATGCAGGATTAACTACAATAACCAGAAAACACAAAGCAAGGATACCGGAGTCAAGTTCGATGGACGTTTAAGAGTTCGAAGAATCGTCGGAGATGCTGCCGAAACCAACCGAGAAAAAATCGGGAACCTGTCGGAATTTTTCGGAAGTTCGCCGAAGAGATCGTCGGAGGTTCACGGAGATCACCGAGAAGGCTCGGCTACTCATTAAAGTCATCACAAGTTCGGGAGCTTGCTGGGAGCCCGTCGGAAGAAGTTCGTCGAAAAGCTTGCCGGAACAAGACTCGACGTTCGCGGTTGAAAATTTGCTTAGGATGTGTTTTTGTTAAGTAGTTAATGTGTAATTAGGATTAGGATTAAGAAATAATTCTATATCCTGGTTAGGGGCCAACTGGGCCCAAAATTAGACTTGGTTTGGGCTAAGTTTGAAGCCCAACCAGTCAACCGAAGAGTCTGGCGGTGGCACTGGCAGACTGGGTGGTTGCACCGCCCAGCACCCGAGAGCTGGGCGGTGGCACCGCCCAGTGCCCGAGAGCCAGGCGGTGGCACTGCCTAGCACTGTCAGCGCCTGACACTGACAGGCGGTGGCACCGCCATTGACGGGCGGTTACATCGCCAGCATCGGGAACTCCACGAGAATTCAAATTTGGAGCCCAAATTTGAATCCTCTTGAGGCCTATAAATACCCCTCAAATCTCAGCTGAGATTACAACTTTTAGAGAAGCAATTGATTGAGAGAAAAGTCTTAGAAGAGTCTTTGCTAGTCTTGTTTTCAATTTGCTAGTGTTCACCTCCTTCTTTCTTGCTGAAAATCTGTAAGAGAGTGAACCGCTTGTAAAAGTTGTAAGAGGGGTATTTACCCTTCCCTTTCAAGAGATTTGCTAGCCTCATCAAAGAGGGGCCTCACAAGTGGATGTAGGTCATTTGACCGAACCATTGTAAAATCGGCGTGATCTCTGGTTTGCATTTACTTATTGTCATTTACATTACTGCAAACCATTTGCACTTTAATGTTATACTGCTTTGTCTCCATTTTACTTATCCCTTCAAGTTAAAACGCAATCGAAACGGTTTCAAACGAAAACATTACTTTTATCGTACGAAATTTCCGAAAGGTTTTAAATCGTCAAAAGTTTATCGCACTTTACCGCTACACTAATTCACCCCCCCCTCTTAGTGCCGCTCTGATCCTAACAGCTTGGCTATGGCACAAAAGATTAGGTCACGCTAGCATGAAACTTATTACTCAAATATCATCCAAAGAACTTGTACGAGGAATTTCTCACAAGTTCATCACGGATAATGTGTGTGATGCTTGTCAATTAGGAAAACAGATTAAGAGTAGTTTCAAATCTAAGAATCAAATAAGCACATCAAGGCCCTTACAATTGTTCCATATGGACTTGTTCGGACCAATCTCTACATCAAGCCTAGGAGGTAGCAAATACGCCCTCGTCATTGTAGATGACTATAGTAGATACACATGGACTAATTTTTTGAAACATAAAAATGAATGCTTTAGATATTTCACCAAGTTTTGCAAACTTGTTTAAAATGAAAAAGGGTTTATGATTTCATCAATTCGAAGTGATCACGGTGGTGAATTTCAAAACCGTGATTTCCAAGAATTCTGTGAGTCTAATGGATTCAACCATAACTTCTCTACTCCAAGAAATCCTCAACAAAATGGAGTAGTAGAAAGAAAGAATAGAAATTTACAAGAAATGAGAAGAACCATGTTGAATGAACAAAACTCCCTATTAGTTGTGGAATAATAAAAAACCTATTGTTTCATATTTTAAAGTTTTTGGGTGTAAGTGTTTTATCTTGAATGAGAAAGATGCCTTAGGAAAATTTGATGCTAAATCTGATGAAGGGATTTTTCTTGGTTATTCTTCGGTTTCTAAAGCCTTTCGTATCTTCAATAAAAGGACTTTAATAATAGAAGAATCCATTCATGTTGTTTTCAATGAGATATCTGAAATCAAGAAAAAACACTTTGATGATGATGTTAATTTTAATTCTTTGAATTTAAATGAAACCCCTTCTCCAACTATCAACCTTGTTGATAATGCATCCACTTTCGAAACTACCTTACCTAAGGACTGGAAGTATGTAGATGATCATCCTAAGGAGCTAATCCTAGGAAACACATCTAAGGGGGTTTAAACACGTTCATCTTTTAAAAATTCGTGTGCCAACGTCGCTTTTCTCTCCCAAATTGAACCTAAATGTATTGACGAAGCCATGAAAGATAATTCATGGATTATCATAATGCAAGATAAGTTAAATCAATTTGAGAGAAATGAGGTGTGGAAGCTTGTTCCTAGGCCAAATGACCACTTAGTTATTGGAACTAAATGGGTCTTTAGAAATAAGCAAGATGAATATGGTATCATGGTAAGAAACAAGGCTAGACTAGTGGCCAAAGGTTTCAACCAAGAAGAAGGTATCGATTATGAAGAAACCTTCGCTCCTGTAGCTAGATTAGAAGCCATAAGGATGCTCCTTGCCTATGGTAGTAATAATAATTTTACGTTATTTCAAATGGATGTTAAAAGTGCCTCTTTAAATGGCTTTATCACTGAAGAAGTTTCTGTTGAATAGCCTCCTGGATTTGAAAATAATAGCCTCCCTAATCATGTATTTAAATTAACCAAAGCTCTCTATGGTTTAAAACAAGCCCCAAGAGCTTGGTATGACAGACTAAGTACTTTTCTTATTGAAAATAATTTCACAAAAGGCAAGGTCGATACTGTTGGGAAATCGTGGGGGCGACATCATATGCGCAGCGGAAGAACAAGAAAACAAAAATCCCCGATTCCCAAAAAGATGTTCGTCGTCGTGCGAAGATTGGTGCGCAAAAATCCGTAAAACACAAAACTGCGTATAGAGATTGTGTTACCTAGGGAGATCGTATATCCCTGTTTCCTTGCAGATCCTTAAGAGAGGGTGAAGGAGGTCAAGCGCCCTCCTCTCTAGCGGTGATCCACACAAGAGGGTTATGACGACCCTCCTCAAAACTCCAGCCCTCCAGGTGGTGGAGAGGGAGAGGAGAATAGGAAAGGCAAGCAAAGACTCTAACCTATGAGGCTCTGAATCCCTCCTATTTATAGAGATCCCGTGTCAAACCCTAATGGGTCCTTCCCTAGTGGGTATTGGATCTGCATCCAATAAGACAAGGGCTTCGTCGGATATCTCATATCCTACCATATGTGTGTGACTCTCTAGGCCCAATATCGAGCTGGCCGTGAGTCATACCTATCAGAACTCCTTCTAACTCAGTGAATTATTATCTCTGTAATAATTCACTCGACTCATCGACTACTTGACGCATTTCTAGGCCACTACTACTGTAGTCCCCTGCATCTATTGTGGGAATCCAATCCATTGGACCTGTCTCATTCCTCGCCACTATGTACCTATAGTCCCTCATCCATCTAATATCCCGTAGACCGTATATCGAGCATGGTGTTGTCGACCCATACGGTTTCTACTGAAGTCTCGCTCTAATCGGATTCTCCTGAGAACTCTTTCTCTCTCAACCCGAATGACCCCGCCCAGGGATTTGTCCGAGCAAAAATACATGGGATATTCCTCTCATGACGCCGAGTGGATGATCCTCTATCGACACTCAATAGCCCTTGTAAGGTCGACTACCACTCCCAATGACCAACCTGTACTAGATCCGGGACAGCCAAACCTATAAGTCTCGGTATCAAAGAGTGGAGCACTCATACAGATATCCTTGGTGTCTCAAGTCTAAGGACCAGATACACCACTAGGACTACGGAATCGCCGTATGACAATAATGCATCATCAACCATCCAAAGATTCCGTAAGCGGATCAATCAAAGGAACTCATTCTCCAATGAGCACCTCATCTTGTATCCCTAGTGTCCCTACACGAGCAACTATGAGACCAGCTGCATCCATCATATGGATGGGTATACAACACACCAGCCTATCCGGTTATCACGATGTCCCTCTCGAAAAACCTATGACCGGGATTATTTAGGATATGTGTTTAAAGGTGAATCGATCTCATTATCGTGATCTCATCATGATCCGATTCCCATTGCACAAATCCAAGGACATCACAATATATATATGCATTTATGCAATAGTTATAAAGTGATATACGCCAAAATATAATAAACAAAAAGATTCTGTATCAAGTCACACGTGCCATCACTCACGTGATTGGCTTGCTGGGCACCTATGACTAGCAGATACTACATTATTTATCAAAAATTTTGAAAATAACTTTCTCATTGTTCAGATCTATGTTGATGACATTATCTTCGGTTCTACGAATGAATCTCTTTGTGAATCTTTTGCTAAAACCATGAGTCTCGAATTTCAAATGAGTTTGATGGGAGAGTTAACTTTTTTCTTAGGCTTGCAAATTAAGCAACCAAGGAATGACATCTTTATTAGTCAAACTAAATATGCCCTAGATCTGCTAAATTGATTCAATATGAATAGCTCAAAAGCTGTTAACACTCCTATGAGCACTTCCACGTAGTTGGAAGTTGATGAAAGTGGAGAAAGCTTCGATCAAAAAACTTATAGGGGTATGATAGGAAGTTTATTTTATCTAACTACAACTAGACCAGATATTATGTTCAGTGTATGACTTTGTGCTAGGTTTCAATCGAACCCTGAGATATCTCATCTCAAGGCAATTAAAAGAATACTTAGATATCTCAAAGGAACCACAAATCTAGGATTATGGTATCCAAAATCCGAAAATTTTCAATTAATTGCTTATGCTGAAGTGGATTTTGCTGGGTGTAGACTAGATAGAAAAAGCACATCAGGAACATGTCAATTTTTGGGACATTCTCTTGTTTCCTGGTCATCTAAGAAACAAAACTCGGTTGCTCTATCAACAACTGAAGCTGAATATATTGCAGCTAGTGCATGCTGTGCACAAGTTGTGTGGATGAAAAACACCTTAGAAGATTATAAAGTCCATCTTAAAAACATTCCCATTAAATGTGATAACATGAGTGCAATATGCTTAACAAAGAATCCCATTCAACACTCAAGAACAAACCATATTGATATTAGACATCAGTTTATACGAGATCATTTTGTTAATCATTATGTAATTATAGAATTCATAGATACTAAGCATCAACTAGCTGATATTTTTACAAAACCTCTCGAACAGTTTGATTTTATAAGAAGAGAATTAGGAATGTTGATGTGTCCGAATGTATAAACTTGTTAAAATTATTATTTGGACCTTATTGATTGAATTACATGACAAAAATAACATGTTGGAAAAATCTTCATAAACGATGAGCATGTCCTCATAATCTTGCATGAAAGTGTTAAATTAAATTTTCGGTTCCAATTGGATATCATTACTCTCTTTCGGATTTCGATTTACATTCTTGACAAGAATATTGCCTTTGAAACATAAAATTAATGATTCCTTCTTGTAAAAGGAAGATATTTTTTTTGCAAGGACTTTACTAACATAAAAGTCTTGATTCTTGTAAGGCATGCTATCGATTTGAACTACACAAATGGCCTTCCTCCATCATGCAAAAATAATCACAAGGAAGAAGTTTTTATTCTATGAAAATACTCTCCATGTCATAGTCTTCTTGAGATGTTTGTTTCCTATAAATGACATGAACCCACTTATGGCATTGCAAGTATATTCAAAAGATGCTCATATCATTTTCCTTTTTGTTGATGACAAAGGGGGAGAAGTATATGAATTACTACTATAAATGCCTTATTATATTCAAAGAAACAGACATATGATCATTGAAACTATGCCATGTTTACTATGATTGCCATATTTGCATCATATTAAGATATCAAAAACTTGCATTGTAATTTTACATGTTGATATCTTTCCATATGATGAATTGTTATCTTTACAACAATTCACATTTGAAATTTGAAAATGGATGTCAAGTCTTGACATCATACAAAGAGATACATCATGATAGGAATCATGATGGGAGTATTGATAAGGTTAAATGACTTTAACTTATCAATATGTCTCTTGAATTCAAAGGCTTTGAATTCAAGAATGACTTATCTCAATTATGGCACATATATAGGGGGAGTTAAGATTAACTCCGTTATCAATTGAATGTCATCATAAAAAAGGGGAAGATTGTTGAATCTCGGATTTTGATGATGACATCAATTGTCATTTGTTATCTAATCCCTATGTTGAGATAAGTGTGCAAGATTAACTACGATGAAAGAAAGACATGCAGCAGGAGTTGCGCCGGAGTCAGGACTATGATCACGTTGGGAGTTCGAGAGCTCGATGGAAGTTTGGACGCTCGTCGGAGTTTCTACGGGAACATATCCAAGAAGTCCAGGAGCTTGCCAAAAGAAGCTCGTCGGAACTCGCCAAGTGGATCGTCGCAAGCCCAGGAGTTTGCCGGAAGTCTGCAGGAGCATCACCGAGAGTTCATCGGACGATCGACGGAAGTTCACCGGAAGCTCGCTAGAAGATGCGATTAACGCACCGGAGCAAGCTGTCCTTCAAATTGTCGTAGTTAGCACGTTGATTAAGTTAGAAATGGGAGGTGATCCCACTAACTTAATCTTGGGGCAATTAGGCCCTTGAAAAACCCAATTGGTGCCGAATGGATCAGCCCATTCGGACCCAGATGACTTGGCCAGAGGTGGCACCGCTTGGGTCGACGGTGGCACCACCCAGGGCCCGGTCTCTGAATTCTGGATGGGCATTGCAACCGCCCTTGAGAGGCGGTGGAACAGCCCTAGTCAGGCGGTGGCACCGCTTGAGCTCGGTCTCCGAGCTCTTCCAGGCGGTACAACCGCCCCTAACAAGCGGTGGCACCGCCCAGGAGCTTAGTCTCCGAGCTCTGACAGCGGTGCAACTGCCCCAGTCAAGCGGTGCAACCGCCAGACCCCAAAATTCTGGGAATTGATAGTTTTGAGCTCCAAATTCGAACTGGTTTGGGGCCTATAAATACCCCACTGTTTCAGCAATGAAAGAAGAATGAAAACCACCGAAATCTTAATCTTACTCTGTGATTTTTAGAGCTCAAAAGTGTTGCATGAGTTAAAAGTTCTTCTCCTTCTCTTCTTCCAAGTTCAGATCTTTCTAGAGAGGAGAGAAAAGTTTGTAAGGGTTTTCTCCTAAGCCTGTCAAAAGGAGTAAATCTGTAAAAAGGTGGTTGGCCTTTCCGAATCGTATTTAGACGTAAATCGATTTTCTCGTACGAACATCGTATTTCAGTTTGCGCTTACATTCGGATTTCTATCATAATAGAAAACTACCTTATCAGATTCGTTTTTAACTGTCGCTTGCCTAATCACCAGTTAAAGTGATTTACGAATCGAAGTTTCTCTTTGAAATCACTTTGTCGTATTTAACTTCGGTTTTAAAACGCAGAAAAGTTTTCCATTTGCACTAATTGACCCCCCTCTTAGTGCTCTTGATCCTAACAATTGGTATCAGAGCAAGGTTCACTCTCAAACGAATTAAAACCCAAGAGAGATGGCATACGCCGGAAATCAAGAGAGTCATTCTATTACACGTCCACCCATGTTCAATGGAATGGACTACACTTATTGGAAGACCCGAATGAGGATCTTCCTTGTTTCGATGGATTTTGAACTTTGGAATCTTGTTGAAAATGGTTTTTCGAAATCTTCTCTTCCAATGATCGAATGGAATGAATTGGAGAAGAAGACTTTCGCTCTTAATGCAAAGGCTATGAATGCCTTATTTTGTGCGCTTGATAAAAATGAGTTTAATCGTGTTTCGGTTTGTGAAACTGCATTTGATATTTGGCATACACTCGAAGTGACTCACGAAGGCACAAGTGGAGTGAAAGAGTCAAAAATCAATCTCTTGATACACTCTTTCGAACTTTTCCGAATGAAACCGAGCGAGACTATTGGCGACATGTACACCCGTTTAACGGATATCGTCAATGATTTAAAAGGACTCGGCAAAAGTTTTTCGGATTTTGAGCTTATAAATAAGATTCTAAGATCCCTTCCTAAGAGTTGGGACCCTAAAGTCACTGCTATTCAAGAGGCTAAAGATTTAAGCAACTTCCCTCTTGAAGAACTAATCGGGTCATTAATGACTTATGAAATGACATGCAAGGCTCATGAAGAGCAAGAAGACATCCTTCCAAAGAACAAGAAGGATATGACACTTAGAACTTTTGACAACCACTTGAGAGAAAACTCAAGTGATGAGGACTGTGACGATGACTTGGCACTTCTAACAAAGAAATTCAAAAAATTCATTAAGAGAAACAAATTTAAAAATAATATAAAAAATAAACTTGAACCCAAAAGGGACCAAGTTATTTGCTATGAGTGCAACAAGCCGGGACACAACAAGAGTGATTGTCCCCAAGCCAAGAAGAGAACGTCAAAGAAGAAGGTGCTCAAAGCAACATGGGATGATTCGAGCGCATCCGAAGAAGAGGAGTCCAACACCGAGCAAGTTGCTCATTACGCCTTAATGGCTATCAGAGAGGAGGTAACAAATTTAATTGATGTAGATTTATCATTTGATGAATTATTAAATGCCTTCCATGATTTATTTGATGAATACAAGATTATTAGTAGAAAATACAAATTGCTAAAAAAGGAGCATGATAGTCTTAATTGTGATTTCGATAAGTTAAAGACTAAATATCATGATAGTTTAGGCTCTTGTATCAAATGCCATGATCTAGAAACTATCCAAAAGCAAAACTTGCTACTCATGGACACATTGACGAAATTTGAGGTCGGTAGCAAGTCTTTGAACATGATCCTAAAAAACAAGGGTCACGTTTCCAAAAGAAGGGGAATCGGATTCGTGAAAAATTCTCACCAAAATCCAACAACCTTCATCAAAGGCCCTATCCTACATGTTCAACACCAAAGCAAATGCATCTTTTGTTGCAAGCATGGACACAAAACGCATTATTGTCCATTCAATAAAATTAGTCCAAACAAATTAATTTGGGTTCCTAAAGGAACTATGAGAAACTCTATGCAACATGACAAACAATATAGATCAACTTTTGAGGTACCCAAAAGTAAATGGGTACCTAAAAATTATCCTTTCTTGTAGAGACATACACCATCACAAACTAGGAGCAAGAGATGGTACCTTGATAGTGGATGCTCAACGCATATATGACCGGAGATCCATCTCAATTCTCTAAGCTCACTAGCATAGAAGAAGGGTATTTCACCTTCGGAGACAACAACAAGGGTAAAATCATTGGCAAAGGAACCATAGGTAACAAATCCAACTTCTTTATAGAAGATGTTTTGTTAGTTGATATTTTAAAACATAATCTCTTGAGCATTAGTCAATTATGTGATAAAGGATATATTGTCAAATTCGAATCTAATTCATGCATCCTTAAAAAATCAAACAACAACACATCTATGATAGCATTAAAACATAATAATGTATACACCATTGACATCAATAATTTGTGTAATGAAATGTGTTTTTCGGTTTTAAATGAGGATGCTTGGCTATGGCACAAAAGATTAGGTCACGCTAGCATGAAACTTATTACTCAAATATCATCCAAAGAACTTGTACGAGGAATTCCTCATATCAAGTTCATCAAGGATAATGTGTGTGATGCTTGTCAATTAGTAAAACAGATTAAGAGTAGTTTCAAATCTAAGAATCAAATAAGCACATCAAGGCCCTTACAATTGATCCATATGGACTTGTTCGGACCAATCTCTACATCAAGCCTAGGAGGTAGCAAATACGCCCTCGTCATTGTAGATGACTATAGTAGATACACATGGACTTATTTTTTGAAACATAAAAATGAATGCTTTAGATATTTCACCAAGTTTTGCAAACTTGTTCAAAATGAAAAAGGGTTTATGATTTCGTCAAATCGAAGTGATCACGGTGGTGAATTTCAAAACCGTGATTTCCAAGAATTCTGTGAGTCTAATGGATTCAACAACAACTTCTCTACTCCAATAAATCCTCAACAAAATGGAATAGTAGAAAGAAAGAATAGAATTTTACAAGAAATGGCATGAACCATGTTGAATGAACAAAGCCTACCCAAATATTTTTGGGCCGAAGCTGTAAACACTGCATGCTATATGTTGAATAGAATTTTAGTAAGACCCATACTCACCAAAACTCCCAATGAGTTGTGGAACAATAAAAAACCTATTGTTTCATATTTTAAAGTTTTTCGGTGTAAGTGTTTTATCTTGAATGAGAAAGATGCCTTAGGAAAATTTGATGCTAAATCCGATGAAGGAATTTTTCTTGGTTATTCTTCGGTTTCTAAAGCCTTTCGTATCTTCAATAAAAGAACTTTAATAATAGAAATTCCATTCATGTTGTTTTGAACGAGATTTCCGAAATCAAGAAAAAAGACTTTGATGATGATGTTAATTTCGATTCTTTGAATTTAAATGAAACCCCTTCTCCAACTAGCAACCTTGTTGATAATGCATCTACTTTCGAAACTACCTTACCTAAGGACTGGAAGTATGTAGATGATTATCCTCAGGAGCAAATCCTAGTAGACACATCTAAGGGGGTTCAAACACGTTCATCTTTTAAAAATTCGTGTGCCAACGCCACTTTTCTCTCCCAAATTGAACCTAAATGTATTGACGAAGCCATGAAAGATAATTCATGGATTATCACAATGCAAGATTAGTTAAATCAATTTGAGAGAAATGAGGTGTGGAAGCTTGTTCCTAGGCCAAATGACCACTTAGTTATTGGTACTAAATGGGTCTTTAGAAATAAGCAAGATGAATAGAGTATCGTGGTAAGAAACAAGGCTAGACTAGTGGCCAAAGGTTTCAACCAAGAGGAAAGTATCGATTACGAAGAAACCTTCGCTCCTGTGGCTAGATTAGAAGCCATAAGGATGCTCTTTGCCTATGGTAGTAATAATAATTTTAAGTTGTTTCAAATGGATGTTAAAAGTGCCTTTTTAAATGGCTTTATCTCTGAAGAAGTTTATGTTGAACAGCCTCTCGGATTTGAAAATAATAGCCTCCCTAATCATGTATTTAAATTAACCAAAGCTCTCTATGGTTTAAAACAAGCCCCAAGAGCTTGGTATAACAGACTAAGTACTTTTCTTATATAAAATAATTTCACCAAAGGCAAGGTCGATACTACATTATTTATCAAAAAATTTGTAAATAACTTTCTCATTGTTCAGATCTATGTTGAAGACATTATCTTCGGTTCTACGAATGAATCTCTTTGTAAATCTTTTGCTAAAACTATGAGTCTCGAATTTGAAATGAGTTTGATGGGAGAGTTAACCTTTTTCTTAGGCTTGCAAATTAAGCAACTAAGGAATGACATCTTTATTAGTCGAACTAAATATGCCCTAGATCTACTAAATAGATTCAATATGAATAGCTCAAAAGCTGTTAACACTCCTATGAGCACTTCCACGAAGTTGGAAGTTGATGAAAGTGGAGAAAGCTTCGATCAAAAAACTTATAGGGGTATGATAGGAAGTTTACTTTATCTAACTACAACTAGACCAGACATTATGTTCAGTGTAGGACTTTGTGCTAGGTTTCAATCGAACTCTAAGATATCTCATCTCAAGGCAGTTAAAAGAATACTTAGATATCTCAAAGGAACCACAAATCTAGGATTATGGTATCCAAAATCCGAAAATTTTCAATTAATTGCTTATGCTGATGCGGATTTTGCTGGGTGTAGACTAGATAGAAAAAGCACATCAGGAACATGTCAATTTTTGGGACATTCTCTTGTTTCCTGGTCATCTAAGAAACAAAACTCGGTTGCTCTATCAACAACTGAAGCTGAATATATTGCAGCCAGTGCATGCTGTGCACAAGTTATGTGGATGAAAAACACCTTAGAAGATTATAAAGTCCATCTTAAAAACATTCCTATTAAATGTGATAACACGAGTGTAATATGCTTAACAAATAATCTCATTCAACACTCAAGAACAAAACATATTAATATTAGACATCAGTTTATACGAGATCATATTGCTAATTATGATGTAATTATAGAATTCATACTAAGCATTAGATATTCATGCTAATTATGATGTAATTATGATGTAATTATTAGACATCAGTTTATACGAGATCATACTAAGCATCAACTAGCTGATATTTTTACAAAACCTCTAAGTGAAGAACAGTTTGATTTCATAAGAAGAGAATTAGGAATGTTGATGTGTCCGAATGTATAAACTTGTTAAAATTATTATTTGGACCTTATTGATTGAATTACATGACAAAAATAACATATTGGAAAAATCTTCATAAACGATGAGCATTACTCTCTTTGGATATCATTACTTGCATGAAAGTGTTAAATTAAATTTTCGGTTCTAATTGTATATCATTACTCTCTTTCGGATTTTGATTCACATTCTTGACAAGAATATTGCCTTTAAAACATAAAACTAATGATTCCTTCTTGTAAAAGGAAGATATTTTTTTTGCAAGGATTTTACTAACATAAAAGTCTTGATCCTTGTAAGGCATGCTATCGATTTGAACTAACAAATGGCCTTCGTCCATCTTGCAAAAATAATAACAAGGAAGAAGTTTTCATTCATTGAAAATACTCTCCATGTCATTGTCTTCTTGAGATGTTTGTATCCTATAAATGACATGAACCACTTATGGCATTACAAGTATATTCAAAAGATGCTCATATCATTCTCCTTTTTGTTGATGACAAAGGGGGAGAAGTATATGAATTGATACTATAAATGCCTTATTATGTTCAAAGAAACAGACATATGATCATTGAAACTATTCCATGTTTGCTATGATTGCCATATTTGCATCATATTAAGATATCAAGAACTTGCATTGTAATTTTACATGTTGATATCTTTCCATATGATGAATTGCTATCTTTACAACAATTCACATTTGAAATTTGAAAATGGATGTCAAGTCTTGACATCATACAAAGAGATACATCATGATAGGAATCATGATGGGAGTATTGATAATGTTAAATGACTTTAACTTATCAATATGTCTCTTGAATTCAAAGGCTTTGAATTCAAGAATGACTTATCTCAATTATGGCACATAGATAGGGGGAGTTAAGGTTAACTCCGTTATCAATTGATTGTCATCATCGAAAAGGGGGAGATTGTTGAATCTCGGATTTTGATGATGACATCAATTATTTTTTTTTTGGTAAGTAAAAGTAAATTGATTATGTGTAAAGTTTTTACAAATAGCTTTTTCTATACATGTCATTGACAAAGCCAAGTAACTCATGGAGTTTGAATGCGATAGTTATGACTACACATGCTGTAGACTATAACTCCTAATTATAATCAACATAGAAAATGTTTATCCAGGTATAACAAAACTACCTGTGGGTACATAATTTGGCATCATTTCCAAGATCTTTAGCTAATAGCAAAATTAAATTTGATAAAAATATCTTTTTCTCTTTGGGTAAAGTGCTCCGTTTTGAGATCTTGCTCCATACAGGATCTTGAGTCTCTAATAATCTCTTTCAATAGCTGAGCATTGTTTGTGTGTTGACATTCAAAGATTCTGTTACATCTCTCCTTCCACATCCACCAAATAGCGCATCTGAAAGTAACCTTTGCCAGTTGTGTGAGAGGCCCTTTTCTTGAGAAACATTGCATGAGGTCGCCTAGTTCTTGGTGCAAGTTTGGTTGCAGCAGTCTATTAAGTTCAAATCGTTGGAGAATCTCCTTTCATATCTATTTTGTATAATCACAAGCAAAATAGAGGTGGTCAACAGTTTCTTCTTGTTGCATACAAAGGGAGCATCGGTTAACATGATATATACCTCTTCTTTTCATATTGTCTATTGTAGGTTGTTTATTGAGAAGGGCCTGCCATGTACATAAGGAATGTCTTTGTGATCCCGGTGGATCCCATGTCCAACTGCTTGGGACCCACTTGTTATTTCTTTGCCTAATTTGATTCCATGCAGATGTGGCACTAAATTTGCCATTGTCATGAGGCCAAATAAGTATATCTGAAGAGTTGTTCCGGATTGGAATAGCTATAATAGTCGGCCAAAGTGATAACATTTCGGGAGAAATAGGATTAGGGAGACACCAGGTACCGTTGGCAATGAACTCAGAAACCTTCCAATCTTTGGGAGCCCCAAGATCTTTTCGTATTCTGTCACCATATAATTGAAATATACTCTTCCCATTCACCCAATGATCATACCACATATTAGTACTAGTTCCAGAAGAGATTGCATAGGAAATGTGTTTGATTAGCCAATTCCTTGCCATTAAAATTCCTTTCCAAGCAACAGAGTGGTATGTTCTTGTTGAAATTTCCCAGATTGATTCCTTTGAAAGATACCTAGCAGAAACCTAATGTGACCATAAAGAACATTTGTTTTGCAAAAGATCCCACAATTACTGCACCAGACATGCTTGATTCCAATCTCTAGTATTTCTCAAGTTTAGCCCTCCTTCATCTTTCGGTTTACAAATGCTATCCCAATTTACCATATGCATTGCCTTATCATTTGTGCCATTCCAGAAGAAGTTCATTAATAATCGTTCAATATCTTGGAGAAGTCCAGTAGGCAGAAGAAATGCATTACACCAATATATAGAGTAGGAGTGCAATACCGAACGGATGAGTTCGAGTCGTCCTGCATTTGATAGAAACCTATTTTTCCAAGAAGAAATTCTATTCTTTATTTTTTGCAAGATAGGCTAACATTGGGTTTTGTGAATGCCTGTGGATATGAGCGGGAGACCCAAATAAGGAACTGGCAAGCTTCCCTCACTAACCCCCAAAGTTTGTGCAATAAAGACATTATCCTCAACGTAAGGGCTCATATATACTTTACATTTCGCATGATTTAACTGAAGTCCAGAAACTATACCGAAGTCATTCATAATAGTAGCCAGGTTCTTTACTGAAGTTGGTTCATTTTGAAGAAAGATAAGTAAGTCATCTGCAAATGTTATATGTGATATATGAATGCAAACCGAAAGAATGGGTACCTTAATGCTGCCATTTAAGACTAGCGTGTTCCAACATACAGCTAAGTCCTTCCATCGCAATAGTAAAAATCTACGGAGAGAGTGGATCACCTTGTCGGATGCCATTCGTGCTCCTAAAAAAAATTGGTGAGCCATTAAAGAGTATCGAAAACTTTGGAGTTTCCAGGCAAGATTGAATCAATTAACCCATTCTTTGTGGGAAGTTCATATCGAGGAGCATCTTATAGATAAACTTCCTATTAACTGAATCAAAGGCTTTCCAGAAATCAGCTTTAAAACAGATTTTTTGTCCCTCTTGCTTTTGAATGCCAATCTTTGACCAAGTCATTAGCAAGCAAAATGTTATGATGTATACTTCTCCCTTTGATGAAAGCAGCTTGATTTGGGCTAATGATCTTGTGTATTACCTTTTGCATTCTATTTGCCAATACTTTGGAGATGATCTTGTAAATAAAGTTGCATAATGATATGGGTCGATAGTTCTCTAGTGAATCAGCCCCGCATTCTTCGAATTAAGGAAATAAAAGTGCAATTCATCTCTCTAAGAATATGACCAAGAGAAAAAATGTTGGCAAGCCTTGATCACATCATTTCCAATAATAGACCAAGCAGTTTGGTAAAATTTAGTAGGAAATCCATCCGGACTGGGCTTTTGTGCTTTGGTGACTTAAAGAAAACACATACAATTTAGTCATCCAATTGGGGCATTGAGGATTGAAATAGCTTCGAATCAAGTTTTCTAATCAGCTCCACATGAATGTTATTAGGTTTCCTAGCTTGATTGAGTAAGGAATAAAAAAAATTGCTCGTGTGTGCTTTAACCTCATCTAAATTCTCAATAAGATTATCATCTTTGTCTCTGCATTTGTTGTCACTGGTTAACAGCCCTTCGAGTAGCAATTGAAGCATAGAAAAATTTAGTATTGGAATCCCCTAGTGTAAGCCAATCTTTGTCGAGACTTCTGCTTTGCAAAACTTTCCTCCCGTTTTAAGGCTTGCATGAAGTTATTTCTGGCTTCGTCTCTTTGTAGATAATATTTTCATCATTTGGTTGAAGTTGCAGCTCATGTTGCGATGATATTAGTTCCTTTCTGCAAAATTGAACTATGGTGTTAATATTGCCAAAGGTATTTGTATTCCACTCTTTTAGTGCTTTGCTTTGCAGAGGCTTTGAGCTTTTGACATAAGATGTAAGGGGGGATCCATGCACATTAACATTCCAAGCGATCCGATAACATCAAGAAATTAAGGATGAGTACTCCACATGTTAAAGAATCTAAACGGTTTCTTGCCTCTTGGTGTCGCTTTTTTTATGTGTATATACATTAACGAATGGTCGAAAAACAAAGGAGCACCATACTCAAGAAGTGAATCTGGGTAAACCGTTAACCATTCATGATTAATCAAACACCTATCAAGTCGAGCCATTATTTTTTTGTTAGCGGCACCTTGATTACTCCGAGAGCCAATTACCCACAGATTTCATATCAAACAATGCTGCGGTGTCAATGTAATCATTAAAACTTTGAAGCTGGCTTTATGAAAGTTGTCTACCCCCCTTTTTTCAATTGTGTACCCAACAGTATTAAAGTCTCCAAGAACAATCCAAGGTACATTGAGACAACCATTTACAATATTAGTCGGTCGGACCAAAGAGTATTTCTTTCTTGCATACTATTTGAAGCATATATACCGATGAAATTGAATTGACAGCCATTCTTTTTATCCTCTACCTTAAGATGAATGAATTGATCAGTAGCAGAAATAAACCAAGCATTAATAGAGTTAGGATGCCATAAGACCCATATTCTACCAAAAGTTTCATTTGAGTCATTGGTAAACAGTTCTGCGTCCGGCCATATTAAATTCTTTTGAGCTTGAACGCGCAATTGTTTAATTTTCGTTTTCACTAGAATAACAATATCACATGCAGCAGACTTGATTATTCTATTGAGCTCCCGACATTTCTCCGGCTTATTAAGTCCGCGAACATTCCAGCATGTTATCTTCATTAGTAATAAACAAATGAAAAGGTAGTAAGGTATTCATCCTACGACTTTGGATGGATTGTACCATCCTTTTTCTTATCCTTCGGTTTTGTATTTTCCTCCTGCACAATATACTTACCTTTTATGGATTTATTCCTATATTTATCCACTTCATCTACAGCTTGCAGATTTTTAAACTTTAAAGTACCTTCATGTGGTCTTGATTGGCAGGGTTTGTTGAAGCTCGATAAGATTGTTGCAGCACAATATCCTGGATAGTACTTGTTGGAGCAGTCTGGCTAGAGAAGTTTGTTGGGGCATGAGTTTGTTGAGACAGAATATCCTTGTTGGCGATGTTTGTTGTGGCCTGAGTTTGTTGAGGAAGAATATCCTTGCTGGCGAGATTTTCTTGGACCTGAGTTCTTTGAGCTATTGTGGATGGATCCAATAATATTGGAAGAGATGAAGTTCCTGACTTATGTTTCTCCTATCCACTTGTACCATGGGAAACCTCTATTGTGGAAGGCTCTGACATTATGGGAATAGATAAAGTTTTGGAATTGTCCTTCTGTCCGCGGTGTTTGCTTGCGAGTCGGAATGCTCAATAGTTTTCGCCACCATCGGTGCTACTGCAATTAAAGAAGAGTCACTTTGTTGCTGAGGTGCTTGACGTGGTCGACAGACGTTTGTGGTTGGTTTTGGGGTTTGCTGACAAGCTCCATTTGCATGACCAAAAGATAAGCAACGCTGACATCGTTGTGGCTTCCAGGAATATGAGACATGTACCTTCCGAGTGTTCCCGTCAAGATCACGATAGAAAACCTCATTAGGAAGATCGTCATCGGAAGAAACTAGCACACATGCTCATGCAAATGCTAATCTCGTCTGAGCTGCTGTTGCTTTGTCGATGTAGAGTGGCTGTCCCAGAGTGCTGCATAACTTTGCAATAAAACGCCGCTACCTGATGACATCAATTGTCATTTGTTATCTAATCCATATGTTGAGATAAGTGTGCAGGATTAACTACGATGAAAGAAAGACATGCAGCAGGAGTTGCGCCGGAGTCAGGACTATGATCACATTGGGAGTTCGAGAGCTCGACGGAAGTTCGGACGGTCGTCGGAGTTTCTACGGGAACATATCCGAGAAGTCCAGGAGCTTGCCAAAAGAAGCTCGTCGGAACTCGCCAAGTGGATCGTCGCAAGCCTAGGAGTTTGCCGGAAGTCTGCAGGAGCATCACCGAGGGTTCATCGGATGATCGACGGAAGTTCACCGGAAGCTCGCTAGAAGAAGCGATTAACGCACTGGAGCAAGCTGTCCTTCGAATTGTCGTAGTTAGCACGTTGATTAAGTTAGAAATGGGAGGTGATCCCACTAACTTAATCTTGGGGCAATTGGGCCCTTGAAAGACCCAATTGGGGCCGAATGGATCAGTCCATTCGGACCCAGATGACTTGGCCAGAGGTGGCACCGCTTGGGTCGGAGGTGGCACTGCCCAGGGCTCGGTCTCCGAGTTCTGGATGGGCGGTGCAACCGCCCCTGACAGGCGGTGGAACCGCCTGAGCTCAATCTCCGAGCTTTATCTGGGCGGTGGAACCGCCCTAGTCAGGCGGTGGCACCGCTTGAGCTCGGTCTCCGAGCTCTGCCAGGCGGTAAAACCGCCCCTGACAAGCGGTGGCACTGCCCAGGAGCTTAGTCTCCAAGCATTGACAGCGGTGCATCCGCCCCAGTCAAGCGGTGCAACCGCCAGACCCCAAAATCTCGGGAATTGATAGTTTTGAGCTCCAAATTCGAACTGGTTTGAGGCCTATAAATACCCCACTCTTTCAGCAATGAAAGAAGAATGAAAACCACCGAAATCTTAATCTTACTCTGTGATTTTTAGAGCTCAAAAGTGTTGTAAGAGTTCAAAGTTCTTCTCCTTCTCTTCTTCCAAGTTCAGATCTTTCAAGAGAGGAGAGAAAAGTTTGTAAGGGTTTTCTCCTAAGCCTATCAAAAGGAGTGAATCTGTAAAAAGGTGGTTGGCCTTCGCCTATTGAAAGAAGGCCTCTAGTGGACGTCGGCAACCTCATCGGTGGAGGAAGCCAGAAGTGGATGTAGGTCAAGACTGACCGAACCACTCTAAATCGCGCTGCTCTCTGGTTTGCATTTATTTTGAGTTTATTATCTTTACTGCAAACCTCTTTCATAGCCTACTATGTTCTGCGCTTTTACGTCTGAGTTTTCAAGCTCAATACTTTTCGAATCGTGTTTAGACGTAAATCGATTTTCTCGCAAATCACTCTAAATCGAGCTGCTCTCTGGTTTGCATTTACTTTGAGCTTATTATCCTTATTGCAAACCTTCTTCATAGCTTACTATCTTCTGCGCTTTTACGTTTGCGTTTCCAAGCTCAATACTTTCCGAATCGTGTTAAGACGTAAATCAGTTTTTTCGTATGAACATCGTATTTCAGTTTGCGCTTACGTTTTTAACTATCGCTTGCCTAATCACCAGTTAAAGTGATTTACGAATCGAAGTTTCTGCTGAAATCAGCTTTGTCGTACGAACTCAGTTTTAAAACGTAGAAAGTTTTCCGCTGCACTAATTCACCCCCCCCCTCTTAGTGCTCTTGATTCTAACAATTGGTATCAGAGCAAGGTTCACTCTCAAACAGATTAAAACCCAAGAGAGATGGCATACGTCGGAAATCAAGAGGGTCATTCTATTACACGTCCACCCATGTTCATTGGAACTGACTACACTTATTGGAAGACACGAATGAGGATCTTCCTTATTCCGATGGATTTTGAACTTTGGAATCTTGTTGAAAACGGTTTTTCGAAATCTTCTCTTACAGTGATCGAATGGAATGAATTGGAGAAGAAGACTTTCGCTCTTAATGCAAAGGCTATGAATGTCTTATATTGTGCGCTTGATAAAAATGAGTTTAATCGTGTTTCGGTTTGTGAAACTGCATTTGATATTTGGCATACACTCGAAGTGACTCATGAAGGCACAAGTAGAGTGAAATAGTCAAAAATCAATCTCTTGATACACTCTTTCGAACTTTTCCGAATGAAACCGAGTGAGACTATTGTTGACATGTACACCCGTTTCACGGATGTCGTCAATGGTCTAAAAGGACTCGGCAAAAGTTTTTCAGATTTTGAGCTTGTAAATAAGATTCTAAGATCCCTTCCTAAGAGTTGGGGCCCTAAAGTCACTGCTATTCAAGAGGCTAAAGATTTAAGCAACTTCCCTCTTGAAGAACTAATCGGGTCGTTAATGACTTATGAAATGACATGCAAGGCTCATGAAGAGCAAGAAGACATCCTTCCAAAGAACTGGAAGGATATGGCACTTAGAACTTTTGATAACCACTTGAGAGAAAACTCAAGTGATGAGGACTGTGACGATGACTTGGCACTTCTAACAAAGAAATTCAAAAAATTCATTAAGAGAAACAAATTTAAAAATAACACAAAAAATAAACTTGAACCCAAAAGGGACCAAGTTATTTGCTATGAGTGCAACAAGTCGGGACACTACAAGAGTGATTGTCCCCAAGCCAAGAAGAGAACGTCAAAGAAGAAGGTGCTCAAAGCAACATGGGATGATTCGAGCGCATCCGAAGAAGAGGAGTCCAATACCGAGCAAGTTACTCATTATGCCTTAATGGCTATCGGAGAGGAGGTAACAAATTTAATTGATGCAGATTTATCATTTGATGAATTATGAAATGCCTTCCATGATTTATTTGATGAATGCAAGATAATTAGTAGAAAATATAAATTGCTAAAAAAGGAGCATGATAGTCTTAATTGTGATTTCGATAAGTTAAAGACTAAATATCATGATAGTTTAGGCTCTTGTATCAAATGCCATGATCTAGAAACTATCCAAAAGCAAAACTTGCTACTCATGGACACCTTAACGAAATTTGAGGTCGGTAGCAAGTCTTTGAACATGATCCTTACAAACAAGGGTCACGTTCCAAAAAGAAGGGGAATCGGATTCGTGAAAAATTCTCACCAAAGTCCAACAACCTTTGTAAAAGGCCCTATCCTACATGTTCAACACCAAAGCAAATGCAACTTTTGTTGCAAGCATGGACACAAAACGCATTAATGTCCATTCAAGAAAATTAGTCCAAACAAATTAATTTGGGTTCCTAAAGGAACTATGATAAACTCTATGCAACATGACAAACAATATATATCAACTTTTGAGGCACCCAAAAGTAAATGGGTACCTAAAAATTATCCTTTCTTGTAGAGACATACACCATCACAAAGTAGGAGCAAGAGATGGTACCTTGATAGTGGATGCTCAAGGCCTATATGACCGGAGATCCATCTCAATTCTCTAAGCTCACTAGCATAGAAGAAGGGTATGTCACCTTCGGAGATAACAACAAGGGTAAAATCATTGGCAAAGGAACCATAGGTAACAAATCCAACTTCTTTATTGAAGATGTTTGGTTAGTTCATGGTTTAAAACATAATCTCTTGAGCATTAGTCAATTATGTGATAAAGGATATATTGTCAAATTCGAATCTAATGCATGCATCCTTAAAAAATCAAACAACAACACATCTATGATAGCATTAAAACAAAATAATGTATACACCATTGACATCAATAATTTGTGTAATGAAATGTGTTTTTCGGTTTTAAATGAGGATGCTTGGCTATGGCACAAAAGATTAGGTCACGCTAGCATGAAACTTATTACTCAAATATCATCCAAAGAACTTGTACGAGGAATTCCTCACATCAAGTTCATCAAGGATAATGTGTGTGATGCTTGTCAATTAGGAAAACAGATTAAGAGTAGTTTCAAATCTAAGAATCAAATAAGCACATCAAGGCCCTTACAATTGATCCATATGGACTTGTTCGGACCAATCTCTACATCAAGCCTAGGAGGTAGCAAATACGCCCTCGTCATTGTAGATGACTATAGTAGATACACATGGACTTATTTTTTGAAACATAAAAATGAATGCTTTAGATATTTCACCAAGTTTTGCAAACTTGTTCAAAATGAAAAAGGGTTTATGATTTCATCAATTAGAAGTGATCACGGTGGTGAATTTTAAAACCGTGATTTCCAAAAATTCTGTGAGTCTAATGGATTCAACCATAACTTCTCTACTCCAAAAAATCCTCAACCAAATGGAGTAGTTGAAAGAAAGAATACAAATTTACAAGAAATGGCAAGAACCATGTTGAATGAACAAAGCCTACCCAAATATTTTTGGGCCGAAGTTGTAAACACTGCATACTATATTGTGAATAGAGTTTTAGTAAGACCCTTACTCACCAAAACTCCCTATGAGTTGTGGAACAATAAAAAACCTATTGTTTCATATTTTAATGTTTTTGGGTGTAAGTGTTTTATCTTGAATGAGAAAGATGCCTTAGGAAAATTTGAGGCTAAATCCGATGAAGGAATTTTTCTTGGTTATTCTTCGGTTTCTAAAGCCTTTCATATCTTCAATAAAAGGACTTTAATAATAGAAGAATCTATTCATGTTGTTTTTAACGAGATTTCCGAAATCAAGAAAAAAGACTTTGATGATGATGTTAATTTCGATTCTTTGAATTTAAATGAAACCCCTTCTCCAACTAGCAACCTTGTTGATAATGCATCCACTTTCGAAACTACCTTACCTAAGGACTGTAAGTATGTAGATGATCATCCTAAGGAGATAATCCTAGGAGACACATCTAAGGGGATTCAAACACGTTCATCTTTTAAACATTCATGTGCCAACGCCACTTTTCTCTCCCAAATTGAACCTAAATGTATTGATGAAGCCATGAAAGATAAATCATGGATTATCGCAATGCAAGATGAGTTAAATCAATTTGAGAGAAATGAGGTGTGGAAGCTTGTTCCTAGGCCAAATGACCACTTAGTTATTGGTACTAAATGGGTCTTTAGAAATAAGCAAGATGAATATGGTATCGTGGTAAGAAACAAGGCTAGACTAGTGGCCAAAGGTTTCAACCAAGAAGAAGGTATCGATTACGAAGAAACCTTCGCTCCTGTGGCTAGATTAGAAGCCATAAGGATGCTCCTTGCCTATGGTAGTAATAATAATTTTAAGTTATTTCAAATGGATGTTAAAAGTGCCTTTTTAAATGGCTTTATCTCTGAAGAAGTTTATGTTGAACATCCTCCCGGATTTGAAAATAATAGCCTCCCTAATCATGAATTTAAATTAACCAAAGCTCTCTATGGTTTAAAACAAGCCCCAAGAGCTTGGTATGAAAAACTAAGTACTTTTCTTATTGAAAATAATTTCACAAAAGGCAAGGTCAGTACTACATTATTTATCAAAAATTTTGAAAATAACTTTCTCATTGTTCAAATCTGTGTTGATGACATTATCTTCGGTTCTATAAATGAATCTCTTTGTGAATCTTTTGCTAAAACCATGAGTCTCGAAATTGAAATGAGTTTGATGGGAGAGTTAACCTTTTTCTTAGGCTTGCAAATTAAGCAACTAAGGAATGGCATCTTTATTAGTCAAACTAAATATGCCCTAGATCTGCTAAATAGATTCAATATGAATAGCTCAAAAGCTGTTAACACTCCTATGAGCACTTCCACGAAGTTGGAAGTTGATGAAAGTGGAGAAAGCTTCGATCAAAAAACTTATAGGGGTATGATAGGAAGTTTACTTTATCTAACTACAACTAGACCAGACATTATGTTCAATGTAGGACTTTGTGCTAGGTTTCAATCGAACCCTAAGATATCTCATCTCAAGGCAGTTAAAAGAATACTTAGATATCTCAAAGGAACCACAAATCTAGGATTATGGTATCCAAAATCCAAAAATTTTCAATTAATTGCTTATGCTGATGAGCATTTTGCTGGATGTAGACTAGATAGAAAAAACACATCAGGAACATGTCAATTTTTGGGACATTCTCTTGTTTCCTGGTCATCTAAGAAACAAAACTCGGTTGCTCTATCAACAACTGAAGCTGAATATATTGTAGCCAGTGCATGCTGTGCACAAGTTGTGTGGATAAAAAACACCTTAGAAGATTATAAAGTCCATCTTAAAAATATTCCCATTAAATGTGATAACACGAGTGCAATATGCTTAACAAAGAATCCCATTCAACACTCAAGAACAAAACATATTGATATTAGACATCAGTTTATACGAGATCATGTTGCTAATCATGATGTAATTATAGAATTCATAGATACTAAGCATCAACTAGCAGATATTTTTACAAAACCTCTAAGTGAAGAACAGTTTGATTTCATAAGAAGAGAATTAGGAATGTTGATGTGTCCGAATGTATAAACTTGTTAAAATTATTATTTGGACCTTATTGATTGAATTACATGACAAAAATAACATGTTGGAAAAATCTTCATAAACGATGAGCATTACTCTCTTTGGATATCATTACTTGCATGAAAGTGTTAAATTAAATTTTCGGTTCTAATTGGATATCATTACTCTCTTTCGGATTTTGATTCACATTCTTGACAAGAATATTGCCTTTGAAACATAAAATTAATGATTCCTTCTTGTAAAAGGAAGATATTTTTTTTGCAAGGATTTTACTAACATAAAATTCTTGATCCTTGTAAGGCATGCTATCGATTTGAACTACACAAATGGCCTTCCTCCATCATGCAAAAATAATAACAAGGAAGAAGTTTTCATTCTATGAAAATACTCTCCATGTCATTGTCTTCTTGAGATGTTTGTATCCTATAAATGACATGAACCCACTTATGGCATTACAAGTATATTCAAAAGATGCTCATATCATTCTCCTTTTTGTTGATGACAAAGGGGGAGAAGTATATGAATTGATACTATAAATGCCTTATTATGTTCAAAGAAACAGACATATGATCATTGAAACTATGCCATGTTTACTATGATTGCCATATTTGCATCATATTAAGATATCAAGAACTTGCATTGTAATTTTACATGTTGATATCTTTCCATATGATGAATAGCTATCTTTACAAAATTCAAATTTGAAATTTGAAAATGGATGTCAAGTCTTGACATCATACAAAGAGATACATCATGATAGGAATCATGATGGGAGTATTGATAAGGTTAAATGACTTTAACTTATCAATATGTATCCTGAATTCAAAGGCTTTGAATTCAAGAATGACTTATCTCAATTATGGCACATAGATAGGGGGAGTTAAGGTTATCTCCTTTATCAATTGATTGTCATCATCAAAAAGGGGGAGATTGTTGAATCTCGGATTTTGATGATGACATCAATTGTTATTTGTTATCTAATCCATATGTTGAGATAAGTGTGCAGGATTAACTACGATAAAAGAAAGACATGCAGCATGAGTTGCGCCGGAGTTAGGACTATGATCACGTTGGGAGTTCGAGAGCTCGACGGAAGTTCGGAAGGTCGTCGGAGGTTCTGCGGGAACATATCAGAGAAGTCTAGGAGCTTGCCAAAAGAAGCTCGTCGGAACTCGACAAGTGGATCGTCGCAAGTCCAGGAGTTTTCCGGAAATCCGTAGGAGCATCACCGAGGGTTCTTCGGATGATATACGGAAGTTCACTGGAAGCTCGTTGGAAGAAGCGAATGATGCACCGGAACAAGCTGTCCTTCGAATTGTCGTAATTAGCACGTTGATTAAGTTATAGGAGGTGATCCCAATAACTTAATCTTGGGGCAATTAGGCCCTTAAAAGACCCAATTGGGGCCGAATGGATCAGCCCATTCGGACCCAGATGACTTGGCCAGAGGTGGCACCGCCTGGGTCGGCGATGGCACCGCCCAGGGCTCGGTCTCCGAGTTCTGGATGGGCGGTGCAACCGCCCCTGACAGGCGGTGGAACCGCCTGAGCTCGGTCTCCGAGCTCTAGTTGGGCGGTGCAACCACCCTACTCAGGCGGTGGCACCGCCTAAGCTCAGTCTCCGAGCTCTGCCAGGCGGTGCAACCGCCCCTGACAAGCGGTGGCACCGCCCAGGAGCTTAGTCTCTGAGCTCTGACAGCGGTGCAACCGCCCCAGTCAAGCGGTGCAACCACCAGACCCCAAAATTCCAGGAATTGACAGTTTTGAGCTCCAAATTCGAACTAGTTTGGGGCATATAAATACCCCACACTTTCAGCAATGAAAGAAGAATGAAAACCACCGAAATCTTAATCTTACTTTGTGATTTTTAGAGCTGAAGTGTTGTATGAGTTAAAAGTTCTTCTCCTTCTCTTCTTCCTAGTTCAGATCTTTCAAGAGAGGAGAGAAAAGTTTGTAAGGGTTGTCTCCTAAGCCTATCAAAAGGAGTGAATATGTAAAAAGGTGGTTGGCCTTCGCCTATTGAAGGAAGGCCTCTAGTGAACGTCGGCAACCTCATCGGTGGAGGAAGCCAGAAGTTGATGTAGGTCAAGACTGACCGAACCACTCTAAATCGCACTGCTCTCTGGTTTGCATTTACTTTGACTTCATTATCTTTACTACAAACCTCCTTCATAGCCTACTATGTTCTGCACTTTTACGTCTGAGTTTTCAAGCTCAATACTTTTCGAATCGTGTTTAGACGTAAATCGATTTTCTCGTAAATCACTCTAAATCGAGCTGCTCTCTGGTTTGCATTCACTTTGAGCTTATTATCCTTACTGCAAACCTTCTTCATAGCTTACTATCTTCTGCGCTTTTACGTTTGTGTTTCCTAGCTTAACACTTTCCGAATCGTGTTTAGACATAAATCGATTTTCTCATATGAACATTGTATTTCGATTTGTGCTTACATTCTGATTTCTATCACAATAGCAAACTGCCTTATCAGATTCGTTCTTAACTGTCTCTTGCCCAATCACAAGTTAAAGTGATTTACGAATCGAAGTTTCTGCTGAAATCAGCTTTGTCGTACGAACTCAGTTTTAAAACGCAGAAAGTTTTCCACTGCACTAATTCACCCCCCCCCCCTCCTTAGTGCTCTTGATCATAACAATTGGTATCAGAGCCCAGTTTAGTGCTCTTGATCCTAACAATTAGTGCAGCGGAAAACTTTCTGCGTTTTCAAACTGAGTTCGTACGATAAAGCTGATTTCAGCAGAAACTTCGATTCGTAAATCACTTTAACTTATGATTAGGCAAGAGACAGTTAAAAACGAATCTGATAAGACAGTTTGCTATTGTGAAAGAAATCAAAATGTAAGCGCAAACTGAAATACGATATTCGTAAGAGAAAACTGATTTATGTCTAAACACGATTCGGAAAGTATTAAGCTTGGAAACACAAACGTAAAAGCGCAGAAGATAGTAAGCTATGAAAAAGGTTTGCAGTAAGGATAATAAGCTCAAAGTAAATGCAAACCAGAGAGCAGCTCGATTTAGAGTGATTTGCGAGAAACCCGATTTACGTCTAAACACGATTCGAAAAGTATTGAGCTTGAAAACTCAGACGTAAAAGTGCAGAACACAGTAGGCTATGAAGGATGTTTGCAGTAAAGATAATGAACTCAAAGTAAATGCAAATCAGAGAGCAGCGCGATTTAGAGTGGTTCGGTCAGTCTTGACCTACATCCACTTCTGGCTTCCTCCACCGATGAGGTTGCCGACCTCCACTAGAGGCCTTCCTTCAATAAAGATTTCGTTGGTTTTCGTTGCTCTTTCGTTGCTGAAAGAGTGGGGTATTTATAGGCCCCAAACCAATTTGAATTTGGAGCTTAAAACTGTCAATTCCTGGAATTCCAGGGTCTGGCGGTTGCACCGCCTAACTGGGGCGGTTGCACTGCTGTCAGTGCTCGGAGACTGAGCTCCTGGGCAGTGCCACCGCTTGTCAGGGGCGGTTGCACTGCCCAGCCAGAGCTCGGAGACCGAGCTCAGGCGGTTCCACCGCTTGTCAGGGGCGGTTGCATCGCCCAGCCAGAACTCGGAGACCGAGCCCTGGGCGGTGCCACCGTCGACCCAGGCAGTGCCACCTCTGGCCAAGTCATCTGGGTCCGAATGGGCTGATCCATTCTGCCCCAATTGGGTCTTTTAAGGGCCCAATTGCCCCAAGATTAAGTTAGTGGGATCACTTAACTTAATCAACGTGCTAATTATGACAATTCGAAGGATAGCTTGCTCCAGTGCGTCAATCGCTTCTTCCAGCGAGCTTCCGGTGAACTTTCGTCGATCATCTAATGAACCCTCGGTGATGCTCCTACGGATTTCCGGCAAACTCCTGGACTTGCGACGATCCACTTGGCGAGTTCCAACGAGCTTCTTTTGGCAAGCTCCTGGACTTTTCTGATATGTTCCCGCAGGACCTCCGACGACCGTCCAAACTTTTGTCCTGCATGTATTACTTTCATCGTAGTTAATCTTGCACAATTAAAACAAAACTTCAATTTAGACAATTAATCCTAAGCAATTAACTAAGTTGTCCGGCATGTCATTGGTCCCTCGACGCTTCGTCTGATTTTTCGGCGCATCGTCCGATTTTTCGGCGCATTGTCCTCTCCTACGGCCTATTGCCCAATCGGCTAGTTGACTCCGCAACTCCGATATCCTTGGCCCAATACCCGCTCTTCTTGGCCCGATGCCTAAGTCCACGGCTCGAAGCCTTCTATCAATACGTCGACCGATCCATCGGCCCGACGTCCAATCTTCTGATATGTTTCTCCGGCACAACATAATTCATCCTAATCGAAGCATCCTGCGTCACTTAAAATGCAGATTAAATCATAAACACAATTATCAATTGGTTTCATCATCAAAATACGAGATTCAACAATCTCCCCCTTTTTGATGATGACAACCAATTGATGACGGAGTTAAACTTAACTCCCGGAGTTTAAACAAACTCCCCCTATCAATATGCCATATTGATAGAATCTTGAATTCAAAGTGAATTCAAGTCATTGCAATATTCATCATGAATACTTGCAACACGTCATCATGAACATATGCATAACATGTCATGTCATCAACATACTTTCATCAACATACTTCTCCCCCTTTGTCATAAATAAAAATGAGAAGTACCACAATCAAGTGTTAGGAATATAAGTTCAACTCATTGCATGAAAAACATAACATCATGTTTTATCATCATGCAGTTTTGAAGCCAGAAAATTTAGCAAGTATTACATCATGCTTAGAACATTTAAACTATAAAGTTTTAGATATGCAAGTTTTACAGCATACAAGATAGCACTTTTGGTAGTGTTCAAGATAGCAAGTTCTACATCATGCAAGCTAGCAATATTGAGATGTTCAAGAAAGCAACTCTTGCTTCTTGAGATATGCAAATTTGTCAAGTTTTGCTAGATGTGCAACTTAGCATTTTTGCCTCTTGAGATAGGCAAGATAGCACATTTGCTTCTTTTGAGATAGCAACTTTTTGCTTCTCTTTAGACCACAAGCTAGCAATTTTTACGATATACAAGTTTCACAATATATAAGCTAGCAAAAATTTCGAAAGCAAATGCAAGATAGCTTTCTTGTGTAAGCTCATGATTCTTTTTTCCTATTGCAATGTGCAAATTGTAAGTTTTGCTTCTTGAGATATTCAAGATAGTGATGTTCAAGAAGATAATTTTTGCTTCTTGAAATAAGCAAGTTAGCAATCTTTGCTACTTAAGATAGGCAAGGTAGCAATCAAGTTTTTGCATCTTCTTGACTTGTGCAAGCTAGCTATCTCCCCGTTTGTCATTGTCAAAAAGAAAGGAAGAATACAGTTTTGTAGTTCTTTTTCCTTTTACAACGATTTCAAAATCATGACAAAGGATAAATAATCAAGTTATGAATGTCAAGACAATTTTTCATCATGAATATTTTATCATTGCATGCATCATTATCATAAGTTGAAGTATTACATGCATAATATCATATCACCATTCATAATTACATTAGTGTTTCAATATAGCAATTTCTTCTCAAAATGTGTAAATTAGCACTCATAGCATTTTAAATCATGATTTACATCACATCATAATTAGAAAGCACAAGTATTGCATGCCTAATTGCACATCATAAATGTTTCATATCATGATGGTATCAATTTTGTCAAATTATATCCTACCATGCATGATCAAAACTTCTCCCCGTTTTATCATTGAAAACAAGAAAGAAGTAGGGAAGTGTATAAAAGTGTAAAATATTTCAATCATTTCAAGGCATTTATATCATAGATACAATGAAATCATATCATCAAAGATAAGACCATTTGAATGCCAAAAGACATGATTCATTTTATCAAATCTCTTCCTTTTATAAATAACAAAAATTGTAGGTGTACAAAGAAGAGATTGTGATTAAAAAAAATCTCAAGTAGTATATCCAAGAAATCAAAATCATAATTTGAACACAAACTCATTCAAATTCAAATCGTCAAATTCATCAAAAAATCTCATCATCAAAATTGTATATATAGATTTATCATAAAGCAAGTTAGTTTTCAATCATCACATAAGGCATTTAAAGAATTTTTGAAACATAGGAGAACGATTAATTTAAACATGCAATGTTTCAATCCAATTCAAGTCATGAATACCAATTCATATTGTGAGTATCAATTCATGAATACCACAAGATATTATTTGTGACTTCAATTTTACAAGATCAAGATTATGATTTAGATAAAACTTATTCAAATCAAATCATTAACTTGAAATTCATAATCAAGTCATCAAAATCAATTTCGAGATTCACAAAATATCATGAAATCATTAATCTCGATTAGATGGGAAAAAGTATTTTTTTTTTTAAATGATTCTTTTTCATCTAAGCATTATAAGCCAAATCAAGATAAGCATGAAAGTTCAAGACGTAAAGGCAAAATCTTATAAAACAACTCATCAAGCAAGATTTTAAATATATATTTTCAAGCCATATAAAGAGTAAGTCAAGGATTCAATTATCTCATGTCATAAGTATGAATCAAACATTTGTGAAATCTGAAATCATCCTCAAAGTCACATTCAATAAATTCATATATGACAAACCTAGATTTATTGAAAAGTCGATAAGATAGAGGATCGCATTTATAAATTTTTATTCATATGATTTGCCTCTTATAAGCATGCCTATACCTTTAAGGTAAACAAAAACATACATCAACATTTAGGATCGAAAAATGAATTTCATTATAGAACCATCAAGATCAATAGATTTTCAAAAATGAATTGTTTTGGTCAAGAAAATCCGAAAATAAAATTTAACACTTTCATGCATTCGGACATGGTTTTGCCATATACATTCATAAAAATAACACATGCTTATCATCATGAATAACTTAAAATCTCATGCATAAAATTATCAATCATTGTATCAAAAACATTTAATATTTTCATTACATCATTATTCATTACTTCAAATCAAACATGATTTCATTATGATTTCATTCACCAATGTTAATCAAACATGATACATGTTACGGTAAGTAACTTTTTAAGCCGTGGCCTCGGGGCCGACGCGGCTGGTTCTGGGGTCCGGATGTCCGGGATCTCAGGCGACGTCCCTCGGGGTCTCCCGGCAGCCGAGCACCGTGGTTCGGGATCGGTCGTTCGGGTCGGCAGGTCGGCGGTTCAGGTCGGCAGGTCGGCGGTTCGGGTCGGCAGGAAGCCCCGCCGCAGCACCGGGAAGGGGCGACACCGTCTTCGCACCTGCACACAGGTCGGGCCGGGGGCTCGGCCCGACCCCTCCGACGATCAAGTTAGCAATGATGTGGAGGGGGTTTAAGAGGAGGGGAAACCTCCGTGTGTTGAGTGTGTGTTCTCCCTTCTGCTCAGGACTCAGGGGTATTTATAGAGGAGGTTGGATGTTACCGGACATAGCTGTTTGTAGGGCAGGACTATACCTTCGGTGGCGTCTGACATTGCCACTGGGGCTACGTGGGAGGCCGAGCTGCTGCAGGGTATGGCGAGCCTCGGGGATCGTGTCGCTCAGGGGGATGCTGTCATGGCGTGTCACATCGCCATTTTTACCCCTATCATATGCCCCCCCGAAAGGAGCTATGCGTCGGTTTTTGCATGCGGGGAGCCCGATGCATGGCTTCTTACTTCAGGTGGGCTGTTCATGCGGATCCGAGGGGCACGACGCAGGCGGGCCGGCCGCGCGAACGTGTCTCGAGCAGTACGAGGTCGAGGTGCGCAACTTAGTCAGGAAGCCGAGCAGGGTTGGACTCGGGGGCAATGGAGCCGATGAGGGCAGAGGAGCGCGCCCTTGCCAGCAGCGGGTGTGGCGTCTGTGTGTCTTAGGTGGCATAAAGTCAAGGGCCGATGAGCATCACAACACAGGCGGGGTGACCGCGCAGGTGTCTTGGGATGGCGTAGAGCCGAGGGCCGAGGAGCACAACACAGGCGGGGTGACCGCGCAGGTGTCTCGGGATGGCGTAGAGCCGAGGGCCGAGGAGCACAACACAGGCGGGGTGACCGCGCAGGTGTCTCGGGATGGCGTAGAGCCGAGGGCGAGGAACACAACACAGGCGGGGTGACCGCCAGGGTGTCTCGGATGATGAGCGAGGAGGGACCGAGGAGCACAACACAGAGCACGACCGCAGGTGTCTCGGGATGGCATAGAGCCGAGGGTCGAGGAGCACAACACAGACGGGGTGACCACGCAGGTGTCTCAGGATGGCGTAGAGCCGAGGGCCGAGGAACGCAACATAGGCGCAGGTGACCACAACAACCGTCTCCGCAGATGGCGTGGCGAGAGCCGAGGGCCGAGGAGCACAACACAGGCGGGGTGACCGCGCAGGTGTCTCGGGATGGCGTAGAGCCGAGGGCCGAGAACACAACACAGGCGGGGTGACCGCGCAGGTGTCTCGGGATGGCGTAGAGCCGAGGGCCGAGGAACACAACACAGGCGGGGTGACCGCGCAGGTGTCTCGGGATGGCGTAGAGCCGAGGGCCGAGGAGGTGCTTGGCTTTTGGCCGGCGATTGGTTGCGGCCGGGGATCGGCTGTTCGAACGCTGCGCGGGCGCGGGAGGCCGGGTCGCCTTTCTTCTGGGGAAAGTAAAGGGTTTCCCCTTTTGGGGCTGCCGGTTTTCGAGGCTGACATGATTGGGCGCCTTCGCACCGCGCTGCTGCTGGCAGCCACGTCATACTGCATTTATGGCGAGGTGATGCTCTCTGTTTTTCGAAGCGTATTTTGGGAGACGAGGGGTTGCGTTTCGGCGGGACGCGGCCCGCTTATAGGTAGCCTGAGGTTAGCCGCTGGGGTTTCCTTCATCTGTTTTCATCGCGCTACTTCGTATACCTACACTTGTCTCGCATCAGTCGTTCCCTCTTTCCCTACTAAAGGTCAGTGAGAATGGTGTCTTCCTCCTCCCTTTCGTCCTCTTTGAAGACCATGGAGACGGCGACTTCATCGAATCCCGCCTCGTCGTCCGATGAGAAGGCGGCCCGGGCCCTTAAGGCCCTGATGTGGTCGCATGACCATGACTCTACCATGGGCGAGTCGTTGCTGAGCATCCTCCGGGATCGTTATGGTATCCCGGAGGAGTTCGTCCTTTGTGCTCCTGAGCCCGGTCAACGGGCATATGACCCAATCCCTAGGGGCTTCGCCCTTACCCTAGATGCTTTCGAGGCCGGGCTGCACCTCCCCTTCCACCCCGTCATAACTTCGTGTGTTTCCTGGTGGCGTATCTCCCCGTCTCAGATGGCGCCGAACTCGTGGCGCTATCTGGCGGCGTTTCTGGGGGAGTGTCACTATGCCAGCATAACCCCGACCCGTGACCTCTTCCTTTCTTGCTTCCGTCTTACTAAGGGGTCGGGGGGCTACTATATGTCCGCCCGAGCGGGCTTTCGGGTGAGTGGGGCCCCCTCCAGCAACAAGGGGTAGAAGGAGCGTTTCTTTTTTGTTAGCCGCCCGGGAGATTGGGGTTTTGGGGTTCGCTGGGGGGCGCGTGTGATAGACAACACCGTCCCAGTTTGGACGACGAGGGGTGTCGAGGGCTCCAGAGGCTTAGAGAGATCCTCCCGGCCTCCCGAGCCATCCGAAATATGTCCGAGCGGTGGTTGGTGAAGGCGGGTCTCAGCCCGGTGCCTCTAGGTATGCCCCTCGGGGCGGTTTTAGGGGTTCTCTTTTCGCTCATGAGTTGCCCGCTTAACTGATTGTTGTTTTGGCTTTTCCTCACAGAGATGGTGCGTCTCGAGGCCCTTCGAGGGGTAGAAACTCCTGCGGCTTTGTCGGACCGTTCGCCTTCTGTCGCCAGGGCGGGAACAAGGGAGGCCCCCATGGACGTCGAGGCCGGTCAGCCTCGGAAGAAGGCACGGGTGCTTTCGAGCGACGGTCCTAAGGTGGTCACGGCCTCAGCGGAAGGTGTCATGGCACCGGCGGCGGGGGCTGAGGGCGTGGTGGCGCCGGCGGACCATGCCGCGGGGAGTCAGGCGGAGGGCGAGGCTGGTCCGAGTGGGCGTGTGGCGATGGAGGCGCCTCGCCAGCCCTCCATTCGCGAGCTCCTTCGTCTTCCGCTCGGGGGAGAGGACGAGCCTTACTTGGCGCGGGAGGTGGGCGCTCTTCCGCGCGGCGCGGCCACTGACCCGTTAGTCGGCCGGTGGGACGGTCTCACCCGGGGTAGCCGGGTGTGGGCCGATGGTGATTGCGCGGCCAGGTTCGTCCGCGGAGGGCTGCATCCCGACATAGCTCGGGATTTGTATACTTTATCCTCCGAGACTCTGCTTAGTAAGTCCGCCAAGTCGCTGTTGTGGGTAAGTGTTGTCTCGCCCTTCTGCTTGTGCGTTTTAGGACGCCTGGTTTTGACCTCTTTCCTTCTCCAGGGCAACCATTACGCCGCCGCGCTGATGGATCGCGTCCGTGATGCGGGACGGGTCATCACTGCCCTGAGTAGTCGCAATGCCGAGCTCCGGAAGCAGGCGGACGAAGCTCGGGCTGGAGCGGGCCCTGAGGCTGTCGCGGCGGCCGAGCGGCGCGCCTCGGATTTGGAGGTGGAGGCAGTGCGCCTTCGGTCGGAGCTCCAAGCATCCACGGAGCGGTCCGCGGAGTTCCAGATGCGGCTGGAGACGTCCGAGGGGCGTAATACGGAGCTCCAGACGAGCCTGAGAGCGTCGGTGGCCGAGGCTCGTTCGGCGAGGGCGGACTCCCTCGAGCTGCTCCGACGCCTTGAGGAGTCGCGGGCCGAGGCGCGGGGAGCTTCAGAGGCTCTTGATGCCGAGATCCGCCAGAGGCCGGGGAGGGACAAGAAGCTGATCGAGGACTACAAGGACTCCCCGGGATTCCAGCTCGGCCTTGTTCGGACCGGGCGGGTTTCCTACGAGTACGGGTATCGGGTTGCCCTTGCTCGTTTCAAGGTGCGCAACCCCGGCTCGGAGGTTGTGGAGGATCCCTTTGGTTCCTTCCCCGAGGACCTGGATGTCGGCATGCCATCCGATGTTCCTTTCGACGACAGCCCGGATGCCCCTGAGGGGTGATGATCTTTGTACTTTTTGTAACCCGCTTTTTGAATGAACATGTTCTTTCCCTTCTCAGGTAGATTGTTTGCGTCTTGGTCCGGCTCTGTCTTTAGCCGGATCTTTTCCTTACGGAAAGTATTTTTTGAGATTTTGGGCGTTCCAAGTCCTCGGCAGGGGATGACCCACCATTGTGGTGAGTCGGAATGTTCCGATTCTAATGAATTCGGCCACCCGGTATGGGCCTTCCCAGTTTGGGGCTAACTTGCCTCTTGCCCTGGTCGGGTTGCTGACCTCGGTCCTTCGCAGGACCAGGTCGCCTAGTTTGATGGGTCGGGGTCGCACCCTTCGGTTGTATATCTTTGCGACTGCCCTTTTGTACGAAAGGGCTCTCACATGTGCGTTGGCGCGCCGTTCTTCCAGCAGATCGAGGGCTACTCGAAGTCCGTTGTCCGAAGCCTTCTCGTCGTAGCTTTGTGTTCGGAGGGTGGTGATGGCTACCTCTGGCGGCAGGATAGCCTCAGTTCCGAACGCGAGGCTGTATGGGGATTAGCCGGTTGCGGTTTTGGGGGTGGTGCGTAGCGACCACAGCACGCTGGGGAGTTCGTCTGTCCAGGTCGATCGGGCTGCGGTCACTCTTCTTTTGAGTCCATCCAGGATGGACCGGTTGGTTACCTCCGCTAGCCCGTTGGTCTGAGGATGGGCCACCGAACTGAATCTCAGCTGGATGCCATGATCGACACAGAACTCCCGGAATCTTCTGCTGGAAAACTGAGGTCCATTGTCCGTGATAATGGCCTTGGGCAACCCGAACCGAGTTACAAGGTTCTTCCACACGAATTTCTCTATTTGATGTTCCGTGATTGTTGCTAGCGGTTCGGCCTCGACCCACTTCGTGAAATAGTCCACCCCCACAATTATGTACTTCCGCTGTCCGGAGGCTAGTGGGAAGGGTTCGAGCAGGTCCAAACCCCACTGCGCGAATGGCCATGTGCAGTCGATGGGACTGAGCGGGACCGCGGGCTGTCGGGGTGTGCGGGCGTGCTGCTGGCACGAACTGCACCGCCGAACGTAGGCTTTGGCATCCTGGGACATGGTCGGCCAGTAGTAGCCTTGACGGAGTATCTTGTGCGCCAAGGTTCGCCCGCCGATATGCTCTCCGCATATCCCCTCGTGGGTTTCGGTTAGGACCATCTGGGCTTCGTTTGGCTCTAAGCATCGCAGGAGGGGGTAGGTGAAAGACCGTTTGTAGAGGCGACCACACTCCACGGTGTACCACGCGTGCGTGCGACGCAGGCGCCGAGCCGCGACTTCGTCGAGGGGGAGGGTTCCATCTCGCTTGAAGCGCAGCAACTCTTGTACCCACGTTGTCGGCGCGCCACCTGGGGCTGTAGTTGCTATTTCGACGGCGCGGGTAGGGAGCTCCTCGATCTCTGGCCATCTTTCGAAGATCGGTTTTGACGCCTGCTTAGCTAGTGCGTCGGCCCGCACGTTCTCCTCCCTCGGAACGTTGGATAGTGTGAAATAGCGAAACTTGGCGGTTAGGTCCCTTACCCGTGCCAGGTATTTCACCATGGTCGTGTCCCGAGCTTCGTATCCGCCGTTGAGCTGCTCGGCCACAAGTTGCGAGTCGGTGAGGACGCGTATCGCGGCCACCTGCATCTCGAGGGCCAGTTCCAGCCCTGCCAGGAGCGCCTCGTACTCCGCCTCGTTGTTGGTGGCTTTGAATCCGAACCGAAGGGATCGCTCGAACGAGCGTCCATCGGGGGCGAGGAGGACCAGCCCTGCGCCGGCGCCCTTTGGGTTGGCCGAGCCGTCAACGTGCAGGGTCCAAGCTTCGGGAGCTTGCTCGAGATCTGCGTTCTCTAGCTGTGTCAGCTCCGCAATGAAGTCGGCTGCCACCTGGGCCTTGATGGCGGTCCTGGGCGAGTAGCTTATGTCATGTTCGCCGAGCTCCACCGCCCATTTGAGGAGCCGTCCTGCAACATCAAATTTTGTTAAGACCTGCCGAAGGGGTTGGTCGGTGATGACCTCCACCGGGTGTGCCTGGAAGTAGGGGCGCAACTTCCGAGCTGAGAGCACCAGGGCGAGCGCGAGTTTCTCTATCGGCGGGTAACGCTCCTCAGGCCCACTTAGAATATGGCTGACGTAGTAGATCGGGAGTTGTTGGCCGGAGCTTTCCTTGACCAGGACGGAGCTGACTGCATGCTGGGAGGCCGCCAGGTAGAGGCCCAGCTTCTCGCCCGGAGAGACGGAGGCGAGCCGGGGGAGGCTGGCCATGTGCTGTTTTATTTGTTTGAAAGCTTCCTCGCATTCTGGTGTCCACTGGAAGCTCTTCGGGCTCTTGAGCGCCTTGAAGAATGGGAGGCAGCGATCGCCCGATCGGGCGAGGAAGCGAGACAGAGCGACAAGTCTTCCGTTAAGTCGCTGCAGGTCTTTAACCGTCCGGGGAGACTGCATATTGATTATAGCTTGAACCTTCTCCGGGTTAGCGTCGATTCCTCTCTCGTGCACGATGAACCCGAGGAACTTCCCGGAGGTGACGCCGAAAGCGCACTTTGTGGGGTTGAGCCGCATGCCGTAACTGCGTAGCGTGGCGAAGGCCTCGGCCAGGTCGGCAAGGTGTGTTATGGCCTCCTGGCTTTTCACGATCATGTCGTCCACGTAGACCTCCATGTTTCTCCCTATTTGATGGGCGAACATCTTGTTTACTGTTCTCTGGTATGTGGCCCCAGCATTTTTCAGCCCGAACGGCATGACTTTGTAGAAGTACACGCCTTGATTGGTAAGGAAGGCCGTGTGCTCTCTGTCTCCGAGCGCCATCCTGATCTGGTTGTACCCTGAGTAGGCATCCATAAAAGAGAGTCACGCGTGACCGGTCATTGCGTCGACCAGCTGGTCGATCTTCGGGAGGGGGTAGCAGTCTTTAGGGCATGCGTCGTTGAGACTGGTGTAGTAAACACACATCCTCCAGTTTCCATTGTGTTTCTTCACGAGGACTACATTGGACAGCCACTAAGGATATTTGGTTTCTTCTATGAAGTCTGCGTCTAGGAGCCGGTCCACCTCCTCTTGTATTGCACGCTATCGGTCAGGAGCCTGGCGCCGGGCCTTTTGTTTTACCGGGCGGGCGTCAGGTGGGATGTTGAGGTGGTGCTCCGCGATCTCTGGGTCGACGCCCGTCATGTCCGACGGGGACCAGGCGAAGACGTCGGCATTTTCCCGTAGGAGACCGACGAGTTGCTCCCGTTCTTGCTCAGGTAGTTCCGATCCGATCTTCACGGTCTGGTCTAGTCGGGCTTCTATCAAGGGAATGTCGACGGTGGACCCCGTCGGCTGGGGATGAGGAGTCGGTTTTTTCGTTTCCCGCGGATCCGCCAGGGGTGACTTGGTCCTGGTTTTCTTGCCCAATGATACGGCGGTAAGGTAGCACCGCCGGGATTCTCGGGGGCTTCCCGTGGCTTCCCCGACTCCATCGTGAGTCGGGAATTTAATGGTCTGGTAGTAGGTCGAGACGACCGCTCTGACTTTGTTGAGGGTCGGCCGACCGAGTATGGCATTGTAAGCGGTAGGGAGGTCGACCACCAGGAAAGTGGTCATCACCGTCTTCGACCTCGGCGGGGTCCCCAGAGTCAAGGGCAAAGTAATGGCCCCCAGGGGCGATATTGAATCTCCCGTGAAACCGGTGAGCGCCGAGCACATCGGGCTTAGGTTTCTCCTGGCCAAGCCTAGCTTCTGAAAGGCGTCGAAGTAGAGTATGTCGGCCGAGCTCCCCGTGTCGACCATGATCCTCCTCATATGTGCGTTGGCTACCCTGGCGGATATCACCAGGGCGTCGTCGTGGTCGGGTTGCTCGGCAGCTCCGGTTGGGAAGGTAATCTCGGGCTCCGGCTCGTGCCCCGAGGCTTCGGGGGCGGCTCGAGCATACGCCTTCCTGCCTGACGTAGAGCCTCCTCCTGATGCGGGACCCCCGGCTATCACATCGATGTGCCGCTCGACGGGGCCCTCTGGGCGAGGAGACTGTTCTTTGTTCGGCCGGAGGTACTGGCCGAGGTGTCCTCTGAGGATAAGCTCCTCGATTTGCTTCTTCAATTCGTATCATTGCTCAGTGTCATGCCCGTGCTGCCGATGAAATCGGCAATACCTTGATCGGTCCGTGAGCTCCCGCGGGTTCCTCATCGGGCGAGGGTCCTTGAGCAACCCTTTCCCCTTCTCGTGTAGGAATATTTCAGTCCGGGACGAATTCAAGGCGGGAAGAGGAGGCCTTGGGTCAGGTCTGTCCAACTTTCGCCGAGAGGCGGCGGGTTGTTGCTATTGGGGCGGCTCTGACTTAACCTTTTTGTGTTCCTCCCGCCTTCCAGCCATCCAAGTCTCCGCGGCGATAAACTGACTAGCACACTGGAGCATCTCGGGGACTGCGACGGGGGGTCGCTCCACGAGCGACCAGAAGAATCTGGAGGGTCGGAGGCCTGTCATGAATGCTTGCATCAAGAAAGAGGGGTGAGCGTCCGACAGTCCATGGATTTGGGTCGTAAATCGGTTCACAAAATGGGAGAGGGGCTCGTCCTCCTTCTGATTGAGCCCAAGGAGCAACGCCATGGATGGCTTAGGTCGGGCGTACGCCAGGAAGTTAAGCTAAAAATCTTTGGCGAGCTGGTCGAAGGAGGCGACGGTCCCTGGCTTCAGGCCGCTGTACCATGTGCGGGCCGGCCCCCGTAGAGTCATGGGGAATGCCCTACACATCAGGGCGTCAGAAGTCCCGAATAGTGCCATCTGGGCACGAAAGGTGGCCACGTGGTCTGTCGGGTCGGTGGCGCCGTCATACGCATCCAGGGAGGGAAGGCGGAAGTGCGACAGGACCGCTTGCTCTTGTATCTCGGGGGTGAATGGAGATCCTTGGCATCCGTCCACCCTGAGCTCTCCCTTTGACTTGCGGACTTCCTGTTGTACCTCGTCAAGCCTTTGACTGACAAGGCGTAGCTGAGCTCACAAGGCATTAGTCTAGTCGGCGGTCGGAGCGTCGGGCTCGGGTCGACTCACTGTGTCTTCTGCTTCTCGGCTCCCCGGCCGAGCTACGGGGTTATGAGGTGAGACGGGGAGCTCAGGGAGTGGTGCGTGAGTCTGGACAGGGGTCTCCCGTTGTGGCGAGGGCCGGGTCGCGTGCGGAGGGGTCCATTGGGAGACGATCGGGATGATGGTCTGGACCATGCCGGTTAGGGTCCGGACTTGGTGGGCGAGGTCGTGAAAAGCCTCGGGCGATACTGACGGCGGGCCAGCGGGTGCGCCGTCGGGAGGCGTCAAGCCTGGGTCATTGAACAGTTGCCAGTAGCGTTCCGCCACCGCTGCAGGGCGTTCGTCGCGGGCTCCGTCCTGCGGGGGGTGTTCCCCCGAGGCGGGGAGCCCAGCGGGTGAGGATTCGCCGGGGTGGATTCGCTGGTCACCAGACATCTGGTGCCCTCCTTCTAGCGCCAATCTGTTACGGTACGTAACTTTTTAAGCCGTGGCCTCAGGGCCGACGCGGCTGGTTCTGGGGTCCGGATATCGGGGATCTCAGGCGACGTCCCTCGGGGTCTCCCGGCAGCCGATCACCGTGGTTCAGGATCGGTCGTTTGGGTCGTCAGGTCGGCGGTTCAGGTCGACAGGTCGGCGGTTCGGGTCGGCAGGAAGCCCCGCCACAGCACCGGGAAGGGGCGACACCGCCTTCCCACCTGCACATAGGTCGGGCCGGGGGCTCGGCCCGACCCCTCCGACGATCAAGTTAGCGATGATGTGGAGGGGGTTTAAGAGGAGGGGAAACCTCCGTGTGTTGAGTGTGTGTTCTCCCTTCTGCTCAGGACTCAGGGGTATTTATAGAGGAGGTTGGATGTTACCGGACGTAACTGTCTATAGGGCAGGACTGTACCTTCGGTGGCGTCTGACATTGCCACTGGGGCTGCGTGGGAGGCCGAGCTACTGTAGGGTATGGCGAGCCTCGGGGATCGTGTCGCTCAGGGGGATGCTGTCATGGCGTGTCACATCGCCATTTTACCCCTATCAATACACATTATGATTTCATATTTTCAATCAAAATCATTTTATTTGTTTATCATAAAATATGCAATGTTATCATTTTCGAAATTACTAGCATGATCATAATATTTGTATTTTTATTTTTAAACATGTAATTTTTAAGAAAATTAATTCTAAACTAAAAAAAAAATACATCATGAAATCATCAAGTAATTTTAAAATAAATCAGGGGGATTTTGATTACCTTTTCATTGAAGGCAGTTAAGGCGTAGTTTGCCACCTCGCCTTTCTAGATTTTCTCCTCGTCTTCGGAGGAGCTCGATTCATCCCATTTTTTGTTCTTCTTCTTTGGCCTCTTCCTCCGTTCATGTACATTGTTTATTTTAGATTTTTGTTTAATAAACTTATAAAGATTTAGTGTTCGAAGTTCAAGTTCATCATTGTCCGCATCACTTGAGTCATCGCTCAAGTGGTATTCATTCGTCCGGAGTTCTAAATCCTTCCTGTTCTTTGGAAGGTAGTTTTGTTTATCATGTTCATCATATGCATTATGCACCATTTCATATGTCATCAATGAACCGATAAGTTCTTCAAGTGGAAAAATATTTAAATCTTTTGTTTCTTGTATTGCCGTTCTTTTAGGATCCCACTTGTTTGAAAGGGATCTTAAGATCTTGCTTATGAGATCAAAATTCGAAAAAGATTTACCAAGAACTCTTAGATTATTGATGACATCCGTGAAACGGGTGTACATGTCGCCTATAGTCTCGCTTGGTTGCATTCGAAAAACCTCAAAATCATGCAATAAAAAATGAACTTTCGAGTCTTTGACTCTACTAGTTCCCTCGTGCGTGATTTCAAGTGTTCGCCAAATATCAAAAGTCATTTCGCACATAGAAATCCGATTGAATTCATTTTTGTCCAAAGCGCAAAATTAGGCATTCATCAGTTTAAAGAAAAATACTTCTTCTCCAAATCCGATCATTCGTTCATCAGTTTCGAGGGAAGTTGAAAACCATTTTCAATAATATTCCATAAATCCAAATTCATAGAAATTAAGAAAACTCTCATTCGAGTTTTCCAATAAGTGTAGTCCAATCTATCAAACAACGGTGGACGAAAAACTGAAAAACCCTCTTGAAAGCTATGAAGAGCCATTTATCACGGGTGTAAATCCGAAATGAGAAAAATCGGGCTCTAATACCAATTGTTAGGATCAAGAGCACTAAGAGGGGGGGGGTGAATTAGTGCAGCGGAAAACTTTCTACGTTTTAAAACTGAGTTTGTACGACAAAGCTAATTTCAGCAGAAACTTCGATTCGTAAATCACTTTAACTTGTGATTAGGCAAGAGACAGTTAAAACCGAATCTGATAGGGCAATTTTCTATTGTGATAGAAATCAGAATGTAAGCGCAAACTGAAATACGATGTTCGTACGAGAAAACCGATTTGCGTCTAAACACGATTCGGAAAGTATCCAGCTTGGAAACGCAAACGTAAAAGCGTAGAAGACAGTAAGCTATGAAGAAGGTTTGCAGTAAGGACAATAAGCTCAAAGTAAATGCAAACCAGAGAGCAGCTCGATTTAGAGTGATTTGCGAGAAAACCGATTTACGTCTAAACACGATTTGAAAAGTATTGAGCTTGAAAACTCAGACGTAAAAGCACAGAACACAGTAGGCTATGAAGGAGGTTTGCAGTAAAAATAATGAACTTAAAGTAAATGCAAACCAGAGAGCAGCGCGATTCAGAGTGGTTCGGTCAGTCTTGACCTACATCCACTTCTGGCTTCCTCCACCGATGAGGTTGCCGACGTTCACTAGAGGCCTTCCTTCAATAGGCAAAGGCCAACCACCGTTTTACATATTCACTCCTTTTGACGGGCTTAGGAGACAACCCTTACAAATTTTCTCTCCTCTCTTGAAAGATTTGAACTTGCAAGAAGAGAAGGAGAAAAACTTTTAACTCATACAACACTTTTGAGCTCTAAAAATCACAGAGTAAGATTAAGATTTTGATGGTTTTTGTTGCTCTTTCATTGCTAAAAGATTGGGGTATTTATAGGCCCCAAACCAGTTTAAATTTGGAGCTCAAAACTTTCAATTCCCAGAATTCCGGGGTCTGGCGGTTGCACCGCTATCAGAGCTCGGAGACTGAGCTCCTGGGTGGTGCCACCGCTTGTCAGGGGCGGTGCCACGGCCTGGCAGAGCTCGGAGACCGAGCTCAGGCGGTGCCACCGCCTGACTGGGGCGGTTGCACCGCCCATCCAGAACTCGGAGACCGAGCCCTGGGCGGTGCCACCGCCAACCTAGGCGGTGCCACCTCTGGCCAAGTCATCTGGGTCCGAATGGGCTGATCCATTCGACCCCAATTGGGTCTTTCAAGAGCCCAATTGCCCCAATATTAAGTTAGTGGGATCACCTCCCATTTCTAACTTAATCAACGTGCTAACTACGACAATTCGATGGACAGCTTGCTCCGATGCGTCAATTGCTTCTTCCAGCGAGCTTTCGATGAACTTCCGTCAATCATCCGATGAACCCTCGGTGATGCTCCTGCAGACTTCCGGCAAACTCCTGGACTTGCGACGATCCACTTGGTGAGTTCCAACGAGCTTCTTTTGGCAAGCTCCAGGACTTCTCTGATATGTTCCCGCAGAACCTCCGATGACCATCCGAACTTCCGTCGAGCTCTCGAACTTCCAACGTGATCAAAGTCTTGACTCCGGCGCAACTCCTGCTGCATGTCTTACTTTCATCGTAGTTAATCCTGTACAATTAAAACAAAACTTCAATCTAGACAATTAATCCTAAGCAATTAACTAAGTTGTCCGGCATGTCATTGGTCCCTCGACGCTTCGTCCGATTCTTCGGCGCATCGTCCTCTCCTGCGTCCTATTGCCCAATCGGCCAGTTGACTCCGCAACTCCGATATCCTTGGCGCAATACCCGCTCTTCTTGGCCCGATGCCCAAGTCCATGGCCCGAAGCCTTTTGTCGATACGTCGACCAATCCAATGGCCCGGCGTCCAATCTTCTGACATGTTTCTCCGGCACAACATAATTTTTCCTGCTTTAATTGTCTCATCTTAATCGAAGCATCCTGCATCACTCAAAACATAGATTAAAACATAAACACAATTATCAATTGGTTTCATCATCAAAATACGAGATTCAACAGCTTCGGCATCATTGATGAAGGGTAGGTTGAAATCTGGTAGCGCTAACACCGGCATCGTCGTCATGGCTGCCTTAAATTTGTCGAAGGCAGCAGAGCAGAGGCTTTGTCCAACCATTGGAATGTATCATTTTTCAGTAGAGAAGTGAGTGGTGCACTGATCTTAGGGTAGTAGCCTATTAAACCCAGAAAGCCATGCAGTAATTTTATGTTCCTCGAGGTAGGCCAGTTTTGTATTGCTCCAATTTTGAAGGGGTCAACCGTCACACCTTCCTCTGATATGATATGCCCAAGATATTCCACCTTTTGTTGAAGAAAGCAAAAATTCATAGTGCATAGTGGCCATTGTGTGTTCGAAAGGTGAATTTCGGTATGACTTCTTCGTACACTCGTATTTGATGATACCAGGATCAAAGGTCTAGCTTTATGAAGATTTGTGCTCCTTTTCATCTAGTAATTCATCTACTAGTGGATTAAGGTATTTATCCTTGATGGTTATGCCTTTGCGAGCTCGGTAATCAACGTATATTCGCCATGTTTCATCCTTCTTGCGTACAAGTAGCACCGATGAAGAGTAGAGGTTGCAACTTGGCCGAATAACTCCTGTTTCGAGCATCTCTTTTATAATCCTTTCTATTTCAACCTTCTGGAGATGTAAATACTGATATGGCCAAATATTTGCTGGAGGTTTGCCTGAAAGAATCATTATATAATGATCATGCCGACGGGTAAGAGGTAGGTTGTGCAGTTCGTCAAATATATCTGAAAATTCAGCAAGCAAAGGAAGTTGGTTTGGATCTTCAAATTCTATTAGCTCTCCCTTAGTTTGCTGCCCAAGTTTACCAAAAATCTGCTGCATGCTTTATGCAAAACCTTCTCCATTTGTTGTGTGCAAATCATCGTTACGTCGCCCCCACGTTTCCCGTTCAGTATCACATGTTTCTCCTTACTTTAAAATTTCATAATTAGTTGCATAAAATTCCAAGAAATATCACCTAATGTCATCAACCATTTAATTATGAGCATGGCCTCATGATCATCAGGAGGGAGAAGGAAGAAATATGCAATTATCTCTTGGTTAGGCCTCATGATCAGCAACAGTTTCCCTTGCGGGTGCTTACGATCATACTTCAAAATCCATCCATCAGTGACCTTAACGTCAAACCTACTGTAATTCTTGATAGGTAAAGCCATCTGGACAGTAACCTTACTATTTAGAAAGTTATTAGTACTGCCCGTGTCGATGAGAACAGTGATCGGTTGTTGTTTAAGAAGGCCTCCAACTTTCATCGTTTGCGGGTTTGAGTAGCCGGCTAATGCATGTACCGTAACTTCGGTCGGTTGTGGCTCTTCTTCTGCATCTTCTTTTTCATGTTCAATGCTCTCTTCTGAATGTTCAATGACCTCTTCTTCTATTGGTTCAATCATAAGAAGTCTCCCTTTACTACAGCGATGCTCACGGCTCCACGGCTCGTCACAATGCCAACATAACCCCTTTGCATATCGCTCTCGAAGCTCTTCTCTTGTTAACCTCTTTGGTGTAGCGACTTGGTCGATAGTAGGGGGGGCTGAGGGCTTCAATATTGCTGATTGAGGAGTGACCCTAGTCCTTCGAGCTTCATGGTTCAATTGCTCTTCTTGATGTCGTGCGAAAGAGATGGCTGCCATAAGCGTGTACGGTTGTTGTGCTTTAACTTCTCCTCGGATCTCCGGCTTTAAGCCCTCAATGAAGGTCTTCAATAGCTATTTTTGAGACCAATCATGAGTTTGATTAGATAACTTTCAAACCTGGTTTGGTACTCCTGAATTGTAGAGGTTTGTCAGATCTTTGCTAGTTGTCCGTCAATATTCTCTTAATCGGTTGGTTTGAAGCGGATCAGCAGTCCTTCTTTGAATTGTCACCATGAAAGGACTCCACAAGTATGATCAAACCAGCCAAACCATTGTATAGCATCCCCTTCAAGATGTATAGCTACAATTTTCACCATAGATGCATCCACGGTTTTATGGTACCGAAAATATCGCTCCGCGCGTGAGATCCAACCAATCGGGTCTCCTTCTTCCCATCTAGGGAAGTCCACTCTCATGTATGGATAGTTGAGGTTGGTCATAGAGCTTCCCCTCTCTTGGAAGTCATATCTTTGGACTTGATGCGATTGGGTAAAGCTCTCTTCTTGCCCAATCTGAGTTCGGTAAAGAGCGTCCGAATCTTATCCTCCATTCGCGCCTCGAAGGTTTCGAATTTAGCATTGATTACCTCCTCAGATGCCATAGTATATGCCACCAAATCTGTGATGTTAAGATCTCTCTTTTGTTGTCGGGTTAAAGGCATGTATTGGTTGAGAGAGGTGATGGTCGAAAGGGTTGGTAGATTGGTGGATGTAGGATACGATTTAGGCTTGTTTTGTGGCTATTTTGGGTGCAGTTTGAGGGTGTGGTTTGGTAGAGTTTTAGGGTTGTAGATGAAAGTTTTAGATCTATGGTAGATGATAGCAAAGGTTTGATAGAAATCAGTGGAAGTTGTAGCAAGTATGTGCTGTCTTGTAAGAGTAGAATTGTCGTCGAAGAAACAATGGTTTCTTGACGTAATTTCCACCAAAAACTTGAGAGAATTGAGGAGGGAATTGATAGAAAAATCACAATTTATATGACAGCAAGGATATCTAATTTAATCAAGAAAATTTCGGCAGTATAATAGCAAGAAAATTGGTGCAAGTTGCGATCGCAGAATTCTCGTAGAGAAATTTCAGCGGGTTACGATGAAAATTTGCAGCAACACAAAATCATTTTTAGAGATGAATTTCTTAATAGATCAATCATAGATGGAATCTAAGATAATCTATGAAGTATAAAAGAAATTTCATTCAAAAAAGATTGCAAATAGATGGGTTAAGGCAACAATATGCGGCTGAAATTTTTTGCAGCACAGATTTTTAAGTATAGCAGATTGGACGTAAAAGATCAGTTGTTTATATTGAGAATTTTTTTATGAAATTAAAGGTAAATCCATTCTTAGGAAGTGTCAAAGATGTCATAAAAATTTCGTAGAGATTTGGATAGAAAAAACACTGTAGCAAGATCAAACATACGGTGCTATACGATTGGAATTCTTCAATGTATCTTTCGTCGTAGAGATGAAAACTTTATGATGAAAAGTTTATGCAGCAATATAGGAATAAATTTTTTGGGATTTTCAAATAAGGATAACTAAATTACAGTAGCAGTAAGGTAGGAAACCAGAACCTGTTGCAATTCACGGGGAGATCAAAACATGATCTGTGGTGGTGGAGATGACGGCGAAATTTGGCAACGATCGTTTAAGCAATTGTGGGAATTGCTTTGGGCGGTTGTGGAGGGTTGATGGATGGCTATGGAAGGGCAGTGAGGCTCCAAGAATGCTGCTCTGATACCAGGTGTTAGAACCCTTGCATATTCTAAACTTGGTGTTGATCTCTTTAGGGGATCGGCCTCCTTGGAACTCTATAGGGGTTCCTCCCTCCAAGTTGCTGCTCAAAGGCTGCAGAAAAGATTCATCTATTGCTTGTGAAAAGAGGAGGAATACATGACTATTTATAGAGCTTCTAAACCCTAACTCCTAAAAGGATTCCTACTCAAGACTCCTAATTCTAACCAACTCCTAATAGGACTCCTACTCAAGACTCCTATTCCTTTACAACTCCTTATTCTTCTCTAAGAAACAACCTCCTAACCCTAGCCGGCCTCTTCACCTCTTTAATAGGGGTCGGCTTAGGTAGGTTTTACATGAATATCCCTCTCAATTAGGACTCTCCTAGCTAGAGTCCTAACAGGGAGATAATGCCTTGCTAGTGTATGCGAGTGGTCAACCATCTTGCCTGAGAATGACTCCAATTCCGACTCCAGATGCGTCGACCTCAATAATGAAGGGTCGGTTGAAATCTGGTTGTGTTATCACCGGCGTCGTCGTCATGGCTGTCTTAAGTTTGTCGAAGGCAGCGGAGGCTTTGTCTAACCATTGGAAGACATCTTTTTCCAGTAAGAAAGTAAGTGGTGCATTGATCTTTCCATAGTTTTTCACGAACTTACGATAGTAGCCTGTAAAATCCAAAAAGCCATGTAGCAATTTTATGTTCCTCGGGGCATGCCAGTTTTGCATTGCTTTAATTTTGAAGGGGTCCACTGTCACACCTTCCTCTGATATGATATGCCCAAGATATTCCACCTTTTGTCGAAGAAAGAAAAAATTCGTAGTGGTTGTTGTGTGTTGAAAAGGTGGTTTTCGGTATGTCTTCTTCGCACACTCATATTTGATGATACCCAGATCAAAGGTCCAGCTTTGTGAAGATTTGTGCTCCCTTTCATCTAGCAATTCATCTGCTATTGGAATAAGGTATTTGTCCTTGATGGTTATACCATTGAGAGATCGGTAATCAACACATATTCGCCATGTTTCGTCCTTCTTGCGTACAAGTAGCACCGGTGAAGAGTAGAGGTTGTAACTTGGCTGAATAACTCCTGTTTCAAGCATCTCTTTTACAATCCTTTCTATTTCATCCTTTTGGAGATGTAGATATTGATATGTCCAAGCATTTGCTGGAGGTTTGCCTAAAAGAATCGTTATATAATGATCATGCCGACGGGTAAGAGGTAGGTTGTACGGTTCGTCAAATATATCTGAAAATTCAGCAAGCAAAGGAAGTAGGTTTGGATCTTCAAATTCTATTGGCTCTCCCTTAGTTTGCTGCCAAGTTGTACCAAAAATCTACTGCATGCTTTATGCAAAACCTTCTCCATTTGTTGTGTGCAAATCGTCGTTACGTCGCCCCCACGTTTCCCGTTCAGTATCCCCTGTTTCTCCTTACTATAAAATTTCATAATTAGTTTCATAAAATTCCAGGAAATATCACCAAATGTCATCAACTATTTAATTCTGAGCATGGCCTCATGATTGTAAAGAGGGAGAAGGAAGAAATCTGCAATTATCTCTTGGTCCTGCAGCAATAGTTTCTCCTACGGGCGCCTACGATCACAATTCAAAATCCGTCCGTCGGTGACCTTAACGTCAAACCTGCTGCAATTCTCGATAGGTAAAGCCATCTGGACAGCAACCTTACTATTTAGAAAGTTATTAGTACTGCCCGTGTCGATGAGAACAGTGATCGGTTGTTGTTTGAGAAGGCCTCCAACTTTCATCGTTTGCGGGATTGAGTAGCCGGGTAGTGCATGTACCGTAACTTCAGTCGGTTGTGGCTCTTCTTCTATAACTTTGTTAGAACCCTTGCAGATTCTAAATTGGGGGTTGATCTCTTTAGGGGATCGGCCTCCTTGGAATTCTGCAGGTGTTAGAACCCTTGCAGATTCTGAACTTGGGGTTGATCTCTTTAGGGGATCGGCCTCCTTGGAACTCTATAAGGGTTCCTCCCTCCAAGTTGCTGCTCAAAGGCTACAAAAAAGATTCATCTATTGCTTATGAAAAGAAGAGGAATACATGGCTATTTATAGGATTTCTAAACCCTCACTCATAATAGGACTCCTACTCAAGACTCCTTCTTCTAACCAACTCCTAATAGGACTTCTAATCAAGACTCCTATTTCTTTACAACTCCTAATTCTTCTCTAAGAAACAATCTCGTAACCCTAGCCGGCCTCTTCACCTCGTTAATAGGGGTCGGCTTAGGTAGGTTTTACATGAATGTCTCTCTCAATTAGGACTCTTCTAGCTAGAGTCCTAACAGACTCGCCCTCTTTAAATCAGACTTGTCCTCAAGGTTGAGATTCCATGAATTCGGGGAACCGGGTCTTCAACTCTTCATATGGTTCCCATGTGGCGTCTTCAAGTGGTAGATTATTCCAATGCACTAGTACTTCAGTAGAGGGATGTCGGCGACGCATCACGATCCTACGATCGAGGATGGCTTGTGGTTGGGCTTGAATAACTCCATCCTCAGTTGTGTTGGGCAGTTGGATCTGGGATGACTCGTGTTCTCCCAACTTGGGCTTTAAGCATGATACGTGGAAGATAAGTTGAATTTTGGCATCCTCAGGTAATCTAAGTTTGTACGCCATGGCTCCAATACGCTCTGTGATCTGATAGGGCCTATAAAAACGTGGGGATAGCTTCATTCTGGCTTGAGCGGTAGAGAGATTATCTTTTAACAGTTGTAAGAGTTTGTCTTTTTTAATCAAATCTTAGTCAACCTAATCTACCTTGGCTGAGCTAATTACATAATTTGGAATCACAAGGGCTAGTTGTAACATCCCCCATTTTTGAAAATTTAGTAAAAGGTTTGTTTGTAAAAATAAAGATTATTTAATGATTATTTTATATTAAATGATATTATATTAAAAGTTTATGGCTAGGGACCTAAGAGTAAATATTAGAAGTTTGATATAATTTATAAAAGATTCAGATTTAAGTTAAAAAAAAAAAAAATAGTGGACAAGTGTCACTAGCTAACCTAAGGGTGCCACTTATCTTTGCTCTAAAGATGACACCTAGCTCCATTGATGCATGCATGACACCTTGCAACTTTTGTATTAGCCAAAACTTAAATAATTAGATGAAAGGTTAAAGAAAACAAACCTGAAGAGTTGCAGCCAACGTGAGTTTGAGAGAAGAAGAAGAAGAAGAAGAAGAAGAAGAAGAAGAGCTTGAGGTTTTTCATCAATTTTCTCACATTTGGGATTCAAATAATTTTAAGGCAAGTGTTCTAACCCCATCCCACAGTAACCTTAATCTCTGTTTCCATTTTTATTCTGCAAAATTGGAGAGATTTCAACTGAGAACCAGACCTTCTTTCGTTTTGATACAAAGCCATGAATCTGTAATTTTTCGGTAATCTGACCTCTATGCAATGTTTCGGTCATAACATTTTGTAATAAGCTCTAATTTAGACAAAACCTGTTCCATTTGAAATTAGACAAAACAATCTTCAATTTGATACTAAGATCAAATGATTTGGAGTTTAAATGCCTACTAAGACTTCTGTTTAATTTAACCCTACAGATTCTGCAAAACAGGGACTTAAATTTCTGACCTCTTGTTGCTTAACTGTTTATAACTTTCTGCTGTGAACTCCAATTCATACAAAGTATGATTTATTTGAAGCTACATCAAAATTCTTTCCGTACATACTGATTTGAAATTTTTGGAGTACAATTGCTAACTGAAACATCTGCTTTCATCGACCCTATGGATTCAGTAAAATAGAGCTAATATTTTCAGACCTTTAGTTACAAAATTATCTGTAACTCCCTGTTGTAAATTCCAATTCTTGTTAACATGATTTTCCTAAAACTAGATTGACAAAGCTTTCTAATTACACCTATTTTGTTTAAATTGGAGCATAATTGGTCGAAATAGTTCATAGAATGTTCCTATCAAATTCTGCCAGAATCGAGCTTTGGTCGATTTCGGCTTTCCGTGTTTCTTCTCTTTGGAAATCGATTTCGGCAAAAACTCTTTCTTCAGTTAAGCTTTACATTATTACCTTAAATTCCTGTATACTTTTGTCCTTTATTTATTTGTACATCTGCAGCTATCATCTAAAGATCATGTTTGCATCGTAATGATTCGGCACATGCATCCCATTGTTCCGCATTTGCTTTCGATATGTGCCTCTTCCAGTTTCATTTCTTTGGACATTGAATTTATCTAATTTTCTTATTTCAATTGAGCTATATATGATTTATTGAAATCCTTGTATGCTCTTGCTTTTGTTTCCTTTCAAATCTGAATACATTTGTGAAAGATTATGTTTGTATCGTATTGACTCGAAAGGCATATGTACATTTCATTGTTCCACATGTGCTTCTAATATATGCTAATTTCATTATTCATACTATCCCTTTGTACTCTGGTGTTTGTGGGATAAATGTGAACCTTTGCCAGAAATGGTAAAGGGAGTTATGCTTAGAGCCTGCGATGCTCTACCGGCCCCCTATGACTTCACTCAGACGTGGGTGGATGGAGCTCCCAGACGAGGGAGACTTATGTTTGTTGCTCATTCAGAAATGGATGGACCATATTATGTTATGATCTCACTTCACCTTCTATGTGTTTGATATGATATCCAAAGCTTTGGCTATGTTTCTATGCATGCTTTAGATAAGAATGAAATGAATGCATCGTCATGTGACATTTAAGCTTCTATTCATGTTTTATTCTTTGATATATTTCTGAAATGTTATAAGTCTTTGTCATACCTTGAAAGCTACCATATGTCATCGATATGCTCCTTATGCCAATGCTATGCTCCAATTACCTTTCCTCGATTGTATGAATAAAACGTGATTCGAACGATACAACATTGTAATTCTGCATTCAAACAAAACATGCTACTATTTCATCTTGTATCTCCGCTTTGTATTTGGATACCCTATTTGTTTGAAACCTATCCTCTTTGCTATGGATATGTTAGTCATTTTCTGAGCTTTATATGCTCACCCCGTTGCTATATAAATTTTTCAGGATAGCTTATCGCTCACTAAAATGTGTAAATTGGGTTGAGACAGTGGAAGACTAGAAGATTTTGGGGCAAATATTTTGTACTTGATAGGTTGATATTGTATAAGTTCTTTTTGGGTGTAATGAAATATCAATAACAAATCTAGATTGATGTATCTTGTAAATATTTGAAAAGTACCTCTTATGTCAGGATTTTGGAAATGTTAAGTCTAAACTGTGTACTGATATAAACATGTAGTATATGTTGGTTTTGTGATTGCATTAATTGCCGCGCTTATGGATTTGTGATATAGTTATGGTTTAGTTAAGTTGCTTTTGGATTTTAAAGAATGATTTAGTGACATGATGTATGATTACAAACTGCACAGGTTTTGTGAATTGTGGATTGTAGAGGTGAATTACTTGAATATTTTTCTTAGTGACCTCAAATGTATGATTGGATCCTGGATTGTTTGTTGAATTATAATTTTATCAATCTTGAGTTAGGTTCACACCTCCTGAATGGAAATTAAATTCAGTGGGGGGGGCGTGACAGAGTGGTATCAGAGCTGTTAGGATCGAGAGCACTAAGAGGGGGGGGGGTGAATTAGTGCAGCGGAAATCTTTCAGCGATTAAAACCGAAAGCTACGTTCGTTCGATAAAGCCGATTCTAAGATTACTTAAGATTAAGCGCAGTTTACGTCCAAACGCAGTTTACGTCTAACCACAGTTTGCATCTAAACGCAGTTTGCGTCTAAACGCAGTTTTACGTCTAAACGCAGTTTGCGTCTAAACGCAGTTTTACGTCTAAACGTAGTTTACATCTAAATACTGATTCTAAAGATACTGAACTTTGAGATGCGTTTTATAAATGCGCAGAAGGCAGTTTGCAGTTATAAATTGAGTCAAAATGTAAACGTAAACTGCAATGTAATGATCGTACGAAAACACCGATTTACGTCTAAATGCAGATACGGAAAGATCATAACTTAGAAACTCATTCGTAAAAGCGTAGAGGGCAGTAGCTATGTAGGAGGTTTGCAGTACTGATAGTGTGCTCAAAGTAAAAGCAAACCAGAGATTTAGAGTGGTTCGGTCAGTCTTGATCTACTCCACTTTTGGCTTCCTCCACCGACGAGGTCGCCGACGTCAACTATAGGCCTTCCTTCAATAGGCGAAGGCCAACTGCCCTTTTACAGTTTCTCTCCTTTTGACATGCTCAGGAGACAGTCCTTACAGAACTTTTCTCTCCTCTCTTTACAACTCAAAGCTTGAAGAACAGAGGGAGGAGAACTTTTGGCCTTAACAACAATTTTGAGCTCTTAGAATCACATAAAAGATCAAGAATTTGGTGTAGGTATGTATACTTTCTTTGCTGAATGGGTGGGGTATTTATAGGCCCTAACCCAGTTCAAATTTGGAGCTCAAAACTATCAAATCCCGGAATTACGGGATCAGGCGGTTGCACCTCCTGACTGGAGCGGTTGCACCGCTTGGCAGAGCTCGAAGACTGAGCCCAGGCGGTTGCACCTCTCTGTCAGGGGCGGTTGCATCGCCTGAGTCTGGCTCGGAGACTGAGCCCCAGGCGGTGCCACCTCCTGACTGAGGCGGTTGCACTGCCTGCCAGAGCTCGAAGACCGAGCTCAGGCGGTGCTACCTCTCTGTTAGGGGAGGTTGCACCGCCCAGTCTCTCTCGGAGACTGAGCCCAGGCGGTGCCACCTCCTGGCTGGGGCGGTTGCACCGCCCAGTCTCCCTGGGAGACTTAGCCCAGGCAGTGCTACCTCCTGGCTTGGGCGGTTGCACCTCCTGGTGCAATCAGGGTCCGAATGGGTAGCTCCATTCGACCCAATTTCGATTTTTCAAGGGCCCAATTGCCCCAAGATTAAGCTAATGGGATCACCTCCCATTTCCAACTTAATCAATGTGCTAACTACAATTACTTCTAAGACAATTTCTGCAGCTTTGCTTCGGTGCGTCAATCGCTTCTTCCGGCGAGTTTCCGGCGAACTTCCGTCGATCATCCGATGAACCCTCGGTGATGCTCCTGCAGTCTTCCGGCAAACTCCTGGACTTGCGACGATCCTCTTGGCGAGTTCTGATGAGCTTTGCATGGCAAGCTTCTGGACTTCTCGGATATGTTCCCGCAGAACCTCCGACGACTGTCCGAACTTTCGTCGAACTCTCGAACTCTCAACGTGATCATTGACTTGACTCCGGCGCAACTCCCGCTGCTTGTCTAACTTTCATCGTAGTTAATCCGGCACACTTAAAACAAAACTTCGATCGAGATAATTAATCCTAAGCAATTAACCAAGTTGTCCGGCATGTCATTGGTCCCTCGATGCTTCGTCCGATTCTTCGGCGCATCGTCCTCTCCTGCAGCCTATTGCCCAATCGGCCAGTTGACTCCGCAACTCCGATATCCTTGGCACAATACCCGCTCTTCTTGGCCCGATGCCCGAGTCCTCGGCCCGAAGCCTTCTATCGATACATCGACCGATTTACCGGCCCAACGTCCAATCTTCTAACATGTTCCTTCGGCACAACATGATTTTCCTGCTTTAATTGTCTCATCCTGACAAAAGCATCCTACGTCACTCAAAACGCAGATTAAATCATATACATATATCAAGTAGTTTCATCATCAAAATATGAGATTCAACAATCTCCCCCTTTTTGATGATGACAACCACTTGATGACGGAGTTAAACTTAACTCCCGGAGTTTAAAAAACTCCCCCTATCAATATGCCATATTGATAAAACCTTGAATTTAAACTGAATTCAAGTCATTGCAATATTCATCATGAATACTTGCAACACGTCATCATGAACTTATGCATAAACTTATGCATAACATCATACTTCTCCCCCTTTATCATCAACAAAAAGGAGAAGTACCACAATCAAGCGTTTGTGATATTAGTTCAACTTATTGCATGAAAAACATAATATCAAGTTTTATCATCATGCAAGTTTTGAAACCAGAAAATTTAGCAAATGTTACATCATGCTTAGAACATTCAAGCTATCATGTTTTAGATATGCGAGTTTTACAGCATACAAGATAGCACTTTTAGAACATACAAGCTAGCAATGTTACAACATTTTAGAACTTACAAGCTAGCAATTTAGAGATGTTTAAGAAGGCAACTCTTGCTTCTTGAAGTATAAGTTTTGCTACATGTGCAAGTTAACTTTTTGCTTCTGCAAGATATCATTCCTTGGTGATGTTCAATATAGCAAGTTCTACATCATGCAAGCTAGTGAATCTTATAACATTTTAGAACATGCATAATCACCAAAGCATCATAAATTTTAATGATGTGCAAAATTATAAATTTTGTATGTTTGCATTTGTACATCTTGAGATTTGTAAGATAGCACTTCTTGGTGATGTTCAAGATAGCAAGCTCTTTCTTCTCTTTTGAGAAGTGTCATTTTTGCTTTCTTTGCAAAGTGCAAGCTAGCAAAATGGCAAACTACCAAGAGATAATGTTTTACATGAGGCAAGCAAACGATTTGGCAAGTGTTACATTTGCATCTTCTCTTTAGAGGAGTGTAATTTTTGCTTTCATCTTGAATTGTGTATGCTAGCTAGTTTGCTTCTTTTCATGATGTCCACACTAGAAATTCTTGCTCCCCCTTTGTCATTGTCAAAAAGAAGGGAAGACCCTTTTTTCAATTTTCAGATTATGACAAAGGTAAGTATCAATTTTATTTGTGCATCATTATATATTCAAATTAAAGCATACACAATTTGAAAAGCCTTATTTTTCATGCATGATACCGAAAAATAAATCAATCATCATTAATGGGTATATCATACATGATACTCAAACATTAAAATTTTTAAGCATTTATCAAATTACATCCTACCATACATGATCGAAACTTCTTATTTGTATATATCAAAACAAATTAATGAATATTTCATGTATTCTTCACTTCACATAAGGAATATCAAGAAGAATTATTAGGTGATGAGATAAACATTTCATGAATACAAGGAATTGCATAAAAATCATATCATAAGTGTTTCATGTATTCATATTATCACACGAAGCATACAAGACAACAATGCAGAGAAATCATGTCATGAAGAATATCAATGTGAAAATTCAGCAAAGATCACATGATACAATCGCAAAGCATGATATAATTATGCGATATATCATGAGATGATAATTTATCATATCAATGAAAGATATCAATGATGATCAATTCGTGAATACCAAAGATATGATTCATGGTTCATTACAATTCTTCTTAACAAGTTCACAATCAAGATTCATATAATTCTTAATAAAGCAAATTGATGTACAATCATCACACAAAACATACAAGGCAAAGAAATCTTGTTATTTTTATATTATGAAATATATGATATCAAGGCTCATGATTCATTTGAAAAGATATAGTACAAAGAGCAACTTGAAACATTCTTATCAAGATCACATTTCAAAATTATTCCAAGTTTCAAGATATCAATATGACACTTCATTGAATTCTAAGAAATCAAAAGATAAGTTGCATTTCATTTGAAGAACTCCTTTTTGATAAATGTAGGGAGCATAATGGACGATCTTGATTTATAAAGAGCTTCATGTTATAATTATCAAGATCATGATTTTAATAATTATTCTCTTTAGCAAAGAATCACAAAAGCACCTTATTTTTGCATAAGAAATCTCATTGTATTATGATTTATAAATTCTTTTTCTGCACATGAATCATAGGAGATATGTATGTGAAACAAGTCTTTGCAAGCAAAAACACTATCATTCATATTTCAAGATGGAATTTATAAGCAGGAATCATTTCATCAAATCCATTTTAGAAAAATATTTTTCATAAGTGTGTGAGAAAATCCGATTGTTAGGATACCAATTGTTAAGTGAATCCGAAAATGAAATTAACACTTTCATGCATTCGGACAAGATTTTGCTATAGATTTTCAAGTTCAATCATGAAGATAAAACATGCTCATGATCATAAAAAATTATGTCTCCAAAACATATAATTTCCAACATGTTATAGTGTAAAATCATCATGGCAATTAAGTGATTTGAACATTGAATCAAGAAAGTCCGAAAAATAATCTTAACACGTTCATGCATTCGAGTACATTTTTGCCATAGTTTTTCAAATATACTCATGAAAATAACACATGCTTATCATCAGCTTAAAATCTCATGCATAAAATTGTTAATCAAAATATTTAATTTCATCATTATGCATTTCTTCAAATCAAACATGATTTTTAATCAAAATCGAGAAATAACAATGGAAATCAACGTAATACACATTATTACTTCTTAACCATGATTTCATGTTTTCACTCAAGATCATTTTATTTGTTTATCATAAAATATGCAATATCATCATTTTCGAAATTACTATCATGATCATAATTTTTGTATTTTTATTTTTAAACATGTAATTTTCAAGAAAATTGATTCTAAACTAAAAAGAAAATACATCATGAAAGCATCAAGTAATTTCAAAATAAACCAAAGGCATTTTAATTACCTCAACATCATAGGCTGTTAAGGCGTAGTTTGCCGCCTCGCTTTTGTTTATTTTTTCTTCGTCTTCGGAGGAGGTTGATTCATCCCAATTTTTGTTCTTCTTCTTGCGTTTAAAGCAAGTAGTTCCATTCTTTTTGCTTTTTAATTTTCGTTTCATTTGTAGTTTAAGTTCACCATCACTTGAGCTTATGCTCGAGTGGTCTTCAAATGTTCTATGTCCCAAATCCTTCCTGTTCTTTGGAAGGTGATTGTGTTCAACATGTTCATCATGAGCATTGTGCACCATTTCATATGTCATCGATGAACCAATTAGTTCTTCAAGTGGTAAGTTGTTTAGGTTTTTAGCTTCTTGTATTGCAGTTACTTTTGAATCCCACTTCTTAGAAAGAGAACGCAAAATCTTGTTTATGAGTTCAAAATCCGAAAGACATTTTCCAAGAGCTCTTAAACTATTGACGACATTCGTGAAACGGGTGTACATATCGCCTATAGTCTCGCTTGGTTGCATTCGAAAAAGCTCAAAATCATGCAATAAAGAGTTAACTTTCGAGTCTTTGACTCTGCTAGTTCCCTCGTGCGTGATTTCAAGTGTTCGCCAAATGTCAAAAGCCGTTTCGCACGTAGAAATCCGATTGAACTCATTTTTGTCCAAAGCACAAAATAAGGCATTCATAGCCTATGCGTTTAAAGAAAAATACTTCTTCTCCAAATCCGACCATTCGTTCATCGATTTAGAGGGAAGTTGAAAACTGTTTTCAATGATATTCCATAAATCTAAATTCCTAGAAATCAAGAAAACTCTCATTCGAGTTTTCCAATAAGTGTAGTCCAATCCGTTAAACAACGGTGGACGAAAGACCGAAAAGCCCTCTTGAAAGCCATGAAGAGCTATTTCTCACGGGTGTAAATCCGAAATGAGAAAAACCGGGCTCTGATACCAATTGTTAGGATCGAGAGCACTAAGAGGGGGGGGGGGGGTGAATTAGTGCAGCGGAAATCTTTCAGCGATTAAAAATGAAAGCTACGTTCGTTCGATAAAGCCGATTCTAAGATTACTTAAGATTAAGCGCAGTTTACGTCTAAACGCAGTTTGCATCAAAATGCAATTTGCGTCTAAACGTAGTTTACATCTAAACGCAGTTTTACGTCTAAACGCAGTTTGTGTCTAAACGCAGTTTTACGTCTAAACATAGTTTACGTCTAAATACTGATTCTGAAGATACTGAACTTTGAGATGCGTTTTATAAATGCGCAGAAGGCAGTTTGCAGTTCTAAATGGAGTCAAACATAAACGTAAACTGCAATGTAATGATCGTACGAAAACACCGATTTACATCTAAAGGCAGATTCGGAAAGATCAGAACTTAGAAACTCATTCATAAAAGCGCAGAGGGCAGTAGCTTTGTAGGAGGTTTGCAGTAATGATAAAGTGCTCAAATTAAAAGCAAACCAGAGATTTAGAGTGGTTCGGTCAGTCTTGACCTACTCCACTTTTGGCTTCCTCCACCGACGAGGTTACCGACGTCAACTAGAGGCGTTCCTTCAATAGGCGAAGGCCAACTGCCCTTTTACAGTTTCACTCCTTTTGACGGGCTCAGGAGACAACCCTTATAGAACTTTTCTCTCCTCTCTTTACAACTCAAAACTTGAAGAACAGAGGGAGGAGAACTTTTGGGCTTTTACAACAATTTTGAGCTTTTAGAATCACAGAAAAGATCAAGATTTCGGTGTAGGTCTGTATGCTTTCTGTGCTGAATGGGTGGGGTATTTATAGGCCCCAACCCAGTTCAAATTTGGAGCTCAAAACTATCAAATCCCAGAATTCCGGAATCAGGCGGTTGCACCTCCTGACTGGAGCGGTTGCACCGCCTGGCAGAGCTCGAAGACTGAGCCCAGGCGGTTGCACCTCTCTGTCAGGGGCGGTTGCACCGCTTGAGTCTGGCACGGAGACTGAGCCCAGGCGGTGCCACCTCCTGGCTGGGGCGGTTGCACCGCCCAATCTCCCTGGGAGACTTAGCCCAGGTGGTGCTACCTCCTGGCTTGGGCGGTTGCACCTCCTGGTGCCATCAAGGTCCGAATGGGTAGCTCCATTCGGCCCAATTTCAGTTTTTCAGGGGCCCAATTGTTCTGCAGCTTTGCTTCGGTGCGTCAATCGCTTCTTCCGGCGAGTTTCCGGCGAACTTCCGTCGATCATCTGATGAACCCTCGGTGATGCTCCTGTGGACTTCCGGCAAACTCCTGGACTTGCGACGATCCTCTTGGCGAGTTCCGACGAGCTTCGCTTGGCATGCTTCTGGACTTTTCGGATCTGTTCCCGCAGAACCTCCGACGACTGTCCGAACTTCCATCGAACTCTCGAACTCCCAACGTGATCATTGACTTGACTCCGGCGCAACTCCTACTGCTTGTCTAACTTTCATCGTAGTTAATCCTACACACTTAAAATAAAACTTCGATCGAGACAATTAATCCTAAGCAATTAACCAAGTTGTCCGGCATGTCATTGGTCCCTCGATGCTTCGTCCGATTCTTCGGCGCATCGTCCTCTCCTGCAGCCTATTGCCCAATCGGCCAGTTGACTCCGCAACTCCGATATCCTTGGCACAATACCCACTCTTCTTGGCCCGATGCCCGAGTCCTCGGCCCGAAGCCTTCTGTCGATACGTCGACCGATCCACCGGCCCGACGTCCAATCTTCTGACATGTTCCTTCGGCACAACATGATTTTCCTGCTTTAATTGTCTCATCCTGACCGAAGCATCCTGCGTCACTCAAAACGCAAATTAAATCATAAACATATATCAAGTAGTTTCATCATCAAAATACGAGATTCAACAAGAGCATGGTTTGAGGATCACTGAAATATTTGATTTGTTGACATGCAAAATATATTGAGGTCTAGTGAACTATAGTGATTGGTGAAAATTTTCTTTGATGCATTTTAGGAATCTATGTTGATGAGGACATTTAGTCTTCCTACTCATCTGCATTTGATTAATTAAGTGCGATAAAAGGGTTGATCAGGGATATTAAATCAGAGTGGCGCAGTAGAAGCGTGTTGAACCTAATACATTGGTAGCAAAAAAAAAAATAGATGATGCGATTGGAGAAGATATTTGATATACAAAATTGTTTTGATGATCAAAAGAATTTCTAGAGATCAAGGACAAGAACAGCAAGGACAAGTTTACCAAAAAAAAAAAAAAAGGATTAGAAATGAATCAGAATGTGATAACAAGAGGGTCAAGACATCATCGATTTAAAAAGGGAAGTCACCACAAAAGATTCAATCTTGTGTACGATGCGAGTTAAATTTTGAAATAAGTTTGTATTTGTAGATGACTGGAGCCTATTTTGCTTGTGGAAATTTGAATCATAAAATAAAAGACTGCCCTTTGGACAAGAAGAAAGAATCACTGCCTCATAAATCATCAGCCCATGTCAGAGTGTATGTTATCACGAAATATGATTCTAAAGCTTTTGAATTAGTGGTCGAAGGTACTATTCATATTTCTGAAAGAATGCAAATATTTGTTTGACCATGTGTCTCATCAATGATTTGATTAATAATATTTTGCTTATCACATGAGCATTCAACCTGAACCACTAGATTATATGCTATATATAAATACGGCTATTGGGGATTATTTGATAACAAACTCGATCTGGTCATCTTGTTTGATTTATATTGGAGAACACAAACTTCATGCTGATTTAGTTCTCTTAGATATTTGGAGTTTTGATATTATACTAAGTATGGATTGACTATCTTCCAATCATACCAGTATAGATTGTTATACAAAACTATCACTTTTTGCATACTAGATCATCCCATCTTTTATTTGAGAGTATTGGGCATGATTTACCTCCTTGCCTGAATGTATTTTCAAATGACTTGCCTGGTTTATCTCCAGATAGAGAGGGTGAATTTACTATTAATTTGGTCCTCGGGACAACCCCAATATCTAAGCCTCCTTACGGAATGACACCACTTGAGCTAGAGGAATTGAAAAAACAACTACAAGAACTATTAGATAAGGGTTTATTTCGACCCAATGTTTCACCATGAGGTGCTCCGATGCTATTAGTTAAGAAGCAGGATGGAACATTAAGGCTTTGTATTGATTATAGATAATTGAATCAGGTGACCATCAAAAACAGGTATCCCCTACCCAGAATTGATGATTTGTTCGATCAATTGTAGGGTGCACAAGTATTCTCCAAGATTGATTTAAGGTCAGGTTACTATCAATTGAAGATCATGAAGGAGGATATTCTAAAAACAACATTTAGAACCCGATATGGTCACTATGAATTCTTAGTGATGCCTTTTGGTTTAACTAATGCCCCTGCAACTTTTATGGAACTGATGAATAGGATATTTCAGCCATTCTTGGACAATTATGTGATTGTATTCATTGATGACATATCAGTATATTCAAGGAGTAATCAGGAGCATGAGGAACACTTGAGAAATATATTATCCATACTAAGAGAAAAGAAGTTGTATGCAAAGTATAGCAAATGTGAATTTTGGTTGAATGAAATTGCTTCCTTAGGCCATGTGATTTCAGGGAAGGGTATATTTGTTGATCCAAAGAAAGTGGAAGCTGTTGTTAAGTGGGAAGTACCAACAAACGTGACAGAAGTTAGAAGCTTCTTGGGCATGGCAGGTTATTATAGGAGATTTGTGGAGGGATTTTCTCAAATCGCTCAACCTCTCACCAAACTCACTCAAAAGAATGTGAAATTTGTTTGGGGTAATAATTGTGAGCAAAGTTTTCAAGAGTTCAAAAGGAGATTGACTAGTGCCCCTATTCTCACTATTCCAAGTGGTGATGAGGGATTTTTGGTTTATATTGATGCCTCGAGAAAGGGCCTTGGTTGTGTTTTGATGAAAGAAGGGAAAATGATTGCTTATGCTTCTAGATAACTAAAGAGTTATGAACTGAATTATCCGACTCATGATTTGGAATTGGCAGCAATTGTTTTTGCTCTAAAGATATGGAGGCATTACTTGTATGGGCGAACATTTGAAATCTTTACTGATTAAAAGAGTTTAAAGTATATTTTTACTCAAAAAGAGTTAAACATGAGGAGCGGAGATGTATAGAACTTCTAAAGGATTATGATTATACCATTCGTTATCATACGGGTAAAGCTAATGTTGTAGCAGATGCCCTTAGTAGAAAATCTACAAGTTTTATGACGACTTTGGTTGTGAAGCAATGGAGGTTATTAGAAGATAATTATGATTTGAATGTTATGATAAAAGGGCAAGACTCAATGATATTAATGGCCTCCATCCAAGTGCAATCTAATCTCGTTCAACAAATTAAAGAAGGACAACTACGAGATCGATGCTTGATCTGCTTAAGGAATGAAGTAGAAAAGGGATTGAAACTGAATTTTCGAGTTTTAGAGGATGGCCTATTAAAATTTGGGGATAAAATATATGTTCCAAATGATTCAGATATCAAAAATCAAATCCTGAGAGAAGGTCATAATTCAAAGTACACCATGCATCCTAGTAGCACTAAGATATATAGAGATCTCCAAAGTCATTATTGGTGGGAAGGCATGAAGAAGGAGATTGTAATATATGTTTCAAAATGTTTGACTTGTCAGCAAATCAAAACAGAACACCAAAGACTTGGAGGTTTGTTGCAACCTTTAGATATTCCTGAATGGAAATGGGAATGTATTACCATGGACTTTATTTCAGGACTACCCCGAACTTCTAGAAAGCATGATGCTATTTGGGATATCATTGATAGGTTAAAAAAATCTGCACATTTCCTATCGATCAATATGACTTATTCTCTTGATAGGCTTGCAGATTTATATATTAATGAAATAGTAAGACTTCATGGTGTTCCAAAGGAGATAATCTCTAACAGAGACTTCAGATTTCTATCTAGATTTTGGAGAAGGTTACAGGAATCTATTGGCACTAAAGTCAAGTTACACTTGGGAAGAAATGATGAAAGCTTATCCTCATCTTTTCATCGAATGAGGTATGATAAATTTAGAGGACTAATTTTTTCTTTAAGGAGGGGAGAGTGTAACATCCCCTATTTTTGAAAATTTAGTAAAAGGTTTGTTTGTAAAAATAAGGATTATTTAATGATTATTTTATATGAAATGATATTATATTAAAAGTTTATGGCTAGGGACCTAAGAGTAAATATTAGAAGTTTAATATAATTTATAAAAGATTCAGATTTAATTTAAAAAAAAAATAGTGGACAAGTGTCACTAGCTAACCTAAGGGTGCCACTTATCTTTGCTCTAAAGATGACACCTAGCCCCTTTCATACATGCATGACACCTTGCAACTTTTGTATTAGCCAAAACCTAAGAAAGGTAAAAGAAAACAAACCTGAAGAGTTGCAGCCAACGTGAGTTTGAGAGAAGAATAAGAAGAAGAAGAAGAAGAGCTTGAGGTTTTTCATCAATTTTCTCACATTTGGGATTCAAAAAATTTTAAGGCAAGTGTTCTAACCCCATCTCACAGTAACCTTAATCTCTGTTTCCATTTTTATTCTGCAAAATTTGAGAGATTTCAACTGAGAACCGGACCTTCTTTCGTTTTGATACAAAGCCATGAATCTGTAATTTTTCGGTAATCTGACCTCTATGCAATGTTTCGGTCATAACATTTTGTAATAAACTCTGATATAGACAAAACTTGTTCCATTTGAAAGTAGACAAAACAATCTTCATTTTGATACTAAGATCAAATGATTTGGAGTTTAAATGCCTACTAAGACTTCTATTTAATTTAACCCTACAGATTCTGCAAAACAGATTCTGCAAAACAGGGACTGAACTTTCTGATCTCTTATTGCTTAACTGTTTATAACTTTCTACTGTGAACTCCAATTCATACAAAGTATGATTTATTTGAAGCTAGACTTAAAATTCTTTCTGTACATACTGATTTGAAATTTTTGGAGTACAATTGCTAACTGAAACATCTACTTTCATCGACCCTATGGATTCAGTAAAATAGAGCTAATATTTTCAGACCTTTTGTTACAAAATTATCTGTAACTCCCTGTTGCAAATTCTAATTCTTTTTAAACTTGATTTGCCTAAAATTAGATTGACAAAGCTTTCTAATGTCACCTATTTTGTTTAAATTGGAGTATAACTGGTTATCCAAATAGTTCATAGAATGTTCCTATCAAATTCTGCCAGAATCAAGCTTTGGTCGATTTCGATTTTCCGTGTTTCTTCTCTTTGGAAATCGATTTCGGCAAAAACTCTTACTTCAGTTAAGCTTTACATTATTACCTTAAATTCCTCTATACTTTTGTCCTTTATTTATTTGTACATCTACAGCTATCATCTAAAGATCATGTTTGCATTGTAATGATTCGGCACATGCATCCCATTGTTCCGCATTTGCTTTCGATATGTGCCTCTTCCAATTTCATTTCTTTGGACATTGAATTTATCTGACTTTCTTATTTCAATTGAGCTATATATGATTTCTTGAAATCCTTGTATGCTCTTGCTTTTGTTTCCTTTCAAATCTGAATACATTTGTGAAAGATTATGTTTGTATCGTATTGACTCGAAAGGCATATGTACATTTCATTGTTCCGCATGTGCTTCCAATATATGCTAATTTCATTATTCATACTGTCCCTTTGTACTCCGGTGTTTGTGGGATAAATGTGAACCTTTGCCAGAAATGGTAAAGGGAGTTATGCTTAGAGCCCGCGATGCTCTGCCGGCCCCCTATGACTTCACTCAGACGTGGGTGGATGGAGCTCCCAGACGTGGGAGACTTATGTTTGTTGGTCATTCAGAAATGGATGGACCATATTATGTTATGATCCCACTTCACCTTCTATGTGTTTGATATGATATCCAAAGCTTTGGCTATGTTTCTATGCATGCTTTGGATAAGAATGAAATGAATGCATCGTCATGTGACATTTGAGCTTCTATTCATGTTTTGTTCTTTGATATATTTCTGAAATGTTATAAGTCTTTGTTATACCTTGAAAGCTACCATATGTCATCGATATGCTCCTTATGCCAATGATATGCTCCAATTACCTTTCCTCGATTGTATGAATAAAATGTGCTTCGAACGATACAATATTGTAATTCTGCATTCAAACAAAACATGCTACTGTTTCATCTTGTATCTCCGCTTTATATTTGGATACCTTATTTGTTTGAAACCTGTCCTCCTTGCTATGGATATGTTAGTCATTTGCTAAGCTTTATATGCTCACCCCGTTGCTATATAAATTTTTCAGGATAGCTTATCGCTCACTAAAATGTGTAAATTGGGTTGAGACAGCGGAAGACTAGAAGATTTTGGGGCAAATATTTTGTACTTGATAGGTTGATGTTGTATAAGTTCTTTTTGGGTGTAATGAAATATCAACGACAAATCTAGATTGATGTATCTTGTAAATATTTGAAAAGTACCTCTTATGTCAGGATTTTGGAAATGTTAAGTCTAAACTGTGTACTGATATAAACATGTAGTACATGTTGGGTTTATGATTGCATTAATTGCCGCGCTTATGGATTTGTGATATAGTTATGGTTTAGTTAAGTTGCTTTTGGATTTTAAAGAATCATCTAGTGACATGATGTATGATTATAAACTGCACAGGTTTTGTGAATTGTGGATTGTAGAGGTGAATTACTTGAATATTTTTTTTAGTGACCTCAAATGTATGATTGGATCCTGGATTGTTTGTTGAATTATAATTTTATCAATCTTGAGTTAGGTTCACACCTCCTGAATGGAAATTAAATTCAATGGGAGGGTGCATGACACTGGTCGACCATATAATGATTCATAAGGGGCACATTTTGTAGATGAATGATATGTAGTATTATACCACCATTCGGACCAGGGTAGCCATTTTGCTCACTCTTTTGGTCAGTCGCTAGTGAAACACCTGAGGTACGTCTCTAAGCACCTATTTACCACTTTTGTCTGGTCGTTGATTTGTGGGTGATATGCCATACTCCTTTTCAATTTAGTACCCTGCATATGGAATACCTTTGTCCAAAATATGCTCATGAAGATGCAAGTAGAATTTATCATAACCACAATGCGTCCCTTATAGTGTAATTCTTTTGAGTCCCACTTGTAATGAGCCACGGAGCTTGGTGCTTCCTCTAAATTTTTTATAATCTTACTATTCTCTGAATCTTCCTGCCATTCCATCTTAATATCCATAAGGAAGTTGCTGGCTGAAACTTCAGCTTGCTCGGGTAGCTGTGAAAGCGCATCTTCAAGAACATTCTCTTTCCCCTTTTTGTAAGTTATTTCATAATCAAATCCAAGAAGTTTTGTTACCCATTTTTGCTGCTCAGGGGATGATATCTTTCGCTCCAAAAAGTACTTAAGGCTTTTATGGCAGTTTTAATTTGAAATCGTCGACCAATCAAGTAGGGTTTCCACCTCGTTGCTGTGCGCATAATGGCGAGCATCTCCTTATCATATGTTGACTTATTTTGATGGGAGGGAGATAATGCCTTACTAGTGTATGCGAGTGGTCGACCATCTTGCATGAGAATGGCTCCAATTCCGACTCCAGATGCGTCGGCCACAATAATAAAGGGTCGGTTGAAATCTGGTAGTGTTAGCACCGGCGTCATCGTCATGGCTGCCTTAAGTTTGTTGAAGGCAGTGGAGGCTCTGTCTAACCATTGGAAAGCATCTTTTTTCAGTAAAGAAGTGAGTGGTGCACTAATCTTCCCATAGTCCTTAACAAATTTTCGGTAGTAGCCCGTTAGTCCAAGGAACCCCCGCAGTAATTTCACGTTTGTAGGTTTCGGCCAACCTTGCATTGCCTCAATTTTTGCTGGGTCTACCGCCACTCCTTCTTCTGATATTATATGCCCAAGGTACTCTACCCTTTGTTGGAGAAAGCTGCACTTTGGTTGCTTTACAAAAAGAGTATTCTCCCGAATGATCGTTAGAACAATCCGTAATTACTGAGTTTGGTGGTTACCGGATCGGAGGTCCAACTTTGTGAAGACTCGAGCTCCTTTTAATTCATCAAGAAGTTCATCCACCATTGGTATTGGGTACTTTTCCTTGATGGTGATGTCATTTAAAGCTCGGTAGTCGATGCACATCCGCCAAGTTCCGTCCTTCTTGCGTACAAGTAGCACTGGTGAGGAATAGGGGCAACAACTTGGCCGAATCACCCCTGTTTCAAGCATCTCTTTTACAATCCTTTCTATTTCATCCTTTTAGAGATGTTGATACTGATATCGTCGAGTATTTGCTGGAGGTTTGTCTGAAAGAATCGTTATATAATGATCATGCCGACGGGTAAGAGATAGGTTGTGTGGTTCGTCAAATATATCTGAAAATTCAGCAAGCAAAGGAAGTAGATTTGGATCTTCAAATTATATTGGCTCTCCCTTAGTTTGCTACTCAAGTTGTGCCGAAAAGCCGCTGTATGCTTTATGCAAAACCTTCTCCATTTGTTGTGTGCAAATCGTTGTTATGTCGCCCCCACGTTTCCCGTGCAATGTCACCTGTTTCTCCTTATTGTAAAATTTCATAATTAGTTTCATAAAATTTCAGGAAATATCACCTAATGTCGTCAACCATTTAATTCCGAGCATGGCCCCATGATTGTAAAGAGGGAGAAGGAAGAAATCTGCAATTATCTCTTGGTTCTACAGCAATAGTTTCTCTTGCGGGCACCTACGATCATACTTCAAAATCCATCCATCGGCGATCTTAACGTCAAACCTGCTACAATTCTGTTAGGACTCTAACTAGGAGAGTCCTAATTGAGAGGGACACTCTATTAGGACTCTAACTAGGAGAGTCCTAATTGAGAGGGACATTCTGTTAGGAGGTTGTTTCTTAGAGAAGAATTAGGAGTTGTAAGGGAATATGAGTCTTGAGTATGAGTCATATTAGGAGTTGGTTAGAAGTAAGTGTCTTAAGTAGGAGTCCTATTAGGAATTAGGGTTTAGAAGCCCTATAAATAGCCATGTATTCCTTCTCTTTTGACAAGCAATAGATGAATCTTTTCTGCAGCCTTTGAGCAGCAACTTGGAGGGAGGAACCCCTATAGAGTTCCAAAGAGGCCGATCCCCTAAAGAGATCAACCCCAAGTTTAGAATCTGCAAGGGTTCTATCAAATTCTCAATAGGTAAAGCCATATGGACAGTAACCTTACTGTTTAGAAAGTTAATAGTGTTAGGATCGGAGCGGCACTAAGAGGGGGGGGTGAATTAGTGCAGCGGATTAAAACTTCGGTTTTAATAAATCTTTTGTACGATAAGAATAATATTTCGTTTGAAACCGTTTCAAATGTGTTGAGAGCGTACGTAATAAGATGAGGGCAATGCACTTAGCAAAGTAAAGGTTTGCAGAAAGATAAATGCATAAACATAAACGCAAACCAGAGATTACGCCGATTTTAGAGTGGTTCGGTCAAATGACCTACATCCACTTGCGAGGCCCCTCTTCGATGAGGCTCCCACCTTCCACTAGCAAATCTCTTGAAATGGAAGGGCAAATACCCCTCTTGCAACCTTTTACAAATAGTTCAACCTCTTACAAAGTTTCAGCAAGAAAGGAGGAGAACTTTTCTAGCAAATTGAAAACTAGACTTGCTAAGCCTTTCTAAGACTTTTCTCTCAATCAATTGCTGCTCAAAAAGTTGTAATCTCAGCAGAGATTTGAGGGGTATTTATAGGCCTCAAGAGGATTCAAATTTGGGCTCCAAATTTGAATTCTCGTGAAGTTCCCGATGCTGGCGGTGCCACCGCCTGTCAGTGTCAGGCGCTGACAGTGCTAGGCGGTGCCACCGCCTAGCTCTCGGGCACTGGGCGGTGCCACCGCCCAGCTCTCGGGTGCTGGGCGGTGCAACCGCCCAGTCTGGCAATGCCACCGCCAGACTCTTCGTTTGACTGGTTGGGCTTCAAACTTTTTTTTTTTTGGTAAGTAAAAGTAAATTGATTATGTGTAAAGTTTTTACAAATAGCTTTATCTATACAAGTCATAGACAAAGCCAAGTAACTCATGGAGTTTGAATGCGATAGTTATGACTACACATGCTGTAGACTATAACTCCTAATTATAATCAACATAGAAAATGTTTATCCGGGTATATCAAAACTACCTGTGGGTACATAATTTGGCATCATTCCCAAGTTCTTTAGCTAATAGCAAAATTAAATTTGATAAAAATATCTTTTTCTCTTTGGGTAAAGTGCTCCGTTTTGAGATCTTGCTCCATACAGGATCTTGAGTCTCTAATAATCTCTTTCAATAGCTGAGCATTGTTTGTGTGTTGACATTCAAAGATTCTGTTACATCTCTCCTTCCACATCCACCAAATAGCGCATCTGAAAGTAACCTTTGCCAGTTATGTGAGAGGCCCTTTTCTTGAGAAACATTGCATGAGGTCGCCTAGTTCTTGGTGCAAGTTTGGTTGCGGCAGTCTATTGAGTTCAAATCGCTGGAGAATCTCCTTCCATATCCATTTTGTATAATCACAAGCAAAATAGAGGTGGTCAACAGTTTCTTCTTATTGCCTACAAAGGGAGCATCGGTTAACATGATAGATACCTCTTCTTTTCATATTGTCTATTGTAGGTAGTTTATTAAGAAGGGCCTGCCATGTACATAAGGAATGTCTTTGTGATCCCGGTCGATCCCATGTCCAACTGCTTGGGACCCACTTGTTATTTCTTTGCCTAATTTGATTCCATGCGGATGTGGCACTAAATTTGCCATTGTCATGAGGCCAAATAAGTATATCTGAAGAGTTGTTCCGGATTGGAATAGCTATAATAGTCAGCCAAAGTGATAACATTTCGGGAGAAATAGGATTAGGGAGACACCAGGTACCGTTAGCAATGAACTCTGAAACCTTCCAATCTTTGGGAGCCCTAAGATCTTTTCGTATTCTGTCACCATATAATTGAAATATACTCTTCCCATTCACCCAAGGATCGTACCACATATTAGTACTAGTTCCAGAAGAGATTGCATAGGAAATGTGTTTGATTAGCCAATTCCTTGCCTTTAAAATTCCTTTCCAACTTAGCCCAAACCAAGTCTAATTTTGGGCCTAGTTGGCCCCCAACCAGGATATAGGATTATTTCTTAATCCTAATCCTAATTACACGTTAACTACTTAACAAAAACACATCCTAAGCAAATTTTCAACCGCGAACGTCGAGTCTTGTTCCGGCGAGCTTTCCGACGAACTTCTTCCGACGGGCTCCCAGCAAGCTCCCGAACTTGTGATGACTTTAATGAGTAGCCGAGCCTTCTCGGTGATCTCCGTTAACCTCCGACGATCTCTTCGGTGAACTTCCGAAAATTCCGACAGGTTCCCGATTTTTTCTCGGTTGGTTCCGGCAGCATCTCCGATGATTCTTCGAACTCTTAAACGTCCATCGAACTTGACTCCGGTATCCTTGCTTTGTGTTTCTGGTTATCGTAGTTAATCCTGTACACTTAACTCAATAATATGGATTAGATCAATTAACTCATTAATTGATTGCATCATCAAAATCCGAGATTCAACAATCTCCCCCTTTTTTATGATGACAATCAATTGATGACGGAGTTAAACATAACTCCCCCTATCTATATGCCATATTATGAGAAGATAAAACAGTTGAATTTCATCCCATTGAATTCAAGCATAAACCGATAAGTTCTAACCGTAGAACTTATCGTTGTTCTTATTAAGTATAATGTAAATGCGAAACTTCGATGAAAATCATTTTCAAGTCGAAAGATAGGAGATAAAGATTTTCAACATGATCATACATTTTAGATATGCATTCAATATGATCAATCGATTGTGTGATATACTCAAAGATTATGCAAGGCACATAAGACATTCATATCACATTAGCTTATATAAGTTATGCTATAAGTCATCATTTTTCTCTCCCTTTGTCATCAACAAAAAGGAAAAAACTATTTTACAGAAAAATTTAGCATTCAGTCTATCAAAAATTCATGTTCAAAGAGAAAGATCAACATTCATCCAGAAGCATATATCCAGAATTTAAACAACAAAAGTTCAGTTTTTGTTCAAAAGATGACCAGCTTGGGACATGAGATCAAGAGTAAAACAAAACAGAATACAAAGATACATCAATCCGTAGGAGGTAATCCATAGTGCTGATATATAATATTTATTTTTTGGTTTAGCTGTCGTAGTTCCTTTAAAATTTCCATTTGTTGGAGCTTAATTTGTTCCTACTGCGATTTGAGTTGGTCTTGTTGGAATTTGATCTGAGATAGTTCTGCCATAATGATTCCTTCAGAGGATGAAACAGGAGCTGCTCAAAGGCTGCAGAAAAGTTTCATCTATTGCTTATCAAAAGTGGAGGAATACATGACTATTTATAGGGTTTCTAAACCCTAATTCCTAATAGGACTCATACTCAAGACTCCTACTTCTAACCAACTCCTAATAGGACTTCTACTCAAGACTCCTATTCCTTTACAACTCCTAATTCTTCTCTAAGAAACAACCTCCTAACCCTAGTCGACCTCTTCACCTCTTTAATAGGGGTCAGCTTAGGTAGGTTTTACATGAATGTCCCTCTCAATTAGGACTCTCCTAGCTAGAGTCCTAACAGACCCGGCCTCTTCAAATCAGCCTTGTCCTCAAGGCTGAGATTCCATGAAATCAGGGAACCAGATATTCAGTTCCTCATATGGTTCCCATGTGGCGTCTTCAAGTGGTAAATTATTCCAATGCACTAGTACTTCAGTAGAGGGACGTTGGCGACGCATCACGATCCTGCGATCGAGGATGGCTTGTGGTTGAGCTTGAATAACTCCATCCTCAGTGGTGTTCGGCAGTTGGATCTGGGGTGACTCGTGTTCTCCCAATTTGGGCTTCAAGCATGATACATGGAAGATAGGGTGAATTTTGGCATCCTCAGGTAATTGAAGTCTATATGCCATTGCTCCAATATGCTCTGTGATCTGATAGGCCCAAAAAATCGTGGAGATAGCTTCATGGAGGCTCGAATGTTGATGGAGAGTTGCTTGTATGGTTGTAGGCGAAGATAAACCAAATCTCCTACTAAAAATTCTCTTTCGCTTCGTCGTGTGTCGGCTTGCTGCTTCATTCTGGCTTGAGCTGTAGAGAGATTATCTTTTAATAGTTGTAGGAGTTTGTCCCTATCAATCAATTCTTGTTCAACTTGATCTACCTTGGCCGAGCCAATTACATACTTTGGAATCACAGGGGCCGGTCGACCATACAATGCTTCATAAGGGGCACATTTTGTAGATGAATGATAAGTAGTATTATACCACCATTCAGCCCAGGGAAGCCATTTTGCCCACTCTTTTGGTCGGTCGCTAGCGAAACACCGAAGGTACATCTCTAAACACCTGTTTACCACCTCTGTTTGGCCGTCAATTTATGGATGATACGCTGTGCTCATCTTGAGTTTGGTGCCTTGTAACTGGAATAACTCGGTCCAAAATTTACTAGTGAAGATCCTATGATGATCACTTACAATGGACCTTGGCATCCCATGCAGTTTAACAATATTTTCTATGAAAACTTGGCCAATACTAGCAGCAGTGTAGGGACTTCTCACAGCACAAAAATGAGCATATTTCGTAAGTCGATCAACCACCACGAGAATTGTGCTTTTACCTTTGGTAGGTGGCAGCCCTTCAACGAAGTCCATGGAGATGTCAGTCCACACCGAGTCCGGTATAGGTAGGGTTGTAGTTTCTCTAGATTTGCCACAGTTTCTCCCTTGTGTTGTTGACATACATCACATTGTGCCACATATTCAGCAATAATTTTTTTCATCCCTCTCCAATAAAAATTTTGCTTCACTCTTTTGTAGGTTCTTAGGAATCCATAGTGCTCTGCAGAAGGTATAGAGTGCATTTCATGCAGAATGATTGTGATACAAGGGTTGTCAGGTATAAGCACAATACGACCTTTGTAGCGTAGATCCCTCGAATCCCAAGTGTAGTTGGCTATTGCACTTGGATCCTCCTCCAATTTTTTTATAATGTTGCTGATCTCTGGATCCTTTTTCCATTCTTCCCTAATATCCACGAGGAGACTAGTGGTAGGAAGGGAGATGGCTGAAACCTTAACTTGCTCAGGTAGTCGTGAGAGTGCATCTGCAACAACGTTTTCTTTCCCTTTTTTGTAAATAATTTCATAATCAAATCCAAGAAGTTTGGTTACCCATTTTGGTTGCTCAGGAGATGATATCTTTTGCTCAAAAAATTACTTGAGGCTTTTATGGTCGGTTTTAATTTGAAATCGCAGGCCGATCCGGTAGGGTCTCCACCTCATTACTGCGTGTACAATGGCGAGCATCTCCTTATCATATACTGACATGTTTTGATGGGAGGGAGATAATGCCTTGCTAGTGTATGCGAGTGGTTGACTATCTTGCATGAGAATAACTCCAATTCCGACTCCAGATGCATCGGTCTCAATGATGAAGGGTCGGCTGAAATCTAGTAGCGCTAGCACTGGCGTCGTTGTCATGGCTACCTTAAGTTTGTCGAAGGCAGTAGAGGCTTTGTCCGACCATTGGAAAGCATCTTTTTTAAGTAGAGAAGTGAGTGGTGCACTTATCTTCCCATAGTCCTTAACAAATTTTCGGTAGTAGCCTGTTAGTCCAAGAAACCCACATAGTAATTTCACGTTTGTAGGTTTCGGCCAGCCTTGCATTGTCTCAATTTTTGTTGGGTCTACAGCCACTCCTTCTTCTGATATTATGTGCCCAAGGTACTCTACATTTTGCTGGAGAAATCTACACTTTGGTTGCTTAACAAAAAAGAGTATTCTCCCAAAGGATCGTTAGAACAATCCGTAAATGTTGAAAGTGAATCTCAAGAGAAGGGCTGTAAATGAGAATATCATCGAAAAATACCAGCACAAATTTGCAAAGAAAGCTCCAAAAAATATCATTCATGAGACTTTGAAAGGTTGAAGGAGCATTAGTGAGTCCAAAAGGCATTACCAAGAATTCATAATGACCATCATGTGTGCGGAATGCAGTTTTTGGAATGTCATCTTCACATACCCAAATTTGGTGGTAACCGGATCGGAGGTCCAACTTCATGAAGACTCGAGCTCCATTTAATTCATCAAGAAGTTCATCCACCACTGGTATTGGGTTCTTGTCCTTGACGGTGATGTCATTTAAAGCTCGGTAGTCGATGCACATCCGCCAAGTTCCGTCCTTCTTGCGTACAAGTAGCACTGGTGAGGAATAGGGGCTGCAACTTGGCCGAATCACCCCTGTTTCAAGCATCTCCTTTATGATCCTTTCAATTTCATCTTTTTGGAGGTGAGGATATTGGTACGGTCGAGTGTTCATTGGTGGCTTGCCCGGAAGGATTGGAATTCGATGGTCATGTCGTCGAGAAGGAGGAAGATCGCATGGTTCAATAAAAATGTCGGCAAATTCAGTAAGCAATTGGGCAAGATTTTGATCTTCAATTTCTATTTTCTTCCCCTCTGGTTGCTCCTGGAGGTGCATCAAAAAACCACCATTTACCTTGTGTAAAATTTTTTCCATTCATTGGGTCGAAACAGTGGTAACGTTGCTTCCGCGCTTCCCGCGTAGGATGATCTGTTTGCCTTTACAGTAGAATTTCATAATTAATTTAGAAAAGTTCCAAGAGACATCACCTAGTATAGTCAGCCATTCTATACCAAGCACTGCCTCATAGTCATCAAGTGGTAGGAGGAAGAAATCGGTGATAATTTCTTGGTCTTGCAGTAATAGTTTCACCTGCGGGCATCTTTGGTCGCACTTTAGGATTCTGCCATCGGCCACCTTTACATCGAACTTGCTGTAACCTTCAATATGCAGTGCCATCCGAGTAGCAACCTTACTATTCAGGAAGTTATTAGTGCTGCCCGTGTCGATGAGAACAGTAATCGGCAATTGTTTGAGAAGGCCTTCAACTTTCATCGTTTGCGGGTTTGAGTAGCCGGCTAGTGCGTGTACAATAAAGTCAGTCGGTTGTGACTCTTCTTCCATATCTTCTATTTCATATTCAAGACCTCTTTTGGATGTTCAATGATCTCTTCTTCTACTGGTTCAATCATAAGAAGTCTCCCTTTTCTACAGCGATGCTCGTGGCTCCACGGCTCGTCGCAATGCCAACATAACCCCTTGGCAGATCGCTCCCGAAGTTCTTCTCTTGTTAACCTTTTCGGTGCAGGGACTCGGTTGATAGTAGGGGGGGCTGAGGGCTTTAGTATTGTAGGTTGAGGAGTGATCCTAGTCCTCCGGGCTTCATGGTTCAATCGCTCCTCTTGAAGTTGTGCGAAAGAGATGGCTGCCATAAGCGTGTATGGTTGTCGCATCTTAACTTCTCCCCGGATCTCCGGCTTTAAGCCCTCAATAAAGGTCCCCAATAGCTGTTTTTTAGACCAACCACGAGTTTGATTAGATAACCTTTCAAACCTGGTTTGGTACTCCTGAATGGTGGAGGTTTGTCGGATCTTTGCTAGTTGTCCGTCAATGTTCTCGTAATAAGTTGGTCCGAAGCGGTTCAGCAGTCCTTCTTTGAATTGTCGCCATGAAAGTACTCCATATGTGTGTTCAAACCAGTCAAACCACTATATGGCATCCCCTTCAAGATGTATAGCTGCAATTTCCACCATGGATGCATCCACAGTTTTATGGTACCGAAAATATCGCTCCGCGCGCGAGATCCAACCAATTGGGTCTCCTTCTTCCCATCTAGGGAAGTCCACTCTCATGCGCAAATAGTTGGGGTCGGTCATAGAGCCTCCCCTCTCTTGGAAGTCATCTCTTTGGGCATGATGTGATTGGTTAGAGCTCTCTCCTTGATGTGATTTCTTTGGGCTTGGTGGTCGGCCCAAACTGAATTCGGTAAGGAGAGTCCGAATCTTATCCTCCATTTATGCCTCGAATGCATCAAATTTAGCATTGATTGCCTCCTCATATGCCATAGTATATGACTCCAAACCTGTGATATTAAGATCTCTCTTTTGTTGATGGGTTAAAGGCATGTATAGGTTGAGAGAAGTGATGGTTGAAAGGGTTAGTGGATTGGTAGATGTAGGCTGCGGTTTAGGTTTGATTTGTGGCTTTTTTGGGTGCAGTTTGAGGGTGTGGTTTAGTGGAGTTTTAGGGCTGTGGATGAAAGTTTTCGATCTGTGGTGGATGGCAGCAAAGGTTTGATAGAAATTAGTGAAAGCTTGCTGTAGAATTGTGTTGTCTTGTAAGAGCAGAATTGTCGTCGAAGAAACAGCGGTTTCTTGACGAAATCTCCACCAAAAATTTGAGAGATTTGAGGAGGGAATTGACAGTAATATCTTTGTTTATATGATAACAAGGATGTCCAATTTAATCAAGAAAATTTTGTAGAGGTTTGGACAGAGGAAATATAGTATCAAGATCAAATAAACAGTGTTATGCGGTTGAAATTCTGCAATGTATCTTTCGTTGTAGAGATGAAAACTTTATGACTAAAAGGTTATGCAGCAAAATAGGAACAAATCTTTTTTTTTTTTTTTGAATTTTCGGATAGGGATAATTAAATTGCAGCAATAGTAAGGTAGAAAACAAGAACCTGTAGCATTTCACGAGGAGATCAAAGGATGATTCGTGGTGGTGGAATGACGACGGAATTTGGCAACGATCTCCTAAGCAATTGTGGGAATTGCTTTGGGCGGTTGTGGAAGGTTGATGGATGGCTGTGGAAGGGCAACGAGATGCCAAGAACGCTGCTCTGATACCAGGTGTTAGAACCCTTGCATATTCTAAACTTGGGGTTGATCTCTTTAGGGGATCGACCTCCTTGGAACTCTATAGGGGTTCCTCCCTCCATGTTGCTGCTCAAAGGCTGCAGAAAATATTCATCTATTGCTTATCAAAAGAGGAGGAATACATGACTATTTATAGGGTTTCTAAACCCTAACTCCTAATAGGACTCCTACTCAAGACTCCTAATTCTAACCAACTCCTAATAGGACATCTACTCAAGACTCCTATTCCTTTACAACTCGTAATTCTACTCTAAGAAACAACCTCCTAACCCTAGCCGACCTCTTCACCTCTTTAATAGGGGCCAGCTTAGGTAGGTTTTACATGAATGTTCCTCTCAATTAGGACTCTCCTAGCTAGAGTCCTAACAATCCCATACCCAGAATTGATGATTTGTTTGATCAACTGCAGGGTGCATAAGTATTCTCTAAGATTGATCTCAAGTCAGGTTACTATCAGTTGAAGATCAAGGAGGAGGATATTCCAAAAACAACTTTTAGAACTCGATATGGTCACTATATATTTTTGGTGATGCCTTTTGGTTTGACTAATGCCCCTGCAGCTTTTATGGAACTAATGAAAAAGATATTTCAACCGCTTTTGGATAACTGTGTAATTATATTCATTGATGATATATTAGTGTATTCAAGGAATAATTAGGAGCATGAGGAACACTTGAGAAATATATGTCCATACTAAGAGAAAAAAAATTGTATGCAAAGTTCAGCAAATGTGCATTTTGGTTGAATGAAGTTGCTTTCTTAGGCTATATGATTTCAGGGAAGGGTATATCTATTGATCCAAAGGAAGTGGAAGCTATAGTTGAATGGGATGTACCAACAAATGTAACAGAAGTTAGAAGCTTCTTGGGCATGGCAAGTTATTACAGGAGATTTGTGGAGGGATTTTCTCGAATCACTCGACCTCTCACCAACCTCACTAAAAAGAATGTGAAATTTGTATGAGGTGATAATTGTGAGTAAAGTTTTCAAGAGTTAAAAAGAAGATTGACTAGTGCCCCTATTCTCACTATTCCAAGTGCTAGTGAGGGATTTGTAGTTTATACTGATGCTTCAAGAAAAGGCCTTGGATGTGTTTTGATGCCGGAAGGGAGAGTGATTGCTTATGCTTCTAGGCAACTAAAAAGTTATGCTGACAATAGAAGACGAGATATTGAGTTTGAAATCGGAAACTTTGTATTGTTAAAGGTCTCCCCTACCAAAGGCATTATAAGGTTTGGGAAGAAAGGAAAGTTAAGCCCAAGATTTATTGGACCTTTTGAGGTTCTTGAGAGGGTTGGTTCTGTCACTTACAGGATTGCCTTGCCACCATCGTTGTGTCATATCCATAATATATTCCATGCTTCGATGATTAGAAAGTATATATCTGACCCTTCTCATATCATTAAGTATGAGCTGATGGAGATCGATAAAGATTTATCTTATATGGAAGAGCCCATTCAGATTGTTGATAAGAAAGAAAAGATCCTAAGGAATCGGGTCATCCCTCTGGTTCAAGTAATTTGGAAACAACATTCTGGAGAGGAAACAACCTGGGAGCTAGAGGAGGAAATGAAAAAGGTTTATCCCCATCTTTTCATCGATTGAGGTACGATAAATTTTGAGGACTAAATTTTTCTTTTAAGGAGGGGAGAGTGTAACATCCCTCATTTCTAAATTTTCGTATAAGTTTCTAGTGGTAATGTAAGTATCTATCTTAAATTTAATAAAAGAGCCAAAGTATGAATCAGAGGTAACTTATTCATAAGATTTGAGGGATTTGTTCAAAAAAAAAAATCTGAGGGCCTATATGTAAACCCTAAGGACCTAATCGTAAATATAATAAAACAAGGACTAAACTATAAAATGCACAAAATTACAAATCCCAACGCTTAAGCCTCTCTGCCTTCGTTCTTAAGGAACCAGAGAAGGCTGCTGCTGCATGGAAGAACAGAGAAAGAAAGAAAGAAGATGAGAAAAAAAAGGGGGAAGAAGAAGAAGAAAAAACAATTGAGGCTTTGAGGTTTCTTACTCAAATCTTCTCAATTGGGGATATAATTCTCAAAGGCAAGTGTTCTAACCCTATCTTATAGAAATATTAGTCTCTGTTCTTATATTGATTCTAAATAACCTGAAAGATTTCTACTTAGAACTTGATATTTCTCTCTCTGGACATAAAACTATGGATCTGGAATTTTTCGGTAAACTGACCCCTATACACTTTTTCAGCTATAATTTTTAACTCTAAATGCAGATTTGGGCAGGACCTAGTTCATTTGAAATTAGACTCTTATATATTTCTTTTGACACTGATTTTGAAGATTTTGGACACCGAATACATACCCAAACGTCTGTTTTAAATGAGCCTATAGATGCTGCAAAACAGGAATCCAAATTTCTAACCTTTCGAAACTAAAATACCTATAAGTTCCTGTTGGAAATTCTGATTTATACAAAATTACTTCATTCGAAACTAGACTTGTAAACCTTTCTTTTAACATATAGAGTGATAAATTTGGAATTCAAATGCCAATCCTGTTATATGTTGAATCCGACCCTATGAATTCTGCAAAACAGTGATTTTGTTTTTTGACCTTTGATTACAAAATCCATGGTAACTCCTTGTTGGAAACCCTGATTCATACAAAATTTGTTCCATCATAAAATAGATTCATATTTTTTCGACAATAGCTTTCATTAGGGTATTGGAGCATAATTGACAATATGAAGTATTTATCCAATGTGCCTTTGGAATTTTGTTAGAAATCGAGCTTTCATCGATTTCGCATCTTTTGTTTTCATTCGCTTGGAAATAGATTTCATTATGTTCCCTTCACTCAATTGAGGCTTATATTAATGCTTGAATTCTCATTTTCTCTTGTCTATAAATTATTTCCATTCTTGAACATATTGTGTAACCTTTATGCTATATCACATTGACTTATATAGGCACATGTATATCCTATTGTTCCACATTTGCTTTCGATATGTGTCTATTCTAGTTTCATTCCTTGGATATCAAATTCATCTAACCTTCTTATTTGAATTGAGTTGTATGTGATTGCTTGGATTCCGTGTGTGCCCTTGCTTTCATTTCCTTTCAAATCTGAATACAATTGTGAAAGATTATTGCTTACTTCGTATTGACTCGTAAAGGCACATCTATGTTTTGTTGTTCCGCGTATGCTTCCGATATGTGCTATTTATTATTCATACTGCCTTTTGTACTCTGGTGTTTATGGGATATGTGAACCTTTGCCAGAAATGGTAAAGGGTGTTATGCATAGAAACTACGATGCTCTATCGGCCCCCTCTGACTTCACCTAGACGTGGGTGGATGGAGCTCCTTGACGTGGGAGACTTCTGTCTGGTGGTCATTCAGAAATGGTTGAATCACATTCTGTTTGTGGTCCCACTGCACCTTCTGTAAGTTTGATATGATATTCAGAGCTTTGGTTATGTGTTTCTGTACATGCTTTGGATAAGAATTATATGAATACAACGTCAAATACGACGTTTGAGCTTCTGTTTGGTATTTGTTATTGATATGCTCCGAAATATTCCATACGCCGTTGATTCTGGAATATTAAGTTTAATTCATGCAATGATATGAACTTATGGTAAACGTTAGTTTTATGACTGTATAGACTCCCATGCTTGTAGATTTATGTTGTGGTTATTATTGTGGTGAGTTGGGTTTAGATTTTATGAATCAATGAGCGATGTGTTGTATGTTTATGAACTGCACAGGATTTATAAATTTGTAGATTATAGAGGTGAAAGTTTGATCTGAATGTGTTCTTAGTGACCTCAAATGTATGTATAGATCCTGGAAGGATTTGTGTTGAAAATTTTTTTATATCATGGATTTTTTTTTTGAGGGGCGTGACACTTTCGTATACCAGGGACAGTGCTGCCTTTCGCTTCGGTCACTGTCCGCCGCTCGCCGCTTGTTCGCTCAGGCAAAAATGGCTAGTTTTTGGGCCGTTTTGGCTTATTTTTGGGCTGTTCTTGCGTGCCGCGACGACCGTTGTGAGCAGAGCAAAACGTCAGCCATTTCAGCACCCTGGAACCTCGGGTGGCACAGGGCTGGATGGGGCTTTCGTATACAAGGGACGATGCTGCCTTTCACTTCGTTTGCTGTCCGCCGCTCACCGCTCCTCAACCAAAAATGGTCAGTTTTGGCCCATTTTTTGGCTGTTTTGCCCTGTTTTTGGGCTGTTCTTGCGTGTCGTCGTGACCATCATGAGCGAAGCAAAACGTCAGCCATCTCAGCACCCTGGAACCCCCTGGGTGGTACAGGGCTGGATGGGGCTTTCGTATAGTAAGGACGATGCTACCTCTCGCCTCGCTCATTGTCCGCCGCTCGCCACTTGCTCGCTCAGCCAAAAATGGCCAGTTTGGCCCGTTTTTGGGCCGTTTTGGCCTGTTTTTGGGCTGTTCTTGCATGTCGCCATGACCATCATGAGCGGAGAAAAACGTCAGCCATCTCAGCACCCTGGAAACCCCCGGGTGGCACAGGGCTGGATTGGGCTTTCGTTTAGGAGGGACGATGCTGCCTCACACTTCGCTCACTGTCCGCCACTCGCAACTGCTCGCCCAGCCAAAAATGGCCAGTTTTGGCCCGTTTTTTGGTTGTTCTTGCGGGCTGCGGCGACCGTCGTGAGCAGAGCAAAACGCCAGCCATCTCAGCACCCAAGAACCCCCCGAGTGGCATCGGACTGGATGGGGCTTTCGTATAGCAGGGACGGTGCTTCCTCTTGCTTCGCTCGATGTCCGCCACTCGCCACTCGTTCGCTCAGCCAAAAATGGCCAATTTTGGCCTGTTTTTGGGCTTTTCTTGCGTGCCATGGTGACCGTCATGAGCAGAGTAAAACGTCAGCCATCTCCGCACCCTGGAACTCCCCGGGCGGTATAGGGCTGGATGGGGCTTTCGTATAGCAGGGATGGTGCTGCCTCTCGCTTCGCTCACTATCCATCGCTCGCCGCATGCTCGCGCAACCAAAAATGGCCCGTTTTGGCCTGTTTTTGGGCTGTTCTTGCGTGCCGCGGCAACCGACGTGAGCGAAGCAAAACGTCAGCCATCTCAGCACCCTGGAACCCCCCGGGTGGCATAGGGCTAGATGGGGCTTTCTTATAGCAGGGATGGTGCTGCCTTTCGCTTCGCTCACCGTCCGTCGCTCGCCGCTCGCTTGAGCAGCCAAAAATGGCCAGATTTGGACCATTTTTTGGCCGTTTTGGCCAGTTTTTTTGCTGTTCTTGCATGTTGTGGAGACCGTAGTGAGCGGAGCAAAACGTCAACCATCTCAGCACCCTGGAACCCCCCTGGTGGCACAGGGCTAGATGGGACTTTCATATAGCATGGACGGTGCTGCCTCTCGCTTCGCTCGTTATTCGCCGCTCGTTCGCTCAACCAAAAATGGCCAGTTTTGGCACGTTTTTGGGCCGTTTTGGCCTGTTTTTGAGTTGTTCTTTCGTGCCGCGGCGACCGTCGTGAGCGGAGCAAAACGTCAGCCATGTCAGCACCCTAGAACCGCCTTGGTGGCATAGGGCTGGATGGGGCTTTCGTATAGCCGGGATGGTGCTACATCTCGTTTCGCTCGTTGTCTGCCACTCGCAACTCGCTTGTCCAGCCAAAAATTGCTAGTTTTGCCCCGTTTTTGGGTCGTTTTGGCTTGATCTTGCGTGTTGCGACGACCGTCGTGAGCGGAGGAAAAATTTAGCCATCTCAGCATCCTGGAACCCCCCAGGTGGCACAGGGTTGGATGGGGCTTTCGTATAGCAGGGACAGTGCTGCCTCTCTCTTCGCTCGCTGTCCGCCACTTGCCGCTCGTTCGCTCAGCCAAAAATGGCTAGTTTTGGCATGTTTTTGGGCCGTTCTTGCCTGTTTTTGGGTTTTTCTTGCGTGTCGCAGCAACCGTCGTGAGCGGAGCAAAACGTCAGCCATCTCAGCACCCTGGAACCCCCCGGGTGGCACAGGGCTGGATGGGGCTTTTGTATAGCAGGGACAATGCGGCCTTTCGCTTCGCTCGTTTTCCGTTGCTCGTCGCTCGCTCGAGCAGCCAAAAATGGCCAGTTTTGGCCTATTTTTGGGCTGTTCTTGCGTGCTGCGGCGACCGTTGTGAGCGGAGCAAAACATCAACCATCTCAGCACCTTGGAACCCCCCTGGTGGCATAGGGCTGGATGTGACTTTCGTATAGCAGGGACGGTGCTGCCTCTCGCTTTGCTCGCAGTCCGCCATTCGTAACTCGCTTGCCTAACCAAAAATTGCAAGTTTTGGATAGTTTTTGGGCCGTTTTGTCTTGTTTTTGGACTGTTCTTGCATGCTGCGGCGACCGTTGTGAGCAGAGCAAAACTTCAGCCATCTCAGCACCCTCTGTTAGGACTCTAGCTAGGAGAGTCCTAATTGAGAGGGACATTCATGTAAAACCTATCTAACCCGACCCCTATTAAAGAGGTGAAGAGGTCGGCTAGGGTTAGGAGGTTATTTCTTAGAGATGAATTATGAGTTGTAAAGGAATAGGAGTCTTGAGTAGAAGTCCTATTAGGAGTTGGTTAGAAGAAGGAGTCTTGAGTAGGACTCCTATTAGGAGTTAGGGTTTAGAAACCCTATAAATAGTCATGTATTCCTCCTCTTTTGATAGGTAATAGATGAATCTTTTCTGCAGCCTTTGAGCAGCAACTTGGATTGAGGAACCCCTATAGAGTTCCAAGGAGGCCGATCCCCTAAAGAAATTAACCCCAAGTTTAGAATCTGCAAGGGTTCTAACACCTGGTATCAGAGCAGCGTTCTTGGCTTCTCACTACCCTTTCACAGCCATCTATCAACCCTCCACAACCATCCAAAGCAATTCCCACAATTGCTTAAAAGATCGTCGCCATATTCCACCATCATCTCCACCACCGCAGATCATCCTATGATCTCCCTGTGAATTGTAACAGGTTCTGGTTTCCTACCTTACTGCTGCTGCAATTTAGTTATCCTGATTTGAAAATCCAAAAAAAAAAAATTGTTCCTATATTGCTGCATAAACTTTTCGTCACAAAGTTTTCATCTCTACGACGAATGATACATTGCAGAATTCCAACCGCATAGCACCATCTATTTACATTGGACACGTCACATACCAAAAAAAAATGATACCATAAAAATCCGAGATATATTTACCACAAGGCAAAAGACATATGTTTACCACGATAGATGTTTACAACCATATCAAGGATTAAGACAAAGCACATCATGGTGAGTAACATAAGGAGTTTACAACAACAACAGATGTTCATACAAGCTCATTCATAAGGTGAAAAATTAAAGTGCCTAAACAAGGAGTCAAATTGACTATGAATTTGCTGTAGCTCAGATAGGATTTGATCTTGTCGTTGTTCAAGCCGTTCTTGTCTCTGTTCGAATCGGTCCATCCGAATCCCAATATCTTCGACGGATGATGTATGAGTTTGCTCAAATGGATGTGTTTCCTCAAAGGGACAGATCGGAGGAGATTGGGTACCCCTAAATACTGGTGTTTTCGGTTCTGGTTCAGGTTGAGGGGGATCAGTTCTTCTTGGCATTCTAACCCAGTTACCGTTTCTATAATAACATCTTAGTCGGTGAAGTAGATTTTTGTTTATTATGCTAAATCTATCTACTTTTATTACTTCTTCTTCCGGTGGTATTAGAATATCGTAAGCTTTCATTATTCTAGTGATTATACCACCATATGGGAGCATCATGTCTTTCTTAGATAGTTCTAACATGTTTTGTTGGATAAGATAACCAAGACAGATGTCATGTCCTTTCATGATCAAATACATGGTTCTCAATTCTAATTGACTCACTTCATCATTATGGTATTGTTTAGGGAGAATTATGCTAGTTAGGATATGATGAAGTATCTTAGTGTTTAGAGGCAGTAGATGTTCACAACTTTTAGGAACAAATGCTAAGTTTGGATTGGCAAAGATTGTTCCTAAGGCTTCAACATAGGATGTTCCAATAGTTTCATTATCCCATGATCCTCTAAAGTAAAGTCCTATACTTTTCATGGGAATGCCTATCATGTCACAAATGAATCTATCTGTGATTGAGATGTGTTGTCCTAAAAGATAGGTGGACATTCTTTCTTCATCATCTATTTGTATGTTGTTGTAAAACAATCTAACTAGTCTTGGATAGATGGGTTCGTTAATTTGCAAAATTGGAAGTAGATCTAGGTTTGCAAACCATTGGATAGTCTCTAAGTTTCTTAGTTCATTTAGATCTACGTATTTTCCCTTATTGATACTCCTAAGTTTGAAAGAGGAAAATTTTTCAGCATGGTTTTTTGAATAAAAAAGGGTGAGATCAAAATCTTCTACTAATCTCCTCTTTCCCTTGTCCCTTGAGGATATTCTAGATCCCATAACTACTGTTGTTTAGAGGGATAGTGATAAGCAAGAGTAAATGAATGAAAAAACAGAGTTTAAGGGATTCTTAGAGAGTACCTTAGTGAAATCTTCAAGAGAGGGAGGGATTGTTGATGTTTTGCTCCGAAATGAGGGGTATTTGGGATGCTAAACGGGGTGAAGTGGGAATGGAGGAGGTTTGGAAGAGTGGAGGAGGGAAAGGATTGAGTTGGGGTCGGTTTCACCGCCGGCCCTAGCTTGAGTTAAAAAGGGGCCGAGTTGCGGGCGGTTGCACCTTTGGCTGGAGCAGTGCAACCGCTGGCAACACGTGACAGTTGGAGGTGCCACCGCCAACAGGGGAGGTGCCACCGCTTGCAAGCAGTGAGCACTTTGTTCTGATCAGCGTGATTTGATCTGGGAGTTTTTTGTCTTGAGAAGAATTTTCATTCAGAGCAATTAACTTTTCTTACGTAATTACGTATGAGTTTTTATTTTAAGGCAAAGACTCTTGTACGATCAAGATAGATCTTTTTATGTGCATACTCCCAATGTCGTACACATGTTTGTGATAGTTTGTTCAAGTTGGTAACCCTTTCAAGTTCATGACATACTTAGTTTCTTGGATTCGAAGATGATGAATGGATGAAATTGACGGGTTCGAAGATCAAGGGGATTTGGGAATCATACGTTTCTACTTCTAAAAAGTCAAATAAGGTTGAATCCAAATTGCATTTGTGATTTCATAATTTTCACTTGTTATTTAAGCATTGCGAGTTCCTTTTTGATTCTTGGGTCAAGACTATCGAGAATCAAGGAGCAGAATATTATTTCTTGCTCCAGCCTAAAATTTTAATGTTTTTACAGGAAGGGATGATTTTTAGGTACCCATTTGCTTTTGGGTGCCTCACGAATAGATCTACATTGTCTATCATGTTGCATAGAATTTATCATGGTTCCTTTAGGAACCCAAATTAATTTGTTTGGACTATTTTTCTTGAATGGACAATAATGCGTCTTGTGTCCAACTTTGCAACAAAAGTTGCATTTGTTTTGATGTCGTACATGTAAGAGGGGGCCTTTTATGAAGGTGGTTGGATTTTGGTGAGAACTTCTCACAAATCCAATTCCACTTCTTTTGGGAACGTGACCCTTATTTGTAAGGATCATGTTTAATGACTTGCTACCAACCTCGAATTTCTTCAAGGTGTCCTTAAGTAGCAAGTTTTCCTTTTGGAGAGATTCTAGATCATGGCATTTTATGCATGAGCTTAAACTATCATGATCTTCAGCATTTAAGTTATCGAAATTACAAATAAGACTCAAGCTCCTTTTTTAGCAGTTTATATTTTCTACTAATAGTCTTACATTCATCAAATAATTCATGGAAAGCATTTAATAATTCATCAAATAATAAATCTGCATCTATTAAATTTGTTACCTCATCTCCGATAGCCATTAAAGCGTAATGAGCAACTTGCTCGGTGTTGGACTCCTCTTCTTCGGATGCACTCGAATCATCCCATGTTGCTTTGAGCGCCTTCTTCTTGGATGTTCTCTTCTTGGCTTGGGGACAATCACTCTTGTAGTGTCCCGGCTTTTTGCACTCATAGCAAATAACTTGGTCCTTCTTGGGTTCAAGTTTATTTTTTGCGTCATTCTTAAACTTGTTTCTTTTAAAGAATTTTTTAAATTTTCTTGTTAGAAGTGCCAAATCATCATCACAGTCCTCATCATTTGAGTTTTCTCTCAAGTGGCATTCTGAAGTTTTAAGTGCCATATCCTTCCTATTCTTTGGAAGGATGTCTTCTTCCTCTTCATGAGCTTTGCAAGTCATTTCGTAGGTCATTAATGACCTGATTAGTTCTTCAAGAGGGAAGTTGCGTTGATCTCTTGCCTCTTGAATAGCAGTGACTTTAGGATCCCAACTCTTAGGAAGGGATCTTAGTATCTTATTTATGAGCTCAAAATCCGAAAAGCTTTTTCCGAGTCCTTTTAGACCGTTGACGACATCCATGAAACGGGTAAACATGTCGCCAATGGTTTCACTCGGTTTCATCCGAAAAAGTTCGAAAGAATGTAACAGTAGATTAATTTTTTACTCTTTCACTCTACTTGTGCCTTCATGAGTCACTTCGAGTGTGTGCCAAATATCAAATGCGGTTTCACAAGTTGAAACACGGTTAAACTCGTTTTTATCAAACGCACAAAATAAGGCATTCAGAGCCTTTGCATTAAGAGCGAAAGCCTTCTTCTCCAATTCATTCCAATCGATCATTGGAAGAGAAGACTTCGAAAATCCGTTTTCGACAAGATTTCATAGTTCAAAATCCATAGAAATATGAAAGATCCTCATTCGGGTCTTCCAGTAGGTGTAGTCCGTCCCACTAAACATGGGTGGACGTGTAATAGAATGGCCCTCTTGGTTTCCGACGTATGCCATCTCTCTTGGGTTTTAATCCATTAGAGAGTTAACCCCGCTTTGATACCAATTGTTAGGATCAAGAGCACTGAGAGGGTGAATTAGTGCAGCGGAAAAGTTTCTGCGATTAAAATCGAAAGCTGCGTTCGAACGCCAAAAACGATTTTGATGTAAAATCCGATTCTAAGACTAATTTAGCTTAAGATTAAGCGAGATGAAGTTAAAGTAGATCTACAGAGGCAGTTTGCAGTTTATGATAAAAATCAGACTACAAGCGCAAACTGAAATCCGACGTTCGTACGATAAAACCAGTTTACGTCTAAACGTCAACTTTGAAGATACTGAACTTTGAGATATGTTTTGTAAATGCACAGAAGGCAGTTTGCAGTTATAATTGGAGTCAAAAACATAAACGTAAACTGAAATGTAATGATCGTATGAAAACGCCGATTTACATCTAAACGCAGATTCAGAAAGTTCTGAACTTAGAAACTCGTTCGTAAAACGTAGAAGGCAGTAGCTATTTAGGAGTTTGCAGTAAAGATAAAATGCTCAAAAGTAAATGCAAACTGAGATTTAGAGTGGTTCAGTCAATCTTGACATACTCCACTTTTGGCTTCCTACACCGACGAGGTCACCGAGGTCAACTAGAGGCCTTCCTTCAATAGGCGAAGGCCAACTGCCCTTTTACAGTTTCACTCCTTTTGACGGGCTCAGGAGACAACCCTTACAGAACTTTTCTCTCCTCTCTTTACAACTCAAAACTTTGAAGAACAGAAGGAGGAGAACTTTTGGCCTTTACAACAATTTTGAGCTCTAAGAATCACAGAAAAGATCAAGATTTCGGTGTATGTCTGTATCTCTTCAGTGCTGAATGGGTGGGGTATTTATAGGCCCCAACCCAGTTCAAATTTGGAGCTCAAAACTATCAAATCCCGGAATTCCGGGATCAGGCGGTTGCACCTCCTGACTGGAGCGGTTGCACCGCCTGGCAGAGCTCGAAGACTGAGCCCAGGCGGTTGCACCTCTCTGTCAGGGGCGGTTGCACCGCCTCAGTCTGGCTCGGAGACTGAGCCCAGGCGGTTGCACCTCCTGACTGAGGCGGTTGCACCGCCTGCCAGAGCTCGAAGACCGAGCTCAGGCGGTGCTACCTCTCTGTCAGGGGAGGTTGCACCGCCCAGTCTCGCTCGGAGACTGAGCCCAGGCGGTGCCACCTCCTGGCTGGGGCGGTTGCACCGCCCAGTCTCCCTGGGAGACTTAGCCCAGGCGGTGCTACCTCCTGGCTTGGGCGGTTGCACCTCCCACAGCAATCAGGGTCCGAATGGGTAGCTCCATTCGGCCCAATTTCGGTTTTTCAGGGGCCCAATTGCCCCAAGATTAAGCTAATGGGATCACCTCCCATTTCCAACTTAATCAATGTGCTAACTACGATAAATCCTAAGACAATCTCTGCAGCTTGCTCCGGTGCGTCAATCGCTTCTTCCGGCGAACTTCCGTCGATCATCCGATGAACCCTCGGAGATGCTCCTGTGGACTTCTGGCAAACTCCTGGACTTTCAACGATACACTTGGCGAGTTCCGACGAGCTTTGCTTGACAAGCTCCTGGACTTCTCGGATCTGTTCCCGCAGAACCTCCAATGACTGTCCGAACTTCCGTCGAACTCTCGAACTCCCAACGTGATCGTTGACTTGACTCCGGCGCAACTCCTGCTGCTTGTCTAACTTTCATCGTAGTTAATCCTGCACACTTATCTCAACACATAGATTAGACAACAAATGACAATTGACTTCATCATCAAAATCCGAGATTCAACATGGTGCTGCCTCTCGCTTCGCTCGCTGTCCGCCGCTCGCCGCTCATTTGCTAAGCCAAAAATGGCTAGTTTTGGCCAGTTTATGGGTCGTTTTGGCATGTTTTTGGAATTTTCTTGCTTGCCGAGGCGACCGTCGTGAGCAGAGCAAACCGTCAGCCATCTCAGCACCCTGGAACCACCGCCGGGTGGCACAAGGCTGGATGGGGCTTCCGTATAGCAGGGACTGTGCTGCCTTTTGCTTCGCTCGCCGTCCGTCGCTCGTCGCTCGCTCATGCAGCCAAAAATGGCCAGTTTTGTCCTGTTTTTGGGATGTTCTTGCGTGTTGCGGCGACCGTCATGAGCGGAGCAAAACGTCAGCCATCTCAGCACCCTAGAACCCCCCGGGTGGCACAGGGCTAGATGGGGCTTTCGTATAGCAGGGAAGGTGCTGCTTCTCGCTACGCTCGCTGTCCGCCGCTCGCCACTCATTCGCTCAGCCAAAAATTATCAGTTTTGGCCCATTTTTGGGTCGTTTTGGCCTATTTGTGGGCTTTTCTTGCGTCCCGTGACGACCGTCGTGAATGGAGCAAAACGTCAGCCATCTCAGCACCTTGGAACTCCCCGGGTGGCATAGGGCTAGATGGGGCTTTCGTATAGCAGGGATGATGCTGCCTCTCGCTTCGCTCGAGGTCCTTCGCTCGCCGCTCACTCGCTCAGCCAAGAATGGCCAGTTTTGGCCTGTTTTTGGGCTGTTCTTGCGTGTTGCGACGACCATCATGAGCGGAGCAAAACGTCAGCCATCTCAGTACCCTTGAATCCCCCGGGTGGCACAGGGCTAGATGGGGCTTTCATATAGCAGGGATGGTGCTGCCTTTTGCTTCGCTCACTATCCGTCACTCGCCGCTCGCTCGATCAGCCAAAAATGGTCAGTTTTGGCCCTTTTTTTCGTTGTTTTGCCATATTTTTCGGTTGTTCTTGCGTACCGCCGTGACCGTCGTGAGCGGAGCAAAACGTCAGCCATCTCAGCACCCTGGAACCCCTCGGGTGGCATAGGGCTGGATGGGGTATTCGTATAGCAAGGACGGTTCTGCCTCTCGCTTCACTCGCTGTCCGCCGCTCGTTTGCTCAGCTAAAAATGGCCAGTTTTGGCCCATTTTTGGGACATTTTGGCTATTTTTGGGCTCTTCTTGCGTGCCGCGGTGATCGTCATGAGCGGTGCAAAACGTCAGCCATCTCAACACCCTGGAACTCCCTGGGTGGCACAAGGCATGGTGGGGCTTTCGTATAGCAGGAACGGTGCTGCCTCTCGGTTCTCTCATTGTCCGTCACTCGCCGCTCACTCGTGCAGCCAAAAATGGCCAGTTTTGGCACTTTTTGGGCCGTTTTTGGGTTGCTCTTGCATGCCGCGGTGACCGTCATGAGCGGAGCAAAACGTCAGGCCTCTCAGCACCCTGGAACCCCTTGGGTGGCATAGGGCTGGATGGGGCTTTTGTATAGCTAGGACGGTGCTGCCTCTCGCTTCACTCACTGTCCGTCGCTCGCGATAGGCTCACGCAGCCAAAAATGGCAAGTTTTGGCCCCTTTTTGGGCTGTTTTGGTCTATTTTAGGGCTTTTCTTGCATGCCATGAAGACCGTCATGAGCGGAGCAAAATGTCACCCATCTCAGCATCCTGGAACCCCTTGGGAGGCACTGATCCAGATGGGGCTTTCGTATAGCAGGGAAGGTGCTGCCACTTGCTTTGCTCGTTGTCCACTGCTCGCCGCTCGCTCTCGCAGCAAAAAATGGCCAGTTTTGGCCTGTTTTTGGGTTGTTTTGTCTTGTTTTTGGTCTGTTCTTGCCTACCGCGTCAATCGTCATGATGGAGCAAAACGTCTGCCATCTCAGCACCCTGGAACCCACCGGGTGGCAAACGGTTGGATGGTGCTTTCGTATAGCAGGGACGGTGCTGCCTCTCGCTTCGCTCGTTGTCCGTCGCTCGCCGCTCGCTTGCGCAGCCAAAAAGGGCCAATTTTGGTCTGTATTTAGGTTGTTCTTGCGTGTTGTGGCAACCGTCGTGAGTGGAGCAAAACGTCAGCCATCTTAGCACCCTGGTACCCCCTGGTGGCATAGGGCTGGATGCGGCTTTCGTATAGCAGGGACGGTGCTGCCTCTCGCTTCGCTCGTTGTCCGTCGATTGTCGCTCGCTTGCACAGCCAAAAATGGCTAGTTTTGGCCCTTTTTTGGGCTGTTTTGGCCTATATTTGGGCTATTTTTGCGTGCTGCGGCGACCGTCGTGAGCGGAGCAAAACGTCAGCCATCTCAGCACCCTGGTACCCCCTAGTGGCATAGGGCTGGATGTGGCTTTCGTATAGCAGGGACGGTGCTGCCTCTTGCTTCGCTCGCTGTCCGTCACTCGCCGCTCCTTCACTCAACCAAAAATGGCTAGTTTTGGCCCATTTTTGTGCCGTTTTGGCCTGTTTTTAGGATGTTCTTGCATGCAGCGGTGACCATCGTGAGCGGAGCAAAACGTCAGCCATCTCAGGACCCTGGAACCCCCCGGGTGGCACAAGGCTGGATGGGGCTTTCGTATAGTAGGGACGGTGCTGCCACTCGCTTCGCTCGTCGTCCGCCGCTCGCAGCTCGCTCGCCCAGCCAAAAATGGCCAGTTTTGGCCCGTTTTTGGGTTATTCTTTCGTGCTACGGTGACCGTCGTTAGCGGAGCAAAACGTTAGCCATCTCAGCACCCTGAAAACCCTAGGTGGCACAGGGCTGGATGGGGCTTTCATATAGCAAGGACGGTGCAGCCTATCGCTTCGCTCACTGTCCGCTGCTCGCCGCTCGCTCGCTCAGCCAAAAATGGCCTGTTTTGGCTCATTTTTTGGCCATTTTGTCCTATTTTTGGGCTGTTCTTGCGTGTCGCCGTGACCGTCGTGAGCAAAGCAAAACGTCAGCCATCTCAGCACTCTGGAAGCCCCCAGGTGGCTCAAGGCTGGATGGGGCTTTCGTATAGCAAGGACGGTGCGGCCTTTCGCTTCGCTCGTTGTTCGTCACTCGCCGCTCGCTTGAGCAGCCAAAAATAGACAGTTTTGGCTCCTTTTTGGGCCATTTTGGCCTGTTTTTGTGCTTTTCATGTGTGCTACAGTGACCGTCATGAGCGAAGCAAAACGTTAGTCATCTCAGCACCCTAGAACCCCCCTGGTGGCACAGGGCTAGATGCAGCTTTTGTATAGCAGGGACGGAGCAGCCTCTCGCTTCGCTCAATGTCCGCCGCTCGCAGCTCGCTCAACCAGCCAAAAATTGCCAGTTTTGGACTGTTTTTGGGCTATTCTTGCGTGTTGCGGTGACCGTCGTTAGCGGAGCAAAACTTCAACCATCTTAGCACCCTAGAACCCCCCAGGTGGCACAGGGCTGGATGGGGCTTTCGTATAGCAGGGACGGTGCTGCCTCTCGTTTAGGTAGCTCTCCGCCACTTGTCGCTCATTCGCTCAGCCAAAAATAGCCTATTTTGGGCCGTTTTGGCCTGTTTTTGGGCTTTTCTTGCGTGTTGCGGCCACCGATGTGAGCGGAGTAAAACGTCAGCCATCTCAGCACCTTGGAACCTCTCGAGTTACACTGGGCTGGATGGGGCTTTCGTATAGCAGGGACGGTGCTGCCTCTAGCTTCGCTTGCTGTCCGCCACTCGCGCAGCCAAAAATGGCCAGTTTTGACCGTTTTTGGGCCGTTTTGGCCTGTTTTTTGGGTGTTCTTGTGTGCCGCGACGATCGTCATGAGTGGAGAAAAACATCATCCATATCAGCACCCTGGAACACCTTGGGTGGCATAGGCTGGATGTGGCTTTCGTTTAGCAGGGACGGAGCTGCCTCTCGCTTCGCTCGTTGTCCGTCGCTCGCCGCTCGCTCATGCAGCCAAAAATGGCCAGTTTTGCCCTGTTTTTGGGCCGTTTTGGCATGTTTTGGGGCTATTCTTAAGTGCCACGGTGACCGTCATGAGCGGAGCCAAACGTCAGCCATCTCACCACCCTGAAACCCCTCGGGTGACACATGGCTGGATGGGGCTTTTGTATTGCAGGGATGGTGCTGCCTCTCACTTCGCTCGCTGTTCGCCGCTCATCGCTCGTTCGCTCAGCCAAAAATGGCTAGTTTTGGTCCTTTTTTTTTATCATTTTGGCCTATTTTTGGACTTGTCTTGCGTACCGCGGCAACCGTCGTGAGCGGAGCAAAACGTCAGCCATCTCAGCACTCTGGACCCCCCTGGGTGGCACAGGGCTGGATGGGGCTTTCGTATAGCAGGGACGGTGCTGCCTCTCGCTTTACTCATTGTCCGCCGCTCGTTCGCTCAGCCCAAAATGGCTAGTTTTGGCCTATTTTTGGGCTTTGCATGCGTGTCGCGGTGATCATCATGAGAGGAGCAAAACGTCAGCAATCTCAGCACCCTGGAACTCTCCGGGTGGCATAGGGCTGGATGGGGCTTTCGTATTGCAGGGTCTGTGCTGCCTCTCACTTCGCTCGTTGTCCACCATTTGCAGGATGCTCGCCTAGCCAAAAATGGCCAGTTTTGACCCCTTTTTGGGCTATTTTGTCCTATTTTAGGGCTGTTCTTGCGTACCACGACGACCGTCATGAGCGGAGCAAAACGTCACCCATCTAAGCTTCCTGGAACACCCCGGGTGGCACTAGGCTAGATGGGGCTTTCCTATAGCAGGGAAGGTGGTGCCCTTTGCATCGCTCGCTGTCTGCTGCTCGTCGCTCGCTCGTGTAGTAAAAAATGGCCAGTTTTGGCCTGTTTTTGGTCTGTTTTGGCCAGTTTTTGGGTTGTTCTTGTGTGGCGCAACGATCGTCATGAGCAGTGCAGAACGTCAGCCATCTCAGAACCCTGGAACCCCCCGAGTGGCACAGGGCAGTATGGGGCTTCCGTATAGTTGGGATGGTGCTACTTCTAGCTTCGCTCGTTGTCCGTCGCTCGCCGCTTGTTCGCTCAGCCAAAAATGGCTAGTTTTGGCCCGTTTTTGGGCGTTTTGGCCTGTTTTTGGGCTGTTCTTGCATGTCACGACGACCGTCGTGAGCAAAGCAAAACTTCAGCCATCTCAGCACCCTGAAACCCCCCGGGTGGCACAGGGCTGGGTTGGGCTTTCGTATAGCAGGAACGGTGCTGCCTCTCGCTTTGCTCGCTGTCTGTCTCTCGCTGCTCGCTCGTGCAGCCAAAAATGGCCTGTTTTGGCCCTTTTTGGGCCGTTTTGGCCTGCTTATGGGTTGTTCTTGCATGTCGTGGTGACCGTCGTGAGCAGAGCAAAACGTCAGTCATCTCAGCACCTAGGAACCCCCGGGGTGGCACAAGGCTGGATGGGGCTTTTGTTGAATCTCGGATTTTGATGATAAAATCAATTGATGGGTTAAATGATCTAATCATTTTTATTGAGTTAAGTGTGCAGGATTAACTACGATAACCAGAAAACACAAAGCAAGGATACCGGAGTCAAGTTCGATGGACGTTTAAGAGTTCGAAGAATCATCGGAGATGCTGCTGGAACCAACCGAGAAGAAATCGGGAACCTGTCTGAATTTTCGGAAGTTCACCGAAGAGATCATCGGAGGTTCACAGAGATCACCGAGAAGGCTCGGCTACTCATTAAAGTCATCACAAGTTCGGGAGCTTGCCGGGAGCCCGTCGGAAGAAGTTCGTCGGAAAGCTCGCCGGAACAATACTTGATGTTCGCGGTTGAAAACTTGCTTAGGTTGTGTTTTGTTATGTAGTTCACTTGTAATTAGGATTTGGATTAAGAGATAATCCTATATCCTGGTTAGGGGCTAACTTGGCCCAAAATTAGACTTGGTTTTGGGCTAAATTTGATACCCAACAAGTGAACCGAAAGGTCTGGCGGTGGCACCACTAGACTGCGCGGTTGCACCACCCAGCACCCGAGAGCTGGGTGGTGGCACCACCCAGCACTGTTAGTGTCTGACACTGACAGGCGGTGGCACCGCCAGCATCGGGAACTCAAAGAGAATTCAAATTTTGGAGCCCAAATTTGAATCCTCTTGAGGCCTATAAATACCCCTCAAATCTCAATTGAGATTACAACTTTTTGAGCAGCAAGTGTTTGAGAGAAAGGCCTTAGAAAAGTCTTAGCTAGCCTTGTTTTCAATTTGCTAGTGTTCACCTCCTTCTTTCTTGCTGAAAATCTATAAGAGAGTGAACTGCTTGTAAAAAGTTGTAAGAGGGGTATTCACCCTTCCCTTTCAAGAGATTTGCTAGTGGAAGGTGGGAGCCTCATCGAAGAGGGGCCTCGCAAGTGGATGTAGGTCATTTGACCGAACCACTATAAAATCGGCGTGATCTCTGGTTTGCATTTACTTATTGTCATTTATATTGCTGCAAATCATTTGCACCTTAATGCTCTACTTCTTTGTCTCTGTCTTACTTATCCCTTTAAGTTAAAATGCAATCGAAACGGTTTCAAACGAAAACGTTACTTTTATCGTACGAAGTTTCTGAAAGGTTTTAAATCGTGAAAAGTTTATCGTACTTTACCGCTGCACTAATACACCCTCCCCCTCTTAGTGCCGCTCCGATCCTAACAATTGGTATCAGAGCAAGGCTCACTCTCATATTTGGTTTAATACCCAAGAGAGATGGCTTACTCCGGCATGCAAGAGGGACACTCTATCACACGTCCACCTATGTTTAATGGGTCGGATTACACGTATTGGAAGACCCATATGAGGATCTTCCTCATTTCCATGGATTTCGAACTTTGGACTATTATCGAAAACGGATTTCCAAAATCTTCTCTTCCGATGAGCGAATGGAATGAATCGGAGAAGAGGGTTTTTGCTTTAATCGCAAAGGCTATGAATGCCTTGTTTTGTGCACTAGATAAAAATAAATTTAATCATGTTTCAATTTGTGATTCGGCTTTTGATATTTGGAGAACTCTTGAGGTCACTCATGAAGGCACTAGCCGAGTGAAAGAGTCCAAAATCAACATCCTTGTACACTCTTATGAACTTTTCTGAATGATACCAAGTGAGTCCATCGGAGACATGTACACCCGTTTCACGGATGTCGTCAATGGACTCAAAGCTCTTGGTAAAGATTTTACTAACTTTGAACTAGTAACTAAAATCTTAAGATCCCTCCCTAAAAGTTGAGATCCAAATGTTACGGCAATTCAAGAGGCCAAAGACCTTAAAACATTCCCTCTTGAAGAACTTATTGGGTCTCTAATGACCTATGAAATGACATGTCAAGCTCATGATGAGCTCGAGAACCCCCTTCCAAACAACAGGAAGGATATGGCACTCACATCACAAGAAGACCACTTGAAAGGAACATCAAGTGATGAGGACAGTGACAATGACATTGCACTTTTGACTCAAAAATTTAAAAAATATTTAAGAAAGAATAAATTTAAAAATAATACAAAAAATAAGTTCGAACACAAGAAGAACCAAGTGATTTGCTATGAATGCAAAAAACCGGGACACTACAAGAACGATTGCCCTCAAGCCAAAAAGAGAACATCAAAGAAGAAGGCGCTCAAGGCAACGTGGGATGATTCAAGCGCGTCCGAAGAAGAGGAGTCCAACACCGAGCAAGTTGCTCATTACGCCCTAATGGCCATCGGAGAAGAGGTAATAGATTTAATTGATGTAGATTTACCTTATCATGAATTATTAAATGCTTTCCATGAGTTATTTGATGAACGTAAGACAATTAGTAGAAAATATAAATTGCTAAAAAAGGAACATGATAGTCTCACTTGTGATATCGATAAATTAAAAACTGGATATCATGATAGTTTAGCTCCATGTATAAAATGTCATGATCTAGAATCTCTCCAAAAGGAGAACTTGCTACTTAAGGACACCTTGAAGAAATTCGAGGTTGGTAGCAAATCTTTGAATATGATCCTTACAAATAAGGGGCACGTTCCTAAAAGAAGTGGAATCGGAATTGTGAGAAGTCCGCACCAAAATCCAACCACCTTCATTAAAGGCCCCGTCTTACATGTTCGGCACCAAAGCAATTGTAACTTTTGTTGCAAATATGGACATAAAACTTATAAATTAGTCCGAACAAACTAATTTGGGTTCCTAAAGGAACCATGATCAACTCTATGCAATATGATGAACAAGTTAAATCAGATTTTAAGGCACCCAAAAGAAAATGGGTACCTAAAAATAATCCCTTCTTATAGAAACATACACCATCACAAGCTAGGAGCAAGAGATGGTATCTAGATAGTGGATGCTCAAGACATATGACTGGAGATCCATCTCATTTCTCTATGCTCACTAGCAAAGAAGAAGGGTACATCACCTTCGGAGACAACAACCAAGGGAAAATCATTGGCAAGGGAACCATAGGTAACAAATTAAAATTTTCTATTGATGATGTCTTACTAGTTGATAGATTGAAACATAATCGCTTGAGTGTAAGTCAATTAAGCGATAAAGGTTATATCGTTAGATTTGAATCAAATGTATGTATTATTGAAAAACCAAACCATAACATAACTATGATTGCATTAAAACAAAATAATGTCTACACCATCAACCTTGATGAACTAAGTAATGAAATGTGCTTCTCTGTTTTAAATGATGATGCTTGGCTTTGGCATAGGAGACTAGGCCATGCAAGCATGAAACTAATATCTAAGATCTCATCTAGAGAATTAGTGCGAGGAATTCCAAATATAAAGTTTATTAAGGACAAAGTATGCGATGCATGTCAACTAGGTAAACAAATAAAAACTAGTTTCAAATCAAAAACTCAAATTAGCACCACTAGACCATTACAATTGATTCACTTGGACTTATTTGGACCAATTGATACGACAAGTCTAGGAGGAAGCAAATATGCATTTGTAATTGTGGATGACTATACTAAATACACTTGGACCTATTTCTTAGCTCACAAAAGTGATTGTTTCAAGTGTTTCTCTAAATTTTGTAATCTCACTCAAAATGAAAAAGGTTTCATGATTTCATCAATTCGGAGTGATCACGGTGGCGAATTTCAAAGCCGTGACTTTCAAAATTTTGGTGAAGTTAATGGATACAATCACAACTTCTCCACTCCGAGAAATCCCCAACAAAATGAAGTAGTTGAAAGAAAAAATAGAAACCTACAAGAAATGGCAAGAACTATGTTAAATGAACATAGTTTACCTAAGTATTTTTGGGCCGAAGCCGTAAATACGGCTTGCTACATCATGAATAGGGTCCTAATTAGACCATCCCTATCAAAAACTCCCTATGAATTATGGAATAACAAAAAACCAAATATTTCCTATTTTAAAGTTTTCGGTTGTAAATACTTTATTTTGAATGAAAAGGATGCCTTAGGAAAATTTGATGCTAAATCCGATTAAGGCATCTTTCTTGGTTACTCTTCCATTTCTAAGGCTTTTCGGGTTTTTAACAAAAGAACCTTAGTAATAGAAGAGTCTATTCATGTAGTTTTTAATGAAATTTCTAATTTAAAGAAAAATGATTTTGATGATGATCTTGGTTTTGATAATTTCAATTTAAATGAACCCCCTCCTCAAAATAGCAACTTGGATGTACCTTCTTCCGAAATTTCCTTACCCAAGGAATGGAAGTATATAGATGCACATCCAAAGGAGCTAATTAGAGGAGATACATCAAAAGGGGTTCAATCTCGTTCCTCTTTCAAGAATTTTTGTGCTAACGCCGCCTTCCTTTCTCAAATCGAACCTAAATGCATTGACAAGGCCATAAAAGATGATTTTTGGGTTATTGCAATGCAAGAGGAATTGAATCAATTTGAGAGGAATAAGGGGTGGAAGCTTGTTCCTAGACATAGTGACTATTTAGTCATTGGTACTAAATGGGTCTTTAGAAATAAGCAAGACGAAAATGGTATCGTGGTTAGAAACAAGGCTAGATTAGTGGCCAAAAGTTTCAACCAAGAAGAAGGTATCGATTACGAAGAAACCTTCGCTCCCGTGGCTCGATTAGAAGCCATAAGGATGCTCCTTGCCTATGCTAGTAGTTATAATTTTAAACTATTTCAAATGGATGTCAAAAGTGCCTTCTTGAATGGTTTTATTTCCGAAGAAGTATATGTCGAACAACCTCCCGGATTTGAAAATTCTCTTCTTCCTAATCATGTATTCAAATTGACTAAGGCTCTCTATGGCTTGAAACAAGCTCCTAGAGCTTGGTATGAAAGGCTTAGTTCCTTTCTTATTTTAAATAATTTTACCAAAGGCAAGGTTAATACTATATTGTTTATTAAATATTTTGAAAATAATTTTCTTATTGTGCAAATTTATGTTGACGATATTATTTTTGGCTCTTCGGATGAATCACTATGTGAATCATTTGTCAAATGAGTCATGAATTTGAAATGAGCTTAATGGGTGAATTAACTTTCTTTTTAGGATTACAAATCAAACAACTTAGTGATGGTATATTTCTTAACCAATCTAAATATACATTAGAATTGTTAAAATGATTTAACATGGATAATTCAAAAGCAATAAACACCCCTATGAGTACTACGACTAAGTTAGATATGGATGAAAATAGTGAAAATTTCGATCAAAAAACATATAGGGGAATGATAGATAGTCTACTCTACCTTACCGCGACTAGACCAGATATTATGTTTAGTGTAGGACGTTGCCCAAGGTTTCAATCAAATCCTAAATTATCTAATCTTAAAAGTGTTAAAAGAATATTTAGGTATCTTAAAGGAACTCCAAATCTAGGACTATGGTATCCAAAATCTGAAAAATTCGATTTAATAGCTTATGCATATGTCGATTTTGGCGGATGCAGGATATATAGAAAAAGTACATCCGGAACATGCCAATTTTTAGGACATGCACTTGTTTCTTGGACTTCCAAGAAACAAAATTCAGTTGCACTATCTACGGCGGAAGCTGAATACATTGCTGCAAGTGCATGCTGTGCACAAGTTGTTTGGATGAAAAATACATTAGAGGACTATGGAATTCACTTTAAAAATATTCCAATAAAATGTGATAATACTAGTGCAATATGTCTTACTAAAAATCCAATTCAGCACTCTAGAACTAAGCACATCGACGTTAGGCATCATTTCATACGCGATCATGTCCTTAACAATGATGTTGTTCTAGAATTCATTGACACAAAGCATCAATTAGCAGATATATTTACAAAAGCCTTGAATGAAGACCAATTTGAATTCATTAGAAGGGAATTAGGTATGTTAAATTATCCCTAAACAATAAACTTGTTTGAATGGATTTTCTATAAAGTTTTTCATCTTCTCTTCGTTCCTCGGTGAATCTAATCCTTCTCCTTCAATTCTAAATGACATGTTAAATTATCTTATCCTACCGCTCCAATCTGCTCAAGATTAATGATTTTATGACATTTTGTGAATCTCGAAATTGATTTTTTGATTATGAGTTTCAAGTTGACAATTTGAATTTAAATGAGTTTGTATTCGAATTATGATCTTGACTTATTGAAGTTATTACTTGAAATTTTTTTATCCCAATCTCTTCCTTGTACATCTACAATTTCTGTTATTTATAGAAAGAAGAGATTAGATAATATGGATGCATGCTGAATATTTCTTTAAGATGAACTCTGCGTAAATAATTTTGCATAATTAATTTTGAATGATAAAATCTTTTTATGACAAAATATGTGCTTCAGGTCTCATTTTTGGGCTGCCTCTCGCTTTTGTATAGCAGGGACGGTGCTGCCTCTCGCTTCGCTCGCTGTCCGTCGCTCGCTGCTCGTTCACTCAGCTAAATATGGTCTGTTTTGGCCCGTTTTTGGGCCGTTTTGGCCTGCTTATGGGCTGTTCTTGTGCGCTGCGGCGACCGTCGTGAGCGGAGCAAAACGTCAGCCATCTCAGCACCCTGGAACCCCCCGAGTGGCCCAGGGCTAGATGGGGCTTTCGTATAGCAGGGACGTTTTGGCCCATTTTTGGGCTGTTCTTGCGCGTTGCGGCGACTGTCGTGAGCAGGGCAAATCGTCATCCATCTAAGCACCTTGGAACCCCCATGGTGGCACAGGGCTTGATAGAGCTTTCGTATAGCAGGGACGGTGCTGCCTCTCGCTTCGCTCACTATCCGTCACTCGCCGCTCGCTCGATCAGCCAAAAATGGTCAGTTTTGGCCCTTTTTTTCACTGTTTTGCCATGTTTTTCGGTTGTTCTTGCGTACCGCCGTGACCGTCGTGAGCGGAGCAAAACGTCAGCCATCTAAGCACCCTGGAACCCCTCGGTTTGCACAGGGCTGGATGGGGCTTTCGTATAGCTAGGAAGGTGCTGCCTCTTTCTTCGCTCGTTGTTCGTCGCTTGCCACTCGCTCGCGCAGCCAAAAGTGGCCAGTTTTGGCCCGTTTTTGGGCTATTCTTGCGTTCCGTGACGATCGTCATGAGAGGAGCAAAACCTAAGCCATCTCAGCACCCTGGAAACCCCCGGGTGACACAGGGCTGGATGGGGCTTTCGTATAGCAGGGAAGGTGCTGCCCCTTCCTTCGCTCGCTGTCAGTTGCTCGTTGCTCGCTCGCACAGCCAAAAATGGCTAGTTTTGGCTCCTTTTGGGCTGTTCTTGCATGCCGCGGCGATCATCATGAGCGGAGCAAAACATCAGCAATTTAAGAACACTGGAATCCCCCGGGTGGCACAGGGCTGGATGGGGTTTCGTATAGCATGGATGGTTGTGCCCCTTGCTTCGCTCGCTGTCCGTCGCTCGCCGCTCGCTCGCATAGCCAAAAATGGCTTCTTTTGGCCCGTTTTTAGGCTATTTTGGCCTATTTTTGGGCTGTTCTTGCGTGCCATGGTGACCGTCGGGAGCGGAGTAAAATGTCAGCCATCTCAGTACCCTGGAACACCCCAGGTGGCATAGGGATGGATGGGTCTTTCGTATAGCAGGGACAGTGCTGCCTCTCGCTTCGCTCGCTGTCCGTCACTCACCGCTCGCTCGCACAGCCAAAAATGTCTAGTTTTGGCCCTTTTTTGGGCCATTTTGCCTTTTTCTGGGTTGTTCTTGCATGCTGCGGTGACCATCTTGAGTGGAACAAAACGTCAGCCATCTCAGCACCCTGGTACCCCCCTGGTGGCACAAGGCTAGATGCGGCTTTCGTCTAGCAGGGACGGTGCTGCCTCTCGCTTCACTCGCTATCCATCGTTTGCCGCTCGTTCGCTCAGCCAAATATGGCCAGTTTTGGCCCATTTTTGGGCCGATTTGGCCTGTTTTTGGGATGTTCTTGCGTGCCGTGGCGACCATCATGAGCGGACGAAAACGTCAGCCATCTTAGCACCCTGGAATCCCTCGGGTGATATAGGGCAGGATTGGGCTTTCGTATAGCAGGGACAGTGCTGCCTCTCGCTTTGCTCATTATCCGCCGCTCGTAGCTCGCTTGCCCAGCCAAAAATGGCCAATGTTGGCCCGTTTTTGGGCTGTTCTTGCATGCTGTGGTGACTGTCGTGAGCGGAGCAAAACGACAGCCATCTCAGCACCCTAGAACCCCGTAGGTGGCATAGGGCTGGATGGGGCTTTCGTATAGTAGGGACGGTGCTGCCTCTCGCTTCGCTCGCTGTCCGCCGCTCGCCGCTCGCTCGGTCAGCTAAAAATGGCCAGTTTTGGCCCATTTTTTGGTCGTTTTGCCTTGTTTTTGGGCTGTTCTTGCGTGCCGCCGTGACTGTCGTGAGCAGAGTAAAACACAGCAATCTCAGCACCCTGGAACCCCCTTATTGGCATAGGGTTGGATGCGGCTTTCATATAGCAAGGACGGTGCTGCCTCTCTCTTCGCTCTCTGTCCGCTGCTCGCCGTTCGCTCGCTTAGCCAAAAATGGCTTCTTTTGCCCCTTTTTGGGCCATTTTTCCCTGTTTTTGGGCTGTTCTTGCGTGCAGCGGCGATCGTCGTGAGCGGAGAAAAACGTCAGCCGTCTCAACACCCTAGAAACCCCCGGGTGGCATAGGGCTAGATGGTGCTTTAGTATAGCAGGGACGGTGCTGCCTCTCGCTTCGATCACTGTCTGCCGCTCGCCGCTCACTCGGCCAACTAAAAATGACCAGTTTTGGCCCCTTTTTGGGCTATTTTGGCCTATTTGTGGGCTGTTCTTGCGTGTCGCAGCAATCGTCATGAGTGGAGCAAAACGTCAGCCTCTAGCTTCGCTCGTTGTATGCCACTTGCAGCTCGTTCGCTCAACCAAAAATGGCCAGTTTTGGCCCGTTTTTGGGCCGTTTTGGCATGTTTTTGGGCTGTTCTTGCGTGCTGTGGTGACCATCGTGGCGGAGCAAAACGTCAGCCATCTCAGCACCCTAGAACCCCGCTGGTGGCACAGGGCTGGATGCGGCTTTCATCTAGCAGGGACGGTGCTGCCTATCGCTTCACTCATTGTCCGTCACTTGCCGCTCGTTCGCTCAGCTAAAAATGGCCAGTTTTGGCCCATTTTTGGGCTGTTTTAGTCTGTTTTTGGGTTGTTCTTGCGTGCAGCGGCAACCGTCGTGATCGGAGCAAAACCTCAGCCATCTCAGCACCTTGGAATCCTCCGGGTGGCATGGGGCTGGATGGGGCTTTCGTATAGCAGGGACGGTGCTGCCTCTCGCTTCACTCATTGTCCGTCGCTCACAAATCGCTCGCCCAGCCAAAAATGGCCAGTTTTGGCCCGTTTTTGGGCTGTTCTTGCATGCTGCGACGACTGTCGTGAGCGGAGCAAAACGATAGCAATCTTAGCACCCTAGAACCCCCCGGGTGGCACAGGACTGGATGGTGCTTTCGTATAGAGGGGACGGTGCTGCCTCTCGCTTCGCTCGCTGTCCGCCGCTCGTCGCTCGCTCGGTCAGCTAAAAATGGCCAATTTTGGCCCATTTTTTGGCCGTTTTGCCCTGTTTTTGGGTTGTTTTTTCGTGCCACCGTGACTGTCGTGAGCAGAGCAAAAGGTAGCCATCTCAGCACCCTGGTGTTGAGTCTCGAATTTTGATGATGAAATCAATTGATGGGTTAATTGATATAATCCATATTTTTGAAGTTGAGTGTGCAGTATTTACTACGTCAGTCTAAAAACATAAAGCAAGGATACCGAAGTCAAGTTTGAAGGACGTTTGAGAGTCCGAAGATTCATCGGAGATGCTGTCGGAACCAACCAAGAGAGATCGGAGACTTGTCGGAACTTTCGGAAGTCTGCCGAAGAGATCTTTGGAGGTTTGCAGAGATCACCAAGAAGGCTGGGCTACTCGTTGAACTCGTCACAAGATCGGGAGCCTGCTAGGAGTCCGCTAGAAGAAACCAGAGGGCGTATCGGATGTCCACTAGAAGAACACAGGAAAGCTCTCCTAAACAAAACTTGACGTTGGTGGTTAAATACTTGCTTAGGATTATGTGTTTAGGTATGTCGTTCACATGTAATTAGGGTTTGGATTAAGGGATAAATCTATACCTTGGTCAGGGGCCAACTGGGCCCACAATTAACTTAGTTTGGGTTGGACGTAAAGCCCAACCAGAAACTTGTAAGACCAGGCGGTGGCACAGCCACCAAGAGGCGGTGGCACCGCCCATCACTCGAGACCAGGCGGTGGCACAGCCACCAACAAGCGGTAGCACCGCCAGACTAGGCAGTGGCACCGCCCAGCACCCGAGACCAGGTGGTGGCATAGCCACCAACAGGCGGTGGCACCGCTAGTCTAGGAAACCTAAGAGGAATTCAAAATTGGAGCCCAAATTTTGAATCCTCTTGGGGCCTATAAATACCCCTCTATTCTCAGCTAAGAAAACACCCTTTTTGCAAAGCAATAGTTTGGGTTAAGAGCTTTAGAATAGTCTTGGCAAGTATTGCTTTTCATATTGCTTAAGTGTTCACCTCCTCCCATCTTGTTGAAAAGAATTGTAAGAGTGTGAACCACTTGTAAAGGTTGAAAGAGGGGTATTAGTCCTTCCCCTACAAGAGATTTTCTAGTGGAAGTTGGGAGCCTCTTCGAAGAAGGCTTCGCAAGTGGATGTAGGTCATTTTGACCGAACCACTTTAAAAACTACTGCGTTATCTGGTTTGCATCCTACTCTTGTCATTTACATACTGCAAACTTCTCTAGTTACTACGCTTCCATACGTTTCTAAGTTATCAAGTGTCTAAAATCGGTTTCCATTGACATTGCTTTTTATTGTACGAAAGATTTTTCCAAAACCGAAGTTTTAATCCACTGCACTTTTTCCCCGCCCCTCTTAGTGCCGCTCCGATCCTAACAATTGGTATCAGAGCAAGGTTCACTCTCATATTTGATTTAAAACCCAAGAGAGATGGCTTACTCCAGCATGCATGAGGGACATTCTATCACATGTCCACCTATGTTTAATGGGTCGGATTACACGTATTGGAAGACCCATATGAGAATCTTCCTCATTTCCATGGATTTCGAGCTTTGGACTATTGTTGAGAATGGATTTCAAAAATCTTCCCTTCCGATGAGCGAATGGAATGAATTGGAGAAGAAGATTTTTGCTTTAAACGCAAAGGCTATGAATGCCTTGTTTTGTGCGCTAGACAAAAATGAGTTTAATCGTGTTTCAATTTGTGATTCGGCTTTTGATATTTGGTGAACTCTTGAAGTCACTCATGAAGGCACTAGCCGAGTGAAAGAGTCCAAAATTAACATCCTTGTGTACTCTTATGAACTTTTCCGAATGAAACCAAGTGAGTCCATCGGAGACATGTACACCCGTTTCACGGATGTCATCAATGGACTCAAAGCTCTTGATAAAGATTTTTCTAACTTTGAACTAGTAAATAAAATCTTAAGATCTCTTCCTAAAAGTTGGGATCCAAAAGTTACGACCATTCAAGAGGCCAAGGACCTCAAAACATTCCCTCTTGAAGAACTTATTGGGTCTCTAATGACCTATGAAATGACGCAACAAGATCATGATGAACTCGAGAACCCCCTTCCAAAGAATAGGAAGGATATGACACTCACATCACAAGAAGATCACTTGAAAGGAACATCAAGTGATGAGGATAGTGAAAATGACATTGCACTCTTGACTCAAAAATTTAAAAAATTTTTAAGAAAGAACAAATTTAAGAACAACACCAAAAACAGACTTGAATATAAAAAGGATCAAGTGATATGCTATGAATGCAAGAAGCCAGGGCATTTCAAAAATGAATGCCCCCAAGCCAAGAAGAAGCAACCAAAGAAGAAGAAAGCTCTAAAGGCAACTTGGGACAACTCAAGTGATTCGGAAAGTGAAAAAGCTAGCAACAAAGAGGAGGCAAACTACGCACTAATGGCTTTAGGAGAAGAGGTATGTGATTTACTTAATGAAGATTTATCTTTTGAAGAACTCTCTATCACTTTTCATGAATTATTTGATGAATGTAGAACTATTAGTAAAAAGTTAAGTATCTTAAAGAAAGAGCATGTTTTACTACAAAATAAGTTTGATAGTCTTCAAACTCCTCCATGCTCTAAATGTGAATATTTAGAAGCAATAAAAAATAAAAATTTGGTTCTTAAAGAAACCTTAAACAAGTTTAAGGTTGGTAGCAAAGGATTAGATATGATCCTTGCAAACAAGGGTCACGTCGCAAATAGAAGTGGAATTGGATTTGTAAAAGGATTACATCAAAATCCTACCACTTTCATAAAAGGACCTACATTACATGTTTCATCTTATATGAAATGCAACTTTTGTTGCAAATACGGACATATTGCCTACAAATGTCCTTTTAGGAAAATTAGTTCGCAAAAATTAATATGGGTTCCTAAAGGAACTATAAATGATTCAATAATAAATAAGAAAGCTAGTGGAACAATTTTTGAGGCACCCAAAATCAAATGGGTACCTAAAAATCATCCTCTTTTGTAGACAAACCCACAAGCTAGGAGTAAGAGATGGTATCTCGATAGTGGATACTCAAGACATATGACTGGAGATCCATCTCATTTCTCTATGCTCACTAGCAAAGAAGAAGGGTACGTCACCTTCGGAGACAACAACAAAGGCAAAATCATTGGCAAGGGAACTATTGGTAACAAATTATGTTTTTCTATTGATGATGTTTTACTAGTTGATGGATTGAAACATAATCTCTTGAGTATTAGTCAACTATGCAATAAAGGTTATATCGTTAGATTCGAATCAAATGTGTGTGTTATCGAAAAACCAAACAATAACATGACTATGATTGCATTAAAACAAAATAATGTCTACACCATCAACCTTGATGAACTAAGTAATGAAATGTGCCTCTCCGCTCTAAATGATGATGCTTGGCTTTGGCATAGGAGATTAGGCCATACAAGCATGAAACTAATATCTAAGATCTCATCTAGAGAATTAGTACGAGGGATTCCAAATATGAAGTTTACTAAGGACAAAGTATGCGATGCATGTCAACTAGGTAAACAAATAAAAACTAGTTTCAAACCAAAAAATCAAATTAAAACCACTAGACAACTACAATTAATCCATTTGAACTTATTTGGACCAATTGACACAACAAGTCTAGGAGGAAGCAAATATGCTTTTGTAATTGTGGATGACTATACTAGGTACACTTGGACCTATTTCTTAGTCCACAAAAGTGATTGTTTAAAGTGCTTCTCAAAATTTTGTAAACTCACTCAAAATGAAAAGGGCTTCATGATTTCATCAATTCGGAGTGATCACGGTGGAGAATTTCAAAACCGTGACTTCCAAAATCTTTGTGAAATTAATGAATACAATCACAACTTCTCCACTCCAAGAAATCCTCAACAAAATGAAGTAGTTGAAAGAAAAAATAGAAACCTACAAGAAATGGCAAGAACTATGTTGAATGAACATAGTCTACCCAAGTATTTTTGGGCCGAAGCCGTAAACACAGCTTGCTACATCATGAATAGGGTTCTAATAAGACCATCTTCATCAAAACACCCCTATGAATTATGGAATAACAAAAAATCAAATATTTCTTATTTTAAAATTTTCGGTTGCAAATGCTTCATTTTGAATGAAAAGAATGCCTTAGGAAAATTTGATGCTAAATCCGATGAAGGCATCTTTCTTGGTTACTCCTCCGTTTCTAAGGCTTTTCGTGTTTTAAACAAAAGAACCTTAGTTATAGAAGAGTCTATTCATGTAGTTTTTAATGAAATTTTTGACTTGAAGTAAAATGATTTTGATGATGATCTTGGTTTTGATAATTTGAATTTAAATGAACCCCCTCCTTAAAATAGCAACTTGGATGCATCTTCTACCGAAATTACTTACACAACGAATGGAAGTATGTGGATGCTCATCCAAAAGAGCTAATTATAGGAGATACATCAAAAGAGGTTCAAACTCACTCTTCTTTCAAGAATTTTTGTGCCAACGCCGCCTTCCTTTCTCAAATCGAACCAAAATGCATTGACGAGGCCTTAAAATATGATTTTTGGGTCATTGCAATACAAGAAGAATTGAACCAATTTGAGAGGAATGAGGTATGGAAGCTTGTTCCTAGACCTAGTGACCATTTAGTCATTGGTACTAAATGGGTCTTCAGAAATAAGCAAGACGAATGCTGTATCGTGGTTATAAACAAGGCTAGATTAGTGGCCAAAGGTTTCAACCAAGAAGAAGGTATCAACTACGAAGAAACCTTCGCTCCTGTGGCAAGATTAGAAGCCATTAGGATGCTCCTTGCCTATGCTAGTAGTAATAATTTTAAACTATTTCAAATGGATGTCAAAAGTGCTTTCTTAAACTGTTTTATTTCCGAAGAAGTATATGTTGAACAACCTCCCGGATTTGAAAACACTCTTCTTCCCAATTATGTATTCAAATTGACTAAGGCTCTCTATGGCTTGAAACAAGCTCCTAGAGCTTGGTATGAAATGCTTAGCTCCTTTCTTATTTTAAATAATTTTACCAAAGGCAAGGTTGATACTACATTGTTTATCAAACACTTTGAAAATAATTTTCTTATTGTACAAATTTATGTTGACGATATTATTTTTGGTTCTTCGGATGAATCACTATGTGAATTATTTGCCAAATGTATGAGTCATGAATTTGAAATGACTTTAATGGGTGAATTAACCTTCTTTCTAGGAATACAAATTAAACAACTTAGTGATGGTATATTTCTTAACCAATCTAAATACACACTAGAATTGTTAAAACGATTTAATATGAATAATTCAAAAGCGATAAACACCCCTATGAGTACTTCGACTAAGTTAGATATGGATGAAAACAGTGAAAATTTCGATCAAAAAACATATAGGGGAATGATAGGTAGTCTACTCTACCTTACCGCGACTAGACCAGACATCATGTTTAGTGTAGGACTTTGCGCTAGATTTCAATCTAATCCTAAACTATATCATCTTAAGAGTGTTAAAAGAATATTTAGATATCTTAAAGGAGCTCCAAATTTAGGTTTGTGGTATCCAAAATCTGATAAATTCGATTTAATAGCTTATGCAGATGCCGATTTTGGCGGATGCAGGATAGATAGAAAAAGTACATCCGGAACATGCCAATTTTTAGGACATGCACTAGTTTCTTGGACTTCCAAGAAACAAAATTCAGTTGCACTATCTAAATGGAAGCTGAATACATTGCTGCAAGTGCATGCTGTGCACAAGTTGTTTGGATGAAAAATACATTAGAAGACTATGGAATTCATTTGAAAAACATTCCCATAAAATGTGATAATACAAGTGCCATATGTCTTACCAAAAATCCAATTCAGCACTCTAGAACTAAGCATATAGATATTAGACATCATTTCATACGCGATCATGTTCTTAACAATAATGTCGCTCTAGAATTTATTGATACAAAATATCAATTAGCAGATATTTTTACAAAAGCCTTAAATGAAGACTAATTTGAATTTATTAGAAGGGAACTAGGCATGTTAAATTGTCCCTTAAAGTAAGTCGTTTGAATGTATTTTTCGAAGAATGTCTCATCCTTATTCCGTTCGTTTATGGATTTGATTTCATCCTCTTCTTTCGATTCTAAATGATATATTAAAGTACAATTCAATATCTCAACCTTTTCTTGAGTCAAACACCTCTGGAAATCAAGAAGGGGGAAGAAAAGTTTTCTTTCCTTCTTCCGCGGCAAGCCAGCGGTGGCACCGCCAGAATCGACGGTAGCACCGCCTCCAACCCAAGAGGAATCGCCTCTACCTCTCCCACAACCTCTCCAAAGCTTTATTCTAGCATTTAGAAGCCTTGGAAAGTGATTATTGTTGATCCAAGCTCTCTGTCTTCTAAGAGATTCTCTATAAGGTAAAATCTGAAAATTTTCATCTCTTCTCATTGGTTTATCTACTCCTTATAGTTTCATCTATCATATCTAGATAATGGCTCCTAAAAGATCAAAAGGGAAAGGGATTGAAGGAGATTCATATGACCAAGAGCTTTTTAGATCCAAAGAAATAGCTCTCAGGTTTCCAAACTTCGAAACTAGGTGTATCGATAAGGGTAAACTCGTTGATCTCAATGAACTAGGACACCTAGAACCTATTAGGTGGTTTGCACATCTAGATACCCTACCTCTGTTACAAATAAATGAACCAGTCTATTCTAGATTAGTCAGGCTATTTTATGCAAACCTATATGTGGATGATGATAGTCTAAGTACTTACCTACTAGGAACACAAATTAGAATTTTTGATAGCACTATTTGTGAACTAATTGGAATCACTGAAAAAGATAGGGGCTGTTATTTTAGAGGTAAATGGGATGTCAACACAATCGGAGCAACTTACTCCAAAGCCGTCGAAACTATTTTTGCAAACCCTGACCTCAGCATAATACCCAAGAGTTGTGAGCACCTATTGCCCTTTAACTCTAAAATCCTTCATCATATCATAACTAGCATATTATTCCCTAAGCAATTTCATCTTGATGAAATGAGTCAAATAGAAATAAGCACCATGTATTGGATTATGATCGGTCAACATAACTGTTTTGGATACTCAATTCGGCAACACATGCAAGATATTATAGCTAAAGACACTATGTTGCCATATGGAGGGTTAATCACTCGATTTCTACTTACCCATGACATTTGTATCCCACCCGATGAAGAAACAATTCAAAGTGATCGGTATAACATTATCAATAGAAATCTGCTGAAAAGACTTAGGTGCACATTTAACAACGGTATATGGGTTAGGCAACCAAGAAGGACTGATCCAATTCCCCCACTAGTAGAACACCCTGAAACACCAATTCTTAGGGGAAATGAATCTCCTCCTCCTAGTCCATTTGACGAGGCACCTTCGACTCCTGTTTCATCCTCCGAAGAACTCATTATGGCATAATTGAATCAGATCAAATCGCAGCAAGAACAAATTCAAATCTAGCAAATTGAAATTTTGATGGAACTATGACAAATGAATAAAAAAATAGATGTCATATATCAGCACTGTGGCTTACCTCCTAAAGATTAATCGATGTAGTTTCTTGTTCTGTTCTGATTACTCTTCATGTGAAGTTTGAAGTCCATCATCTTCTGATGAACAAAAACAGAACCTTTGTTTAAGATGTATTGTTAAATTCTGGATTTTTGCTTGCGACATTAATTTTGAATGATGAATTTCGTATGATTAATCTTTATGCTGACTTCTTTTGATCACAAACCGTGTACTTCAAGTCTCATCTCCTTCTCTTTTTCTTTATTGTTGATGACAAAGGGGGAGAAGTGATGACTTGCATGACTTATACGCATCAATAGCATGACTTATATGAATTGCAAAAGTTTGTCTTATATGCCTTGCTTGTCTTATTCTTTGAGTATATCGCAAGATTGGTTGATCAAATCATATAATTAAATTCATGGTGAAAATCTTTATCATATTTTTTTCTCGTCAAAGTAAAAATTGTCTTTTATCATTTCACTTGAAAATGATTTTCAATAGCTAAAAATTATGAGAAATACGAAGGTTCGTATTTGCTCTTGCTTAATAAGACAACGATAAGTTCAATATTAGAACTTATCGATTTATGCTTGAATTCAAAGGATGGAATTCAAGTGGTCTTTTCTTCTCACAATATGGCATATAGATAGGGGGAGTTATGTTTAACTCCGTCATCAATTGATTGTCATCATCAAAAAGGGGGAGATTGTTGAATCTCGGATTTTGATGATGAAATCAATTGATGGGTTAATTGATCTAATCAATATTATTGAAGTTGAGTGTGCAGGATTTATTATGTCAGTCTAAAAACATAAAGCAAGGATACCGTAGTCAAGTTTGATGGACGTTTGAGAGTCCGAAGATTCGTCGGATATGCTGTCGGAACCAACCAAGAGAGATCGGAGACTTGTCGGAACTTTCAGAAGTCTGCTGAAGAGATCGTTGGAGGTTCGCAGAGATCACCAAGAAGGCTCGGCTACTCGTTGAACTCGTCACAAGATCAGGATCCTGCTAGGAGTCTGCTGGAAGAAACCAGAGGGCGTATCGGAAGTCCACTAGAAGAACGCGGGAAAGCTCGCCGAAACAAAACTTGACGTTGGCGGTTAAATACTTGCTTAGGATTATGTTTTTAGGTATGTCGTTCACATATAATTAGGGTTAGGATTAAGGGATAAATCTATACCTTGGTCAGGGGCCAATTGGGCCCACAAGTAACTTAGTTTGGGTTGGACGTAAAGCCCAACCAGAAACTTGTAAGACCAGGCGGTGGCACCGCCCAGCACCCGAGACCAGGTGGTGGCACCGCCAGTACATCTGCCTGACAATACTTTGACAGGTAGTGGCACCGCCAATCTCGGAAACCCAAGAGGAATTCAAAATTAGAGCCAAAATTTTGAATCCTCTTGGGGCCTATAAATACCCCTCTATTCTCAGCTGAGAAAACACCCTTTTTGCAAAGCAATAGTTTGGGTTAAGAGCTTTAGAATAGTCTTGGCAAGTCTTGCTTTTCATATTGCTTAAGTGTTCACCTCCTCCCATCTTATTGAAAAGAATTGTAAGAGTGTGAACCACTTGTAAAGGTTGTAAGAGGGGTATTAGTCCTTCCCCTATAAGAGATTTGCTAGTGGAAGTTGGGAGCCTCTTCGAAGAAGGCTTCGCAAGTGGATGTAGGTCATTTTGACCGAACCACTTTAAAAACTACTGTGTTATCTGGTTTACATCCTACTCTTGTCATTTACATACTGCAAACTTCTCTACTTAGTCACTATGCTTCCATACGTTTCTAAGTTATCAAGTGTCTAAAATCGGTTTCCATTGACATTACTTTTTATCGTACGAAAGATTTTTCCAAAACCGAAGTTTTAATCCACTACACTAATTCACCCCCCCTCTTAGTGTCGCTCCGATCCTAACACCTGGAACCCTCTTGGTGGCACAGGGCTAGATGCGGCTTTCGTATAGCAAGGATGGTGCTTCCTCTCTCTTCGCTAGCTGTCCGATGATCGCCGTTCGCTCGCTTAGCCAAAAAAGGCTTCTTTTGGCCCTTTCTAGGCCATTTTTGCCTATTTTTGGGCTGTTCTTGCATGCAGCGGCGACCGTCGTGCGCGGAACAAAACGTCAGTTGTCTCAGCACCCTGGAACCCCCTGGGTGGCACAGGGCTGGATGGTGCTTTAGTATAGCAGGGACGGTGCTTCCTCTCGCTTCGATCGCTGTCCGCCGCTCGCTCGGTCAGCTAAAAATGGCCAGTTTTGGCTCCTTTTTGGGCTGTTTTGGCCTATCTATGGGCTGTTCTTGCGTGCTGCAGCAATCGTCATGAGTGGAGCAAAACGTCAGCCTCTCGCTTCGCTTGCTGTTTGCTGCTCATAGCTCGTTCGCTCAGCCAAAAATGGGCAATTTTGGCCCTTTTTGGGCCGTTTTAGCTTGTTTTTGGGCTGTTCTTGCGTGCCGCGGTGACCGTCGTGGCGGAGCAAAACATCAGCCATCTCAGTACCTTGGAACCCCCCTGCTGGCACAGGTTTGGATGCGGCTTTCGTCTAGCGGGGATGGTGCTGCCTCTCGCTTCACTCGCTGTCCGTCGCTTGCCAATCGTTCGCTCAACCAAAAATGGCCAGTTTTGGCCCGTTTTGAGGCCGTTTTGGCCTATTTTTGGGCTGTTATTGCGTGCCGCAGCGACCATCGTGAGCGGAGCAAAATGTCAGCCATCTCAGCACCCTGGAATCCCCCAGGTGGCATAGGGCTGGATGGGGCTTTCGTATAGTAGGGACGGTGCTGCCTCTCGCTTCGCTCATTGTCCGCCGCTCGCAGCTCGCTCGCCCAGTCAAAAATGGCCAGTTTTGGCCCGTTTTTGGGTTGTTCTTGCGTGCTGCGATGACTGTCGTGAGAGGAGCAAAACGACAGCGATCTCAGCACCCTAGAACCCCCCGGGTGGCATAGGGCTGGATGAGGCTTTCTTATAGCAGGGACGGTGCTGCCTCTCGCTTCGTTCGCTGTTCGTCACTCGTCGCTCGCTCGGTCAGCTAAAAATGGCCAGTTTTGGCCCATTTTTTGGCCGTTTTGCCTTGTTTTTGGGCTCTTCTTGTGTGCCACCGTGACTATCGTGAGCGGAGCAAAACACAGCCATCTCAACACCCTGGAACCCCCTTGGTGGCACAGGGCTGGATGCAGCTTTCGTATAGCAAGGACGGTGCTGCCTCTCTCTTCGCTCGCTGTCCGCTGCTTGCCATTCGCTCGCTTAGCCAAAAATGGCTTGTTTTGGCCCTTTTTGGGCCATTTTTGCCTGTTTTTGGGTTGTTCATGCGTGTAGCAGCGACCGTCGTGAGCGGAGCAAAACGTCAGGCGTCTCAGCAACCTGGAACCCCCCAGGTGGCACAGGGCTGGATGGTGCTTTAGTATAGCAGGGACGATGCTGCCTCTCGCTTCGATAGCTGTCCGTCGCTCGCCGCTCGCTCAGTCAGCTAAAAATGGCTAGTTTTGGCCCCTTTTGAGGCTGTTTTGGCCTATTTGTGGGTTGTAATTGCATGCCGCAGCAATTGTCATGAGCGGATCAAAACGTCAGCCTCTCGCTTCGCTCGCTGTTCGCCGCTTGCAACTCATTCACTCAGCAAAAAATGGCTAGTATTGGCCTGTTTTTGGGCCATTTTGGCCTGTGTTTGGGCTGTTCTTGCGTGCCGCGGAGACCATCATGGCGGAGCCAAACGTCAGCCTTCTCAGCACCCAGGAACCCACTGGGTGGCACAGGGCTAGATGGGGCTTTCATATAGCAGGGACGGTGCTGCCTCTCGCTTCGCTCTCTGTCCGCCGCTTGCCGCTCGTTCGCTCAACTAAAATGGCCAGTTTTGGCCCATTTTTGGGTTGTTTTGGCCTGTTTTGGCCTGTTTTTGGGCTGTTCTTGCGTACCGCGACGACCATCATGAGCGGAGCAAAACGTCAGCCATCTCAACACCCTAGAACCCCCCGGGTGGCACAGGGCTGGATGGGGCTTTCGTATAGCGGGGATTGTGCTGCCCCTTGCTTCGCTCGTTGTCCGCCACTTGCTGCTCGCTCGCGCAGCGAAAAATGGCCAGTTTTTTGGTTGTTTATGGGCTGTTCTTGCGTGCCGCGGTGATCGTTGTGAGCGGAGCAAAACGTTAGCCATCTCAGCACCCTGGAACCCCCCGGGTGGCACAGGGCTAGATGGTGCTTTTGTATAGCAGGGACGGTGCTGCCTTTTGCTTCGCTCATTGTCCGTCGCTCGCCGCTCTTATGCGCAGCCAAAAATGGCCAGTTTTGGCCCGTCTTTGGGATGTTTTGGCCTGTATTTGGGCTATTCTTGCGTGCAGCGTTGACCGTCGTGAGCGGAGCGAAACGTCAGCCATCTCAACACCCTGGAACCCCCCGGGTGGCATAGTGTAGGATGGGGCTTTCGTATAGCAGGGACAGTGCTGCCTCTCACTTCGCTCGTTTTCCGCCGCTCGCAACTTGCTCGCCCAACCAAAAATGGCAAGTTTTGGCCCATTTTTGGGCTGTTCTTGCGTGCTGCGGTGACTGTCGGGAGCGGAGCAAAACGACAGCCATCTCAGCACCCTAGAACCCCCCGGGTGGTACAGGGCTGGATGGGGCTTTCGTATAACTGGGACTGTGCTACCTCTCGCTTCGCTCATTGTCCGCCGCTCGCCGCTAGCTAGGTCAGCTAAAAATGGCTAGTTTGGCCCATTTTTTGGCTGTTTTGCCCTTTTTTTGGGCTGTTCTTGCGTGCCGTTGTGACTGTCGTGAACGAAGCAAAACGTCAGCCATCTCAACACCCTGGAATCCCCCTAGTGGCACAGGGCTGGATGCGGCTTTCGTATAGCAAGGATGGTGCTGCCTCTCTCTTCGCTCGTTGTCCGCTGCTCGTCGCTCGCTCGCTTAACCAAAAATGGCTTGTTTTGGCCCTTTTTGGGCCATTTTTGCATGTTTTGGGGCTGTTCTTGCGTGCAGCGACGACCATCGTGAGCGGAGCAAAAGGTCAGCCATTTCAGCACCCTAGAACCCCCCGGGTGGCACAGGGCTTGATGGTGCTTTCCTTTAGCAGGAATGGTGCTGCCTCTCACTTCGCTTGTTGTCCGCCGCTCGCAGCTCGTTCGCTCAACCAAAAATGGCCAGTTTTGGCCCTTTTTGGGCCGTTTTGGCCTGTTTTTGGGCTTTTCTTGCATGCCGCAGCGACTGTCATGAGCGGAGCAAAACGTCAACCATCTCAGCACCCTGGAACCCCCCGGGTTGCATAGAGCTGGATGGGGCTTTCGTATAGCAGGGACGGTACTGCCTCTTGCTTCGCTCGCTGTCCGTCGCTCGCCGCTCGTTCGCTCAGCAAAAAATGGCCAATTTTGGCCCGTTTTTGGGTCGTTTTAGCTTGTTTTTGGGTTGTTCTTGCGTGCTGCGGCAACCATCATGAGTAGATCAAAACGTCAGCCATCTCAGCACCCTGGAACCCCCAGGTTGCATAGGGCTAGATGGGGATTTCGTATAGAAGGGACAGTGCTACCTCTCGCTTCGCTCGCTGTATGCCGCTCGCCGCTAATTCGCTAAGCCAAAAATAGCCAGTTTTGGACAATTTTTGGGCCATTTTGGCTTGTTTTTGGGCTGTTCTTGCGTGTTGCGACAACCGTCATGAGCGGAGCAAAACGTTTGCCATCTCAGCACCCAGGAACCCCCCGAGTGGCACTGGGCTAGATGGGGCTTTCGTATAGCAGGGAAGGTGCTGTCTCTCGCTTCGCTCACTGTCCACCGCTTGTTCGCTCAGCCAAAAAGGCCAGTTTTGGCCCATTTTTGGGCCGTTTTGGCCTGTTTTTGGGCTTTTCTTGCGTGCCGCGGCTACCATCATGAGCGGAGCAAAACGTCAGCCATCTCAGCACCCTGGAACTCCCCGGGTGGCACAGGGCTGGATGGGACTTTCGTATAGCAGGGACAGTGCTGCCTCTCACTTCGCTCGCTGTCCGTCGCTCGCCGCTCGCTCGCATAGTCAAAAATGGCCAGTTTTGACTCGTTTTTGGGCCATTTTGGCCTGTTTTTGGGTTGTTCATGCATGCCGCAGCAACTGTCGTGAGCAGAGCAAAGCGTCAGCCATCTCAGTACGCTGGAACCCACCGGGTGGCACAGGGCTGGATGTGTTGAATCTCAGATTTTGATGATGAAACTAATTGATCGTGTTTAGATGTTTAACTGCATTTTGAGTGATGCAGGTCTACTCGATTAGGATTAGATAGTTGACGCAGGAGGAATTGATGTTACGCCGGAGGAGATCACGTCAGGATATTGGATGGCAGATGTCACGACCCGGGTCTGATGAGCTAACTGTCCAATAACTCCCATTTTGGTCCTTGCAACCACGGACCAAAATGCTTAAGCGGGACGTAACGTAGTACACTCATCAGGCCCTTATAAGCTAATCACACATATTCCCCACTTCCGATGTGGGACTAATGGGATATTACATTATCCCCAACTCAATTAGCTTGACGTCCTCGTCAAGGCCAGACATAACCCAGATCGAACCCTAGCATAGTGCATGTGAGGTTTAACTCAGTGGTGGCTCCACGCCGTGATGAGTTCTCGACTCCATCCACGGGTAGCCCTTTCCTACTCGAGCCCTCTCACCCTGCCCAAATGCTAGGTCGGCTCTGATACCAAATGTCACGACCGGGTCTGATGAGCTAACTGTCCAATAACTCCATTTTGGTCCTTGCAACCACGGACCAAAATGCTTAAGCGGGACGTAACGTAGTACACTCATCAGGCCCTTATAAGCTAATCACACACATTCCCCACTTCCGATGTGGGACTAATGGGATATTACATTATCCCCAACTCAATTAGCTTGACGTCCTCGTCAAGGCCAGACATAACCCAGATCGAACCCTAGCACAGTGCATGTGAGGTTTAACTCAGTGGTGGCTCCACGCCGTGATGAGTTCTCTGACTCCATCCACGGGTAGCCCTTTCCTACTCGAGCCCTCTCACCCTGCCCAAATGCTAGGTCGGCTCTGATACCAAATGTCACGACCCGGGTCTGATGAGCTAACTGTCCAATAACTCCATTTTGGTCCTTGCAACCACGGACCAAAATGCTTAAGCGGGACGTAACGTAGTACACTCATCAGGCCCTTATAAGCTAATCACACACATTCCCCACTTCCGATGTGGGACTAATGGGATATTACATTATCCCCAACTCAATTAGCTTGACGTCCTCGTCAAGGCCAGACATAACCCAGATCGAACCCTAGCACAGTGCATGTGAGGTTTAACTCAGTGGTGGCTCCACGCCGTGATGAGTTCTCTGACTCCATCCACGGGTAGCCCTTTCCTACTCGAGCCCTCTCACCCTGCCCAAATGCTAGGTCGGCTCTGATACCAAATGTCACGACCCGGGTCTGATGAGCTAACTGTCCAATAACTCCCTTTTTGGTCCTTGCAACCACGGACCAAAATGCTTAAGCGGGACGTAACGTAGTACACTCATCAGGCCCTTATAAGCTAATCACACACATTCCCCACTTCCGATGTGGGACTAATGGGATATTACATTATCCCCAACTCAATTAGCTTGACGTCCTCGTCAAGGCCAGACATAACCCAGATCGAACCCTAGCACAGTGCATGTGAGGTTTAACTCAGTGGTGGCTCCACGCCGTGATGAGTTCTCTGACTCCATCCACGGGTAGCCCTTTCCTACTCGAGCCCTCTCACCCTGCCCAAATGCTAGGTCGGCTCTGATACCAAATGTCACGACCCGGGTCTGATGAGCTAACTGTCCAATAACTCCATTTTGGTCCTTGCAACCACGGACCAAAATGCTTAAGCGGGACGTAACGTAGTACACTCATCAGGCCCTTATAAGCTAATCACACATATTCCCCACTTCCGATGTGGGACTAATGGGATATTACATTATCCCCAACTCAATTAGCTTGACGTCCTCGTCAAGGCCAGACATAACCCAGATCGAACCCTAGCACAGTGCATGTGAGGTTTAACTCAGTGGTGGCTCCACGCCTTGATGAGTTCTCTGACTCCATCCACGGGTAGACCTTTCCTACTCGAGCCCTCTCACCCTGCCCAAATGCTAGGTCGGCTCTGATACCAAATGTCACGACCCGGGTCTGATGAGCTAACTGTCCAATAACTCCATTTTGGTCCTTGCAACCACGGACCAAAATGCTTAAGCGGGACGTAACGTAGTACACTCATCAGGCCCTTATAAGCTAATCACACATATTCCCCACTTCCGATGTGGGACTAATGGGATATTACATTATCCCCAACTCAATTAGCTTGACGTCCTCGTCAAGGCCAGACATAACCCAGATCGAACCCTAGCACAGTGCATGTGAGGTTTAACTCAGTGGTGGCTCCACGCCGTGATGAGTTCTCTGACTCCATCCACGGGTAGCCCTTTCCTACTCGAGCCCTCTCACCCTGCCCAAATGCTAGGTCGGCTCTGATACCAAATGTCACGACCCGGGTCTGATGAGCTAACTGTCCAATAACTCTCATTTTGGTCCTTGCAACCACGGACCAAAATGCTTAAGCGGGACGTAACGTAGTACACTCATCAGGCCCTTATAAGCTAATCACACATATTCCCCACTTCCGATGTGGGACTAATGGGATATTACAATTCTTCAAGAATATCCGCCTCTGCGTCCTCTTGCCCCGTGCTAAGGCCTTCTGATCCCAACTTCGCCTCCGCAAATTGAGTCGCCTTAGTTCCTCCATCAAATGCTCCTCCGAGATAAGGTGCATGTGCCCCGAAGCTCCCTTCGTCTTTGGCACCATGCAAGATGAGTCCGCTGCATCAGAATGAAGGACCCATGGAACAACATGATCTTACTCTTGCCTCTGCAAGAGTTCATGTCCTTGACCTCTGTCTAAGGAAAGCACTGTGCTTCTGCTCTATGTTCCAACTTTTTATGCTGGCTCCCTTCAAGCGGCTTGGGTACTTCACCAAGTTACACCCAAGTTGCTCCGCTCCTCGCTTTTGCATTGAGTTGATGGTGGCCCTCGCGCCCACCATTCCACGGGTCAGCCCTCCCTTGAGTCCGATCTCCGTATCGACTCCAAGTGTGCCTTCATTTGTGTTGCCTTGGGTCACTCCCCCACTTGATCTCGCAATGCATCCACCAATGCATTCTCTCAAGCGAGATCATGCGACGACTCCTCGTCGCTTGCTCAGCCCATTGAGCTTCGTGGAGTTGTTGTTTGTTGAGGTACTCCTCCTCAACTTGTGAGGTCCGTCCCACATGATTCTCCCTCTGGAGAGCCGGGACTTATCCCTCCTGGATAACTGTCCCATTGGAGCAACATCTCTCTTCGTTTCGGAGACCACCATCCCCTTGGACTACTCCGATCTACTGAACAAACTGTGCATTGTTCTGCCTCCTGCAAACACACTTGCTAGATTGCGACTCCACGTCAATACAACCCCCGCTGCACCCCTCAAGGCCTAGCAACATGCTGAACTAGTTGCACCATTCAGCCTCCTACGGATGTATCCTTTGCATGCCGAAGAGAAAGTTTCAATGCTCCATGGCGCCGAGTTTCGGTCGCCTTGGGATGGCCACGAACATTCCGTCGTCCGCATACAAGCCCATGTATGAGTACCAAATTCTTCGAGCTAGCAATTCCCCTCACCTCTGTGAGCTTTTGCATAACTCTTTTGGTCGTTGAGCAACTCATTCCACCTTGGATGGTCTCATCCTTTACCAAGCACCTCGCTTGCCTTGAGCACCATCAAGTATAGTTGTCAACGTTGAGCCGTAGCTCAAACTCAGCCATCCCAACCTTTGTGCGCTTCACATTCTTCCAAGCTTGTCTGTTCTCGTGGTGCCTCTTGCGCGAAGGGTTGGCCATTCCTCTGAATGCCAATCTCAGATGCCCGCTCCTCTGAGCGACTCCTCTTCCCTACATCTCCATGCCCGTTTTCCCCCAAACGGTCGCGCGTGTGCTGACTGCCCTCAACGCAGCCCCGCTAGGTCCCCCACGTTTGCATGCTAAGTGTTTCTATGAGTGCTTGTCCCGCTCTGATACCATCTGTCACGGACTTAGCTGGTTTTGCCTAAGTCGTGCGGCACCCTTGCGTGTCCGTCCGCAAAGGTCAGCCTCCCCGAAGCCTCCCATGGTCCCTTAGGTCCCACAAAAGAGAGAACAGGACAGAGAAAAGGCCTCACTCGGGATCCACAAGCAAACATCTCCGAAAAACACTTTATAGACAATGCAAATTACAAACAGACTTTACAAGCTCTGAACAGTTGCACAACAAAGGGTAAAATGGTCCATTACAGACCGAAAATCTCTCACACGTGTCCACATGACACAACCTTTATTTACAAGCCTAAAGCGGCCACCGACCCAACTAAAATGGGACTATCAAGCCTTCGGCCGTCCCCCTACATGCTGTACAATGCATGAACATACCAAAAGACACGGACATACATAAGCATTACATCAAACACCCTGTTTAGAAGTTTGTCCGTGACAGAACGCAGCTTTTGTTTTTAAATCTCTGAAAGATTTCCACTGCACTAATTGACCCCCCCCCCCCTCTTAGTGCTCTAGATCCTAACAGGATGGGGCGTTCATATAGCAGGGACTGTGCTGCCTCTCTCGCTTCTGTCCGCTGCCGCCGCCCGGCTTGCCAGCAAAAAAATGGCCAGTTTTGGCCAGTTTTTTTGAGGCAGTTCTTGCGTGCCGCGAACGAACGCGTGAGCGGAGCAAAACGTCAGCCATCTCAGCACCCTGGAACCCCCCGGGTGGCACATGGCTGGAAGGGGCGTTCTTATAGCAGGGACGGTGCTGCCTCTCGCTTCGCTCGTTGTCCGCAGCTCGCCGCTCGCTCGCTCAGCCAAAAATGGCCAGTTTTGGCCCGTTTTTGGCCAGTTTTGGCCAGTTTTTGGGCAATTCTTGCGTGCCGTGGCAAACGACATGAGCGGAGCAAAACGTCAGCCATCTCAGCACCCTGGAACCCCCCGGGTGGCACAGGGCAGGATGGGGCATTCGTATAGCAGGGACGGTGCTTCCTCTCGCTTCGCTCGCTGACCGCCCCTCGCCGCTCGCTCGCTCAGCCAAAAATGGCCAGTTTTGGCCCATTATTGGGCTGTTTTGGCCAGTTTTTGGGCAGTTCTTACGTGCCGCGGCGAACGACATGAGCGGAGCAAAACTGCTAGTCATAGGTGCCCAGTAAGTCAATCACGTGAGTGATGGCACGTGTGACTTGATACAGAATCTTTTTGCTTATTATATTTTGGCGTATATCACTTTATAACTATTGCATAAATGCATATATATATATTGTGATGTCCTTGGATTTGTGCAATGGGAATCGGATCGTGATGAGATCACGATAATGAGATCGATTCACCTTTAAACACATATCCTAAATAATCCCGGTCATAGGTTACTCGAGAGGGACATCGTGATAACCGGATAGACTGGTGTCTGTGTATACCGTCCATATGATGGATGCAGCTGGTCTCATAGCTGCTCGTGTAGGGACACTAGGGATACAGTACAGGTGCTCATTGGAGAATGAGTTCACTGATTGATCCGCTTACGGAATGCTGGATGGTTGATGATGCCTTATTGTCAGACAACGATTCCGTAGTCCTAGTGGTGTATCTGGTCCTTAGACTTGAGACACTAAGGATGTCCTGTATGAGTGCTCCACTCTTTGATACAGACTTATAGATTTGGCTGTCCCAGATCTAGTACAGCTGGTCATTGGGAGTGGTAGTCGACCTTTTAGGCTATTATTGAGTGTCGATAGAGGATCATCCACTCTCGGCGTCATGAGAGGAATATCCCATGTGTTCTTGCTCGGACAAATCCCTGGCCAGGGTCATTCGGGTTGAGAGAGAAAGAGTTCTCCCGAGAATCCGATTAGAGCGAGACTTCAGTAGAAACCGTATGGGTCCGACAACACCATGCTTCGATATACGGTCTCTGGGGATATTAGATAGATGAGGGACTATAGGTACATGGTAATCGAGGACGACACAGGTCCAATGGATTGGATTCCCCAGATCGTGCAGGGGACTACTGGCGTAGTGGCCTAGTACGTCCGTAGTCGATGAGTCGAGTGAATTATTACAGAGATAATAATTCACCGAGTTAGAAAAGAGTTCTGACAGGTATGACTCACGGCCGTTCGATATTGGGCCTAGAGGGTCACACACATATGGTAGGCATTTCGATGAGTAGAGGTTGGATATAAGATATCCGGCCAGAGCCCCCCTTGTCTTATTGGATGCAGATCCAATACCCACTAGGGAAGGACCCATTAGGGTTTGACACGGGATCTCTATAAATAGGAGGGATTCACAGCCTCATAGGCTAGAGTCTTTGCTTGCCTTTCCTATTCTCCTCTCCTCTCCACCTCGTGAGGCCTGGAGTTTTGAGGAGGGTCGTCGCAACCCTGCTGTGTGGATCACCGCTAGAGAGGAGGACGCTTGACATCCTTCACCCTCTCCTAAGGATCTGCAAGGAAACAGGGATATACGATCTCCCTAGGTAACACAATCTCTATACGCAGTTTTGTGTTTTGCAGATTTTTGCGCACCAATCTTCGCACGACGACGAACATCTTTTTGGGAATCGGGGATTTTTTGTTTTCTTGTTCTTCCACTGCGCATATGATGTCGCCCCCCCTGATTTCCCAACAGTGGTATCAGAGCCAGGTTGTTCGTGCGAATGATTGGTTTTGAACTGCGTGTCTTGTGTTTAGAAAGAATATTGATGTCAAAATCGTTGACGCAAAAGCGAGGAAGGGCAGCAACAGTTGCTGTCCTCGATCTGCAGGCCTGCAGCCACCTGCAGCAGCAGCCGCGAGTCGCAGCCAGGCACCACAGCCCGGCGCGCGATAAGATGCTGTGGCTGCAGCAGCCGGCCGGGCGGTCTGTTTGCAGCAGGCTTGCTAGCCGGGCTGGAAGCCCACGGGCAGAAGCCCGAGGCGGCGGCGGCGGCTACCGCCGCCAAGGGAGCGGCACCTGCCGCCTGCCAGGCAACGGCGCCGCCGCCGCCAAGAAGGGGAGCGGCCCGCCGCCGGGGCAGGCGCGCCTGCCGAAGGAAGTGGCGCCTGCCGCCGCAGGGGGCGACGCCGACGCCTGCCGCACCTGCTCCCGCGGGCTTAAACCCCCCCACGCTGGCGGCCGCCTGGCGGACAGCACCGCCGAGGCAGCGCCCAGCGGTGGCGCCCACATGCAGCGCAACAGCCCCGTGGTGCGTGCAGCCGCCACCAGCGGGGGGCCCCCCCCGCCAAGACAGCCCGCCAGCCAGTGGCAGCGCAGCGGGCAGCAATAAAGGGCATTAGGGTTTTCCGGGAAAAAGACAATTTTGCCCCTCGGAATTTGAGAAATTCCAGTTTCTGTCTTTTGTCAAAATTACGAAAATACCCATTAGGAATTGAAAAATTTCCTACATGTCCCTGATTTCAGAAAAATATTAATTAATTAAAAGGTTTAGTTAATTATTATTTTTATTATTATCTAGTAGTCCTACATGATGATGATTATTTATACATGTGATGTATGATGTGTGGACGGATGATCATGGACCGTGTGATGTGTGTACTTGTGATTATTATTATTGAGGTCTGCGAACCTCCATTATATTTCTCGTTTATTGTCGAGCCTGCGTGCCTATGATTAAGTTGTAATCACATGAGGAGGCGCAGCGGGAGCGTGGATGCGATAGCAGGACCTACGAGACGGACGATCGTGATACATGGAGATGCATCAATATGTCGATGGAACCGACGAGGACGAGATGGACGATCACAAGGGCATGGAGATGCACCGTTGCACACATAGATCTTGATGTGAGTGATTAGGCCCCTCGGGCCCGGGCCTAATCATATTAGGGTCGTGGTCCATGATCATCGATGTGATTGCTTATACACATACTAGATATGTATATATATTTTTGCATGCGATGTAGATATATATTAAATATGTATATGTGTGACATGTCATATTAGGAGACCAAATTATAGAAACATCTCTCGATAATATTAAGTCGGTAAACCGTGAGGCAATTAGATTGACCCACGTGGCCTTCCATCGTTATGAGTAGGAACCGATTCCCGTGTAGGTTGAGTTGGTCGAGTCCCTCGAGACTCACCTATATCGCGATTCGCTATCTTGCTTACGACATAGAGATGTCACCGGTGACCTGAGGACATGGTATGCTTGGTCGAGTCCCTCGAGGGTATATCATCAAATCAGACTCATCTTGTAACGAAGGTGTTGACTTAACCGAGCATCATGGTTGGTCGAGTCCCTCGAGGCCATGGTGATTCGGAGGTCAAAACAGGACGGAATCACAAGGAGTTGTGATCGGCAAGAGTTGCCTACCTTTTAGGCTTAGTGTGATTGGTCGAGTCCCTCGAGGTTACACTAAGACGCTGATTGGATCCTGATCCCCACTAGAAGTCTGCTGGAGACTTCCGTTTCACGTCTTTGAGGGTGTCGCGTGACTCGTTAGTAAAATAGTGGGGAGCATTAAGATATAGAAGTCCATATCTTGATAGTTTATTTCTTGCAAAATCTGTATGTTATTCATTTCTGCTACATCTTTATTTTCAGAAAATGTCACTTTCAAATCCCTTTACGTGGCATACTTGATGTCAACCGCCTTATCGGGTCCAAATTATACGGATTGGCTCCATAACTTGAGAATTGTTCTCACAGCGGAGAAAAAATCGTACGTCCTTGATACAGTGATGCCTACGCCCAAGAAGGGGCAAGCGAGGATGAGATCGCTTCGCTTCGTGGAAGTAAATTGATGACTCCACTCTTGCTCAGTGTTATATGTTGGGCTCTATGACTCCAGAGTTACAGAGACAACATGAAAAGATGGATGCCAGATCCATTCTCCTACATGTCCTAAAATTGTTTGAGGAACAGGAAGGACTCAACGATATGAGATATCTAAGAGCCTTTTCCGCTAGGATGACTGAGGGGACACCGTTCAAACCATGTCCCAAAGATGATTGAGTGGATAGAGAAACTAACAGTGTCTAGGAATGATCCTAGAGGATAACTTGTGTGTGGACATTGTGCTTCAGTCCCTACCAGATTCCTTTTCACAGTTCATAATGAATTTTAATATGAACAAGCTTGAGGTGACTCTCCCAGAGCTCCTCAATATGTTGAGGGAGGCAGAGAGTACTATTAAGAAAGAGAAGCCAGTTCTCTCTACACCGGTGAGACCAGAAAAAAAAAGGAAAGCGAAAAGGTCCCTTAAAACGGAAAGGGCAAGGGCAAACAAGGTAAAGCAAAGGTTGCTAAGAAAGACCCAGCAAAGGACAAAGGCTAGTGCTTCCACTGTGGTAAAGATGGGCATTGGAAGAGAAACTGCAAAGAGTACCTTGCAGAAAGGGCGAAACAAAAGCTTGATGAAGCTTCAGGTACATTCATGATCAGTCTCCATTTGTCGGAATCTTATGATAACACATGGGTATTGGATACCGGTAGTGCTTATCATATATGCAATTCGTTGCAGGTTCCGGCAAGACCTAGGAGACTACTGAGAGGCGAGATGGACCTCAAGATGGGTAATGGAGCAAAAGTTGTTGATTAGCTTTTTTTGGCGAGGGTCGCCCTACATCCGCCTAGTGGAGCTTTTATTGCATTAGATGCATGTTATTTTGTTCCTTCTATTATCAAAAACATTATCTCCATTTCATGTTTAACAGTTAGTGGATATAAATTTGTTTTTGAGAACAATGGTTGTTCGATATTATTAGATGATAAGATCATCATGAAAGGAACATTGCATAATGGTTTATTTATGTTAGACACCACTCCATATATCATGAATGTAAATGTGTCCAAAAGGAAACGAGATGAGTTGAACAGTGCATACCTGTGGCATTATAGGCTAGGTCACATCCATGAAAGAAGGATTCAAAAGTTGCTAAATGATGGATATCTAGATCCATTCGACTATGTGTCATATGCAACTTGTGAGCTTTGCATTCGTGGAAAACTGACCAAATCTCCATTTAGTAGAACTGGAGAGAGAGCCAATGAGTTGTTGGAACTCATACATAGTGATATATGTGGACCCATGTCAACTCATGCCATTAGAGGTTACTCCTACTTCATTACATTTACTGATGATTTCTCAAGGTATGGATATGTGTACTTAATGAAGTACAAGTCTGAGGCCTTTGAGAAATTCAGAGAATATAAGAATGAGGTGGAGAACCAGACTGGAAAGAGTATCAAAACTCTTCGATCAGATCGAGGAGGTGAATACTTAAGTACAGAGTTTACTCAGTTCCTCAAGGACCATGGGATATTATCCCAATGGACACCTCCTTATACACCTCAGCTCAATGGTGTCTCTGAAAGGAGAAATCGTACATTATTAGATATGGTACGGTCCATGATGAGTTTTGCTGACCTACCCATCTCATTCTGGGGATATGCCCTAGAAACCGCAGCTTACCTTCTGAACAGAGTTCCAACTAAGTCGGTAGTGTCTACACCATATGAGATATGGAAAGGGAAGAAGCCTGATCTTAAGGTTGTTAAGATCTGGGGCTGCCCTGCCCATGTTAGAAGACACAACCCCATAGGAGTTAGAATCAAGGACAGAGCGATGCAAATTTGTGGGATACCCCAAGGAAACTTGTGGGTATTATTTCTATCATCTCGAGGACCAAAAGGTCTTTGTAGAAGAAGAGAGCAGTGTTCCTTGAGAAGGAACACATTCTTGACGGAGATAGTGGGAGAATGATAGAATTGAGCCGAGGTTAGAGAACCAAGCTCAAGCACCACTCTACAGCCCGAAATCCTGTTCAGGTACCTAATACACAAGTATCAACTTTACGTGGGGTCTGATAGAGTATCCCATCCTCCCGAGATATATGTGAGACATATTAGAGCAGAGGATGTAGAGGATATTGATCCTCAGGACCCACGAGGAGGCTATTATGAGTATAGACTCCGGGAAGTGGAAAGAAGCCATGAATTCTGAGATGGATTCTATGTACTCCAATAAGGTTTGGAACCTAGTTGATGCTTGAGAAGGTATTGTACCCATCGGTTTGCAAGTGGATCTTTAAGAAAAAAGATCGAGTAGATGGAAAGGTAGAGACCTATAAAGCAAGGCTAGTGGCTAAGGGGTATCGTCAAAGGCAAGGTGTTGACTACGACGAAACTTTCTCACCAGAGCAATGCTAAAATCCATCAGAATTCTATTGGCTATTGCAGCACACTATGATTATGAGATCCGCAGATGGATGTGAAAACCGCGATTCCTTAACGGAACCTCGAGGAGGAGGTGTATATGATGCAACCCTGAGAGGGATTCGTGTCCAAGAACTGCCAGAGATAAGGTGTGTAGGTTGCTTAGATCCATTTATGGACTAAAAAAGCTTCCTCAAGTTGGAACATAAGATTTGATGAGGTAATCAGATCTTATGACTTCGTTAAGAACGAAGATGAGCCTTGTGTATACAGAAAGGTAAGTGGGAGCGCCATCACCTTTTTGGTGTTATATGTGGATGACATCCTCATCATTGGGAATGACATAGGAATGCTATCCACAGTAAAGGCTTGGTTATCTAGACACTTCTCCATGAAGGACTTAGGGGAAGTATCTTATATCTTGGGGATTAGAATCTATAGAGATAGATCCAAGAGGATGCTTGGCTTGTCCCAGTCTAGGTACATAAAAACTATTGTCAAAAGGTTTGGCATGGAAAATTCCAAGAGAGGTCTCATACCGATGAGACATGGGATATCGCTTTCTACGAGTATGTCCCCAAAGACTCCGGAAGAATGGGCGAACATAGATATGATACCTTATGCCTCAGCAATAGGGTCTATCATGTATGCCATGCTATGTACTAGGCCTGATATAGCGCATGCTCTGAGTGTCACGAGCAGGTATCAGGCGGATCCAGGCTTGGAGCACTAGAAAGCAATAAAGTGTATCCTTAAGTACTTGAGAAGGACTAAGGATCTTTTACTAGTATATGGAGGTAATAGCCTTAAGGTTGAAGGCTACACTGACTCAAGTTTTCAGTCTGATGTCGATGATAGCAAGTCGAATTCAGGGTATGTGTACACCTTGAATGGAGGAGCAGTGTGCTGGAAGAGTTCCAAGCAAGATACCACTGCTGACTCGACCACAAAGGCGGAGTACATTGCTGCATCAGATGCAGCAAAGGAGGGAGTCTGGGTGAAGAAGTTCATCACAGATTTGGGAGTCGATATAGATAGCGACAAGTCGACTTCCTTATATTGCGACAACTATGGGGTGATTACTCAAATAAGGGAACCCAGTTCTCATCAGAAGTGTTCTGAGGAGGTTCTAGCTTATAAGAGAGATCGTGACCCGAGGAGATGTAGCAGTGGAAAGAGTTCCATCCGAAGATAACCTTGCAGATCCACTGACAAAGCCGTTGTCTCATTTTGTCTTTGAGCGTCACAGGGGTCTGATGGGGATCAGACACATAGGTGATTGGCTTTAGGTCAAGTGGGAGATTGCTAGTCATAGGTGCCCAGAAAGTCAATCACGTGAGTGATGGCACGTGTGACTTGATACAGAATCTTTTTGCTTATTATATTTTGGTGTATATCACTTTATAACTATTGCATAAATGCATATATATATATTGTGATGTCCTTGGATTTGTGCAATGGGAATCGGATCGTGATGAGATCACGATAATGAGATCGATTCACCTTTAAACACATATCCTAAATAATCCCGGTCATAGGTTACTCGAGAGGGACATCGTGATAACCGGATAGACTGGTGTGCTGTATACCCGTCCATATGATGGATGCAGCTGGTCTCATAGCTGCTCGTGTAGGGACACTAGGGATACAGTACAGGTGCTCATTGGAGAATGAGTTCACTGATTGATCCGCTTACGGAATGCTGGATGGTTGATGATGCCTTATTGTCAGACAACGATTCCGTAGTCCTAGTGGTGTATCTGGTCCTTAGACTTGAGACACCAAGGATGTCCTATATGAGTGCTCCACTCTTTGATACCAGACTTATAGGTTTGGCTGTCCCAGATCTAGTACAGCTGGTCATTGGGAGTGGTAGTCGACCTTACGAGGGCTATTGAGTGTCGATAGAGGATCATCCACTCTCGGCGTCATGAGAGGAATATCCCATGTGTTCTTGCTCAGACAAATCCCTGGCCAGGGTCATTCGGGTTGAGAGAGAAAGAGTTCTCCGGGAGAATCCGATTAGAGCGAGACTCGAGTAGAAACCGTATGGGTCTGACAACACCATGCTCGATATACGGTCTCTGGGATATTAGATAGATGAGGGACTATAGGTACATGGTAACTGAGGACAGACAGGTCCAATGGATTGGATTCCCCTGTATCGTCTGGGGACTACGGCGTAGTGGCCTAGTACGTCCGTAGTCGATGAGTCGAGTGAATTATTACAGAGATAATAATTCACTGAGTTAGAAGGAGTTCTGACAGGTATGACTCACGGCCAGCTCGATATTGGGCCTAGAGGGTCACACACATATGGTAGGCATTGCGATGAGTAGAGGTTCGGATATAAGATATCCGACGGAGCCCTTGTCTTATTGGATGCAGATCCAATACCCACTAGGGAAGGACCCATTAGGGTTTGACACGGGATCTCTATAAATAGGAGGGATTCACAGCCTCATAGGCTAGAGTCTTTGCTTGCCTTTCCTATTCTCCTCTCCCTCTCCACCTCAAAGGCCTGGAGTTTTGAGGAGGGTCGTCGCAACCCTGCTGTGTGGATCACCGCTAGAGAGGAGGACGCTTGACCTCCTTCACCCTCTCCTAAGGATCTGCAAGGAAACAAGGATATACGATCTCCCTAGGTAACACAATCTCTATACGCAGTTTTGTGTTTTGCGGATTTTTGTGCACCAATCTTCGCACGACGACGAACATCTTTTTGGGAATCGGGGATTTTTTGTTTTCTTGTTCTTCCGCTGCGCATATGATGTCGCCCCCCCCTGATTTCCCAACAAAAACGTCATCCATCTCAGCACCATCGAACCCCCAGGGTGGCACAGGGCTGGATGGGGCGTTCGTATAGCAGGGACGGTGCTGCCTCTCGCTTCGCTCGTTGTCCGCCGCTCGCCGCTCGCTTACTCATCCAAAAATGGCCAGTTTTGGCCCGTTTTTGGACAGTTTTGGCCAGTTTTTAGGCAGTTCTTGCATGCCGCGGCGAACGACGTGAGCAGAGCAAAACGTCAGCCATCTTAGCACCCTGGAACGATGGGCCGTTCGTATAGCAGGGACGGTGCTGCCTCTCGCTTCGCTCGCTGTCCGTCGCTCGGTCGCATAGCCAAAAATGGCCGTTTTTGGCCAGTTTTGGCCAGTTTTTGGGCAGTTCTTGCGTGCCACGGCGAACGACATGAGCGGAGCAAAACGTCAGCCATCTCAGCACCCTGGAAACCCCCGGGTGGCACAGGGCTGGATGGGGCGTTCGTATAGCAGGGACAGTGCTGCCTCTCGCTTCGCTCGCAGTCCGCTGCTCGCGGCTCGCTCGCTCAGCCAAAAATGGCCAGTTTTGGCCCATTTCTGGGCCGTTTTGGCCAATTTTTGGGCAGTTCTTGCGTGTTGCGGCGAACGACGTGAGCGAAGCAAAACGTCAGCCAAAAATGGCCAGTTTTGGTCTGTTTTTGGCCTGTTTATGGGCCGTTTTTTTTTTGGTAAGTAAAAGTAAATTGATTATGTGTAAAGTTTCTACAAATAGCTTTATCTATACAAGTCATAGACAAAGCCATGTAACTCATAGAGTGCGAATGCGATAGTTATGACTACACATGTTGTAGATTATAAATCCTAATTATAATCAAAATAGAAAATGTTTATCCAGATATATCAAAATTTGGCATCATTCCCAAGATCTTTAGCTAATAGCAAAATTAAAATTGATAAAAATATATTTTTCTCTTTGGGTAAAGTGCTCCGTTTTGAGATCTTGCTCCATACAGGATCTTGAGTCTCTAATAATCTCTTTCAATAGCTGTGCATTGTTTGTGTGTTGACATTTAAAGATTCTGTTACATCTCTCCTTCCACATCCACCAAATATAAGCATCTGAAAGTAACCTTTGCCAGTTGTGTGAGAGGCCCTTTTCTTGAGAAACATTGCATGAGTTCGCCTAGTTCTTGGTGCAAGTTTGGTTCTGGGCAGTCTATTGAGTTCAAATCGCTGGAGAATCTCCTTCCATATCCATTTTGTATAATCACAAGCAAAATAAAGGTGGTCAACAGTTTCTTCTTGTTGCATACAAAGGGAGCATCGGGTTAACATGATAGATACCTCTTCTTTTCATATTGTCTATTGTAGGTAGTTTATTGAGAAGGGCCTGCCATTAACATAAGGAATGTCTTTGTGATCCCTACGATCCCATGTCCAACTGCTTGGGACCCACTTGTTATTTCTTTGCCTAATTTGATTCCATGCAGATGTGGCACTAAATTTGCCATTGTCATGAGGCCAAATAAGTTTATCTGAAGAGTTGTTCGTGATTGGAATAACTATAATAGTCGGCCAAAGTGATAACATTTCTCGGAGAAATAGGATTAGGAGACACCAGGTACACCGTTAGCAATGAACTCAGAAACCTTTCAATCTTTGGGAGCCCCGAGATCTTTTCAGATTCTGTCACCATATAATTGAAATATACTCTTCCCATTCACCCAAGGATCGTACCACATATTAGTACTAGTTCCAGAAGAGATTGCATAGGAAATATGTTTGATTAGCCAATTCCTTGCCTTTAAAATTCCTTTCCAAGCTGCAGAGTGGTATGTTCTTGTTGAAATTTCCCAGATTGATTGATTCTTTTGAAAGATACCTAGCAGAAACCCAATGTGACCATAAGGAACATTTGTTTTGCAAAAAGATCCCACAATTGCTGCACTGCATATGCTTGATTCCAATCTCTAGTATTTCTCAAGTTTAGACCCCCTTCATCTTTTTCGGTTTGCAAATGCTATCCCAATTTACCATATGCATTGCCTTATCATTTGTGCCATTCCGAAGAAGTTCATTAATAACCGTTCAATATCTTGGAGAAGTCCAGCAGGTAGAAGAAATGCATTACACCAATATATAGAGTAGGAGTGCAATACCCGAACGGATGAGTTCGAAGTCGTGTGCAATCCTGGAAGAGTTCGAAGTCGTCCCTGCTTTTGATAGAAACCTATTTTTCCAAGAAGAAATTCTATTCTTTATTTTTTTTTTGCAGATAGGCTGACAGTGGGTTTTGTGAATGCTTGTGGATATGAGCGGAGACCCAAATAAGGAACTGGCAAGCTTCCCTCACTAACCCCCAAAGTTTGTGCAATAAAGACATTATCCTCAACGTAAGGGCTCATATATACTTTACTTTTCGCATGATTTAACTGAAGTCCAGAAACCATACCAAAGTCGTTCATAATAGTAGCCAGGTTCTTTACTGAAGTTGGTTCATTTTGGAGAAAGATAAGTAAGTCATCTGCAAATGTTATATGTGATATATGAACAGAACCAGCAATGGGTACCTTAATGCTGCCATTTAAGACTGTGTGTTCCAACATACAGCTAAGTCCTTCCATCGCAATAGTAAAAAGATACGGAAAGAGTGGATCTCCTTGTCGGATGCAATTCGTGCTCCCAAAAAAACCAATTGTTGAGCCATTAAAGAGTATCAAAAACTTTGGAGTTTCCAGGCAAGATTGAATCCAATTAACCCATTGCTGTGGGAAGTTCATATCGAGGAGCATCTTATAGATAAACTTCCTATTAACTGAATCGAAGGCTTTCCGTAAATCAGCTTTAAAACATATTTTTGTCCCTCTTGCTTTTGAATGTAAATCTTTGACCAAGTCATTAGCAAGCAAAATGTTATGATGTATACTTCTCCCTTTGATGAAAGCAGCTTGGTTTGGGCTAATGATCTTGTGTATTACCTTTTGCATTCTATTTGCCAATACTTTGGAGATGATCTTGTAAATAAAGTTGCATAATGATATGGGTCGATAGTTCTCTAGTGAATCAGCCCCTGCATTCTTCGGAATTAAGGAAATAAAAGTGCAATTCATCTCTCTAAGAATATGACCTGAAGAGAAAAAATGTTGGCAAGCCTTGATCACATCATTTCCAATAATTGACCAAGCAGTTTGGTAAAATTCAGCTGGAAATCCATCTGGACCTGGGCTTTTGTGCTTTGGTGACTTAAAGACAACACATACAATTTCGTCATCTGTAATTGGGGCATTGAGGATTGAAATAGCTTCCGAATCAAGTTTTCTAGTCGGCTCCACATGAATGTTATTAGGTTTCCCAGCTTGATTGAGTAAGGAATAAAAAAATTGCTCTGTGTGTGCTTTAACCTCATCCAACTTCTCAATAAGATTATCATCTTTGTCTCTGCATTTGCTGATATGGTTAATAGCCCTTCGAGTAGCAATTGAAGCATAGAAAAATTTTGTATTGGAATCTCCTAGCGTGATCCAATGTTGTCGAGACTTCTGCTTTGCATAACTTTCCTCCTGTTTTAAGGCTTGCATGAAGTTATTTCTGGCTTCTGCCTCTTTGTAGATAATATTTTCATCATTTGGCTGAAGTTGCAGCTCATGTTGCAAAGACATTAGTTCCTTTCTGCAAAGTTGAACTCTGGTGTTAATATTGCCAAAGGTATTTGTATTCCACTCCTTTAGTGCTGCTTTACAGGCTTTGAGCTTTTGACATAAGATATAAGGGGGGGATCCATGTACATTAACATTCCAAGCAGATCTGATAACATCAAGAAATTGAGGATGAGTACTCCACATGTTAAAGAATCTAAACGGTTTCTTGCCTCTTGGTGTCGCTTTTTCTGCGTGTATATACATTAAAGAATGGTCAGAAAACAAAGGAGCACCATACTCAAGAAGTGAATCTGGGTAAACTGTTAACCATTCATGATTAATCAAACACTTATCAAGTCGAGCCATTATTTTTCTGTTAGCAGCACCTTGATTACTCCAGGAGAGCCAATTACCCACAGATTTCATATCAAACAATGCTGCAGTGTCAATGTAATCATTGAACTTTTGAAGCTGGCTTTCTGAAAGTTGTCTACCACCCTGTTTTTCATTTGTGTACCGAACAGTATTAAAGTCTCCAAGAACAATCCAAGGTACATTGAGACAGCCATTTACAATATTAGTCAGGTCAGACCAAAGAGTATTTCTTTCTTGCATACTGTTTGAAGCATATATACTAGTGAAATTGAATTGACAGCCATTCTTTTTATCCTCTACCTTAAGATGAATGAATTGATCAGTAGCAGAAATAAACCAAGCATTAATAGAGTTAGGATGCCATAAGACCCATATTCTACCAAAAGTGTCATTTGAATCATTGGTAAACAGTTCTCAAGTCCGCCATATTAAATTCTTTTTTTGAGCTTGAACGCCACATTGTTTTATTTTTGTTTCCCACTAGAATAACAATATCACATCTTGGCAGACTTGATTATTCTATTGAGCTCCGACATTTCTCCGGCTTATTAAGTCCATGAACATTCCAGCATGTTATCTTCATTAGTAAAAGATAGTAAGGTATTCATCCCTATTTACTTTGGATGGATTGTACCATCCATTTTTTTATCTTTCGGTTTTGTATTTTCCTCCCTTTAATATCCTTACCTTTTATGGCTTTATTCCTATATTTATCCACTTCATCTACAGCTTGCAGATTTTTAAACTTTAAAATACCTTGAGTCATGTGGTCTTGATTGGCAGGGTTTGTTGAAGCTCGATAAGATTATTGCATCACAATATCCTGGATAGTACTTGTTGGAGCAGTCTGGCTAGAGAGGTTTGTTGGAGCATGAGTTTGTTGAGACAGAATATCCTTGTTGGCAATGTTTGTTGTGGCCTGAGTTTGTTGAGGAATAATATCCTTGCTAGCTTAGATTTGCTTGGACCTGAGTTCGTTGAGTTAGTGTGGATGGATCCGATGATATTGGAAGAGATGAAGTTCCCCCACTTATGTTTCTCCCCCCCACTAGTACCATGGGAAACCTCTGTTGTGGAAGGCTCTGACATTATAGGTAACGATAAAGTTTTGGAATTGTCCTTCTGTCCGCGGTGCTTTCCTTGCGAGTCGGAATGCTCAATAGTTTTTGCCACCATCGGTGCTGCTGCCATTAGAGAAGAATCACTTTGTTGCTGAGGGGCTTGACGTGGTCGATAGACCTTTGTGGTTGGATTTGGGGTTTGCTGACAAGCTCCATTTGGATGACCAAAAGATAAGCAACGCTGACATCGTTGTGGCTTCTAGGAATATGAGACATGTACCT
>LS990920.1:21004895-21022395 GCA_900464855.2 Musa schizocarpa
ATCTCCCTAAGGCGATCTAACTCCTGAAGCGTCGGCTTTCTCCCACGAGCGAAGGGCGACGACACTGTAGAGGTGATCAGATCAACCAAGGACGACAGTACTGTAGCGGCGGCGACGATACTGTAGCCGCAACCATAAATCCCTAGGGTGACGGTACCATAGCGGCGATCTAATATACTGCAGCGGTGGCTTTTCCCAATGGCATCGTTTCTGTAGCGGCGACCAGAGGGATCAAACATGGCAGCGATGGCCCTTAGGGCTGGCGATGGTGGCGAGAGGGTTGAAACGATGGCAAGGCTCCCTACCGCTACCCCCCAAGTTGCTCTTCCAACATATCTTTTCCAGAGAGAAACTCCTTTGACCAACCAGCATCGAAGCAAGTCGCGCTCTAGATCGCGACAGCCTGCTCTCATTTCCAGCGATCCTCGGCCTTGGACTAGCCTCTTCAAGGCTCCGGTTGGAAGTCCAGATCTAAGCTTGGAATTCTTTACTCCAGAAGTTCAGGCTGATAAGAAGATTGCTGATATCTGAGACTGTTGATTCAGCAGAGCTTATTGAGACATGGTCTATGGCGATTGTTGGCTATGTGGTAGGTCTCAAAACATCTTATTTCCCACTATCCTCATTTATCAAAACTTCGATGAATAATATCGTCATTTGATCTTCATATGCTGGAGAACGGATTCTTTGTTTGCAAGCTATACTCTGAAGAAGATTTGCAACGAATCCTCGAAGGATTCTGGACTATCCGCGGTCATCCAATGATTCTATGACGTTGGTCTCCTGATGTCCGTTTGGAGTTAGATAGCCTACAGTCTATTCCATTATGGGTATCCTTTCAAGGACTGCCTCTACATCTTTGGAGTCGACGTTTTATTGCAAAGTTATGCAGCACTCTGGGACAGCCACTCTACATCGACAAAGCAACAGCAGCATAGACGAGATTAGCATTTGCACGAGCATGTGTGCTGGTTTCTTCCGATGAAGATCTTCCTAATGAGGTTTTCTATCGTGATCTTGACGGGAACACTCGGAAGGTACATGTCTCATATTCCTGGAAGCCACAACGATGTCAGCGTTGCTTATCTTTTGGTCATCCAAATGGAGCTTGTCAGCAAACCCCAAATCCAACCACAAAGGTCTATCGACCACGTCAAGCGCCTCAGCAACAAAGTGATTCATCTCTAATGGCAGCAGCAGACCGATGGTGGCAAAAACTATTGAGCATTCCGACTTCGCAAAGGAAAGCACCGCAAGGACAGAAGGACAATTCCAAAACTTTATCTGTACCTATAATGTCAGAGCCTTCCACAACAGAGGTTTCCCATGGTACTAGTGGACAGGAGAAACATAAGTCAGGAACTTCATCTCTTCAAATATCATCGGATCCATCCACACTAGCTCAACCAACTCAGGGTCCAAGCAAATCTGCTAGCAAGGATATTATTCCTCAACAAACTCAGGCCACAAACAAACATTGCCAACAAGGATATTCTGTCTCAACAAACTCATGCTCCAACAAACCTCTCTAGCCAGACTGCTCCAACAAGTACTATCCAGGATATTGTGATGCAACAATCTTATCGAGCTTCAACAAACCCTGCCAATCAAGACCACATGATTCAAGGTATTTTAAAGTTTAAAAATCTGCAAGGTGTAGATGAAGTGGATAAATATAGGAATAAAGCCATAAAAGGTAAGGATATTGTGCGGGAGGAAAATACAAAACCGAAAGATAAGAAAAAGGATGGTACAATCCATCCAAAGTCGTAGGATGAATACCTTACTATCTTTTACTAATGAAGATAACATGCTGGAATGTTCGCGGACTTAATAAGCCGGAGAAATGTCGGGAGCTCAATAGAATAATCAAGTCTGCCGCATGTGATGTTGTTATTCTAGTGGAAACAAAAATTAAACAATCGCGCGTTCAAGCTCAAACGAATTTAATATGGCCGGACGCAGAACTGTTTACCAATGACTCAAATGACACTTTTGGTAGAATATGGGTCTTATGGCATCCTAACTCTATTAATGCTTGGTTTATTTCTGCTACTAATCAATTCATTCATCTTTTTTTTTTTTTGTGAGTAAAAGTAAATTGATTATGTGTAAAGTTTCTACAAATAGCTTTATCTATACAAGTCATAGACAAAGCCATGTAACTCATAGAGTGCGAATGCGATAGTTATGACTACACATGTTGTAGACTATAACTCCTAATTATAATCAAAATAGAAAATGTTTATCCAGATATATCAAAATTTGGCATCATTCCCAAGATCTTTAGCTAATAGCAAAATTAAAATTGATAAAAATATATTTTTCTCTTTGGGTAAAGTGCTCCGTTTTGAGATCTTGCTCCATACAGGATCTTGAGTCTCTAATAATCTCTTTCAATAGCTGAGCATTGTTTGTGTGTTGACATTTAAAGATTCTGTTACATCTCTCCTTCCACATCCACCAAATAGCGCATCTGAAAGTAACCTTTGCCAGTTGTGTGAGAGGACCTTTTCTTGAGAAACATTGCATGAGTTCGCCCTAGTTCTTGGTGCAAGTTTGGTTTGCGGCAGTCTATTGAGTTCAAATCATTGGAGAATCTCCTTCCATATCCATTTTGTATAATCACAAACAAAATAAAGGTGGTCAACAGTTTCTTCTTGTTGCATACAAAAGGAGCATCGGTTAACATGATAGATACCTCTTCTTTTCATATTGTCTATTGTAGGTAGTTTATTGAGAAGGGCCTGCCATGTACAAAAGGAATGTCTTTGTGATCCCTACGATCCCATGTCCAACTGCTTGGGACCCACTTGTTATTTCTTTGCCTAATTTGATTCCATGCAGATGTGGCACTAAATTTGCCATTGTCATGAGGCCAAATAAGTTTATCTGAAGAGTTGTTCGTGATTGGAATAGCTATAATAGTCGGCCAAAGTGATAACATTTCGGGGAAATAGGATTAGGGAGACACCAGTGCACGTTAGCAATGAACTCAAAACCTTCCAATCTTTGGGAGCCCCAGATCTTTTCAGATTCTGTCACCATATAATTGAAATATACTCTTCCCATTCACCCAAGGATCGTACCACATATTAGTACTAGTTCTAGAAGAGATTGCATAGGAAATGTGTTTGATTAGCCAATTCCTTGTCTTTAAAATTCCTTTCCAAGCTGCAGAGTGGTATGTTCTTGTTGAAATTTTCCAGATTGATTCTTTTGAAAGATACCTAGCAGAAACCCAAAGTGACCATAAGGAACATTTGTTTTGCAAAAGATCCCACAATTGTTGCACCGGACATGCTTGATTCCAATCTCTAGCATTTCTCAAGTTTAGCCCCCTTCATCTTTTTCTATTTACAAATGCTATCCCAATTTACCATATGCATTGCCTTATCATTTGTGCCATTCCGAAAGAAGTTCATTAATAACCGTTCAATATCTTGGAGAAGTCCAAAGGGTAGAAAAAATGCATTACACCAATATATAGAGTAGGAGTGCAATACCTAACGGATGAGTTCGAGTCGTCCTGCTTTTGATAGAAACCTATTTTTCCAAGAAGAAATTCTATTCTTTATTTTTTTTGCAAGATAGGCTGACAATGGGTTTTGTGAATGTCTGTGGATATGAGCGGGAGACCCAAATAAGGAACTGGCAAGCTTCCCTCACTAACCCCAAAGTTTGTGCAATAAAGACATTATCCTCAACGTAAGGGCTCATATATACTTTACTTTTAGCATGATTTAACTGAAGTCCAAAACCATACCAAAGTCATTCATAATAGTAGCCAGGTTTCTTTACTGAAGTTGGTTCATTTTGGAGAGAAAGATAAGTAAGTCATCTGCAAATGTTATATGTGATATATGAACAGAACCAACAATGGGTACCTTAATGCTGCCATTTAAGACTAGTGTGTTCCAACATACAGCTAAGTCCTTCCATCGCAATAGTAAAAAGATACGGAGAGAGTGGATCACCTTGTCGGATGCCATTCGTGCTCCCAAAAAAAACCAATTGGTGAGCCATTAAAGAGTATCGAAAACTTTGGAGTTTCAGGGCAAGATTGAATCAATTAACCCATTGCTGTGGGAAGTTCATATCGAGGAGCATCTTATAGATAAACTTCCTATTAACTGAATCGAAGGCTTTCCGTAAATCAGCTTTAAAACATATTTTGTCCCTCTTGCTTTTGAATGCAAATCTTTGACCAAGTCATTAGCAAGCAAAATGTTATGATGTATACTTCTCCCTTTGATGAAAGCAGCTTGGTTTGGGCTAATGATCTTGTGTATTACCTTTTGCATTCTATTTGCCAATACTTTGGAGATGATCTTGTAAATAAAGTTGCATAATGATATGGGTCGATAGTTCTCTAGTGAATCAGCCCCTGCATTCTTTGGAATTAAGGAAATAAAAGTGCAATTCATCTCTCTAAGAATATGACCTGAAGAGAAAAAATGTTGGCAAGCCTTGATCACATCATTTCAATAATAGACCAAGCAGTTTTGGTAAAATTCAGCTTGAAATCCATCTGGACCTGGGCTTTTGTGCTTTGGTGACTTAAAGACAACACATACAATTTCGTCATCTGTAATTGGGGCATTGAGGATTGAAATAGCTTGAATCAAGTTTTCTTGTCGGCTCCACATGAATGTTATTAGGTTTCCCAAACCTTGATTGAGTAAGGAATAAAAAAAATTGCTCTGTGTGTGCTTTAACCTCATCCAACTTCTCAATAAGATTATCATCTTTGTCTCTGCATTTGTTGATACGGTTAATAGCCCTTCGAGTAGCAATTGAAGCATAGAAAAATTTTGTATTGGAATCCCTAAGCGTAAGCCAATGTTGTCGAGACTTCTGCTTTGCAAAACTTTCCTCCTGTTTTTTAAGGCTTGCATGAAGTTATTTCTGGCTTCTTCTTTGTAGATAATATTTTCATCATTTGGGTGAAGTTGCAGCTCATGTTGCATAGACGTTAGTTCCTTTCTGCAAAGTTGAACTCTGGTGTTAATATTGACAAAGGTATTTGTATTCCACTCCTTTAGTGCTGCTTTACAGGCTTTGAGCTTTTGACATAAGATGTAAGGGGGGGATCCATGCACATTAACATTCCAAGCAGATCTGATAACATCAAGAAATTGAGGATGAGTACTCCACATGTTAAAGAATCTAAATGGTTTCTTGCCTCTTGGTGTCGCTTTTTCTGCGTGTATATACATTAAAGAATGGTCAGAAAACAAAGCAGCACCATACTCAAGAAGTGAATCTGGGTAAACTGTTAACCATTCATGATTAATCAAACACCTATCAAGTCGAGCCATTATTTTTCTGTTAGCAGCACCTTGATTACTCCAGGAGAGCCAATTACCCACAGATTTCATATCAAACAATGCTGCAGTGTCAATGTAATCATTGAACTTTTGAAGCTGGCTTTCTGAAAGTTGTCTACCACCCTGTTTTTCATTTGTGTACCGAACAGTATTAAAGTCTCCAAGAACAATCCAAGGTACATTGAGACAGCCATTTACAATATTAGTCAGGTCAGACCAAAGAGTATTTCTTTCTTGCATACTGTTTGAAGCATATATACCAGTGAAATTGAATTGACAGCCATTCTTTTATCCTCTACCTTAAGATGAATGAATTGATCAGTAGCAGAAATAAACCAAGCATTAATAGAGTTAGGATGCCATAAGACCCATATTCTACCAAAAGTGTCATTTGAGTCATTGGTAAACAGTTCTCGTCCGGCCATATTAAATTCTTTTGAGATTGAACGCCAGCGATTGTTTAATTTTTGTTTCCACTAGAATAACAATATCACATGCGGCAGACTTGATTATTCTATTGAGCTCTCGACATTTCTCCGGCTTATTAAGTCCGCTGAACATTCCAGCATGTTATCTTCATTAGTAAAAGATAGTAAGGTATTCAACCCATCGACTTTGGATGGATTGTACCATCCTTTTTCTTATCTTTCGTTTTTGTATTTTCCTCCCTTTAATATCCTTACCTTTTATGGCTTTATTCCTATATTTATCCACTTCATCTACAGCTTGCAGATTTTTAAACTTTAAAATACCATGAATCATGTGGTCTTGATTGGCAGGGTTTGTTGAAGCTCGATAAGATTGTTGCATCACAATATTCTGGATAGTACTTGTTGGAGCAGTCTGGCTATAGAGGTTTGTTGGAGCATGAGTTTGTTGAGACAGAATATCCTTGTTGGCAATGTTTGTTGTGGCCTGAGTTTGTTGAGGAATAATATCCTTGCTAGCGAGATTTGCTTGGACCTGAGTTGGTTGAGCTAGTGTGGATGGATCCGATGATATTGGAAGAGATGAAGTTCCTGACTTATGTTTCTCCTGTCCACTAGTACCATGGGAAACCTCTGTTGTGGAAGGCTCTGACATTATAGGTACAGATAAAGTTTTGGAATTGTCCTTCTGTCCACGGTGCTTTCCTTGCGAGTCGGAATGCTCAATAGTTTTTGCCACCATCGGTGCTGCTGCCATTAGAGAAGAATCACTTTGTTGCTGAGGCTTGACGTGGTCGATAGACCTTTGTGGTTGGATTTGGGGTTTGCTGACAAGCTCCATTTGGATGACCAAAAGATAAGCAACGCTGACATCGTTGTGGCTTCCAGGAATATGAGACATGTACCTTCCGAGTGTTCCGTCAAGATCACGATAGAAAACCTCATTAGGAAGATCTTCATCGGAAGAAACCAGCACACATGCTCGTGCAAATGTTAATCTCGCCTGAGCTGCTGTTGCTTTGTCGATGTAGAGTGGCTGTCCCAGAGTGCTGCATAACTTTGCAATAAAACGTCGACTCAAAGATGTAGAGGTAGTCCTTGAAAGGATACCCATAATGGAATAGACTGTAGGCTATCTAACTCCAAACGGACATCAGGAGACCAACGTCGAAAATCATTGGATGATCGCGATAGTCCAGAATCCTTCGAGGATTCGCTGCAAATCTTCTTCAGATTATAGCTTGCAAACAAAGAATCCGTTCTCCAGCATATGAAGATCAAATGACGATATTCCCCATCGAAGTTTTGATAAATGAGGATAGTGGGAAATAAGATGTTTTGAGACCTACCACATAGCCAACAATCGCATATAGACCATGTCTCAATAAGCTCTGCTGAATCAACAGTCTCGTATACAGCAATCTTCTTATCAGCCTGAACTTCTGGAGTAAAGAATTCCAAGCTTAGATCTGGACTTCCAACCGGAGCCTTGAAGAGGCTAGTCCAAGGCCGAGGATCGCTGGAAATGAGAGCAGGCTGTCGCGATCTAGAGCGCGACCTGCTTCGATGCTGGTTGGTCGAAGGAGTTTCTCTCTGGAAAAGATATGTTGGAAGAGCAACTTGGGGGGTAGCGGTAGGGAGCCTTGCCATCGTTTCAACCCTCTCGCCACCATCGCCAGCCCTAGGGGCCATCGCTGCCATGTTTGATCCCTCTGATCGCCGCTACAGAAACGACGCCATTGGGAAAAGCCACCGCTGCAGTATATTAGGCTGTCAATTCATTCATCTTAAGGTAGAGGATAAAAAGAATGGCTGTCAATTCAATTTCACTGGTATATATGCTTCAAACAGTATGCAAGAAAGAAATACTCTTTGGTCTGACCTGACTAATATTGTAAATGGCTGTCTCAATGTACCTTGGATTGTTCTTGGAGACTTTAATACTGTTCGGTACACAAATGAAAAACAGGGTGGTAGACAACTTTCAGAAAGCCAGCTTCAAAAGTTCAATGATTACATTGACACTGCAGCATTGTTTGATATGAAATCTGTGGGTAATTGGCTCTCCTGGAGTAATCAAGGTGCTGCTAACAGAAAAATAATGGCTCGACTTGATAGGTGTTTGATTAATCATGAATGGTTAACAGTTTACCCAGATTCACTTCTTGAGTATGGTGCTCCTTTGTTTTCTGACCATTCTTTAATGTATATACACATCGAAAAAAAAGCGACACCAAGAGGCAAGAAACCGTTTAGATTCTTTAACATGTGGAGTACTCATCCTTAATTTCTTGATGTTATCAGATCTGCTTGGAATGTTAATGTGCATGGATCCCCCCCCCCTACATCTTATGTCAAAAGCTCAAAAGCCTGTAAAAGCAGCACTAAAGGAGTGGAATACAAATACCTTTGGCAATATTAACACCAGAGTTCAACTTTGCAGAAAGGAACTAATGTCTTTGCAACATGAGCTGCAACTTCAGCCAAATGATGAAAATATTATCTACAAAGAGGCAGAAGCCAGAAATAACTTCATGCAAGCCTTAAAACAGGAGGAAAGTTTTGCAAAGCAGAAGTCTCGACAACATTGGCTTACGCTAGGGGATTCCAATACAAAATTTTTCTATGCTTCAATTGCTACTCGAAGGGCTATTAACCATATCAGCAAATGCAAAGACAAAGATGATAATCTTATTGAGAAGTTCGATGAGGTTAAAGCACACACAGAGCAATTTTTTTATTCCTTACTCAATTAAGCTGGGAAACCTAATAACATTCATGTGGAGCCGACTAGAAAACTTGATTCGAAAGCTATTTCAATCATCAATGCCCCAATTACAGATGACGAAATTGTATGTGTTGTCTTTAAGTCACCAAAGCACAAAAGCCCAGGTCCAGATGGATTTCCAGCTGAATTTTACCAAACTGCTTGGTCTATTATTGGAAATGATGTGATCAAGGCTTGCCAACATTTTTTCTCTTCAGGTCATATTCTTAGAGAGATGAATTGCACTTTTATTTCCTTAATTCCGAAGAATGCAGGGGCTGATTCACTAGAGAACTATCGACCCATATCATTATGCAACTTTATTTACAAGATCATCTCCAAAGTATTGGCAAATAGAATGCAAAAGGTAATACACAAGATCATTAGCCCAAACCAAGCTGCTTTCATCAAAGGGAGAAGTATACATCATAACATTTTGCTTGCTAATGACTTGGTCAAAGATTTGCATTCAAAAGCAAGAGGGACAAAAATATGTTTTAAAGCTGATTTACGGAAAGCCTTCGATTCAGTTAATAGGAAGTTTATCTATAAGATGCTCCTCGATATGAACTTCCCACAGCAATGGGTTAATTGGATTCAATCTTGCCTGGAAACTCCAAAGTTTTCGATACTCTTTAATGGCTCACCAATTGGTTTTTTTGGGAGCACGAATGGCATCCGACAAGGTGATCCACTCTCTCCGTATCTTTTTACTATTGCGATGGAAGGACTTAGCTGTATGTTGGAACACGCAGTCTTAAATGGCAGCATTAAGGTACCCATTGCTGGTTCTGTTCATATATCACATATAACATTTGCAGATGACTTACTTATCTTTCTCCAAAATGAACCAACTTCAGTAAAGAACCTGGCTACTATTATGAATGACTTTGGTATGGTTTCTGGACTTCAGTTAAATCATGCGAAAAGTAAAGTATATATGAGCCCTTACGTTGAGGATAATGTCTTTATTGCACAAACTTTGGGGGTTAGTGAGGGAAGCTTGCCAGTTCCTTATTTGGGTCTCCCGCTCATATCCACAGGCATTCACAAAACCCACTGTCAGCCTATCTTGCAAAAAATAAAGAATAGAATTTCTTCTTGGAAAAATAGGTTTCTATCAAAAGCAGGACGACTCGAACTCATCCGTTCGGTATTGCACTCCTACTCTATATATTGGTGTAATGCATTTCTTCTATCTGCTGGACTTCTCCAAGATATTGAACGGTTATTAATGAACTTCTTCTGGAATGGCACAAATGATAAGGCAATGCATATGGTAAATTGGGATAGCATTTGCAAACCGAAAGATGAAGGGGGGCTAAACTTGAGAAATACTAGAGATTGGAATCAAGCATGTCTGGTGCAGCAATTGTGGGATCTTTTACAAAACAAATGTTCCTTATGGTCACATTGGGTTTCTGCTAGGTATCTTTCAAAAGAATCAATCTGGGAAATTTCAACAAGAACATACCACTCTGCAGCTTGGAAAGGAATTTTAAAGGCAAGGAATTGGCTAATCAAACACATTTCCTATGCAATCTCTTCTGGAACTAGTACTAATATGTGGTACGATCCTTGGGTGAATGGGAAGAGTATATTTCAATTATATGGTGACAGAATACGAAAAGATCTCGGGGCTCCCAAAGATTGGAAGGTTTCTGAGTTCATTGCTAACGGTACCTGGTGTCTCCCTAATCCTATTTCTCCCGAAATGTTATCACTTTGGCCGACTATTATAGTTATTCCAATCACGAACAACTCTTCAGATAAACTTATTTGGCCTCATGACAATGGCAAATTTAGTGCCACATCTGCATGGAATCAAATTAGGCAAAGAAATAACAAGTGGGTCCCAAGCAGTTGGACATGGGATCGACCGGGATCACAAAGACATTCCTTATGTACATGGCAGGCCCTTCTCAATAAACTACCTACAATAGACAATATGAAAAGAAGAGGTATCTATCATGTTAACCGATGCTCCCTTTGTATGCAACAAGAAGAAACTGTTGACCACCTTTATTTTGCTTGTGATTATACAAAATGGATATGGAAGGAGATTCTCCAGCGATTTGAACTCAATAGACTGCCACAACCAAACTTGCACCAAGAACTAGGCGAACTCATGCAATGTTTCTCAAGAAAAGGGCCTCTCACACAACTGGCAAAGGTTACTTTCAGATGCGCTATTTGGTGGATGTGGAAGGAGAGATGTAACAGAATCTTTGAATGTCAACACACAAACAATGCTCAGCTATTGAAAGAGATTATTAGAGACTCAAGATCCTGTATGGAGCAAGATCTCAAAACGGAGCACTTTACCCAAAGAGAAAAATATATTTTTATCAATTTTAATTTTGCTATTAGCTAAAGATCTTGGGAAGCCAAACATTTTCTATTAGCTAAAGATCTTAGGAGTTATAGTCTACAGCATGTGTAGTCATAACTATCGCATTCGCACTCTATGAGTTACATGGCTTTGTCTATGACTTGTATAGATAAAGCTATTTGTAGAAACTTTACACATAATCAATTTACTTTTACTTACCAAAAAAAAAACCATGAAGCCCGGAGGACTAGGATCACTTCATGACCTACAATACTAAAGCCCTCAGCCCCCCCTACTATCAACCGAGTCCCTGCACCGAAAAGGTTAACAAGAGAAGAACTTTGGGAGTGATCTGCGAAGGGATTATGTTGGCATTGCGACGAGCCGTGGAGCCGCGAGCATCGCTGTAAAAAAGGTAGACTTTTTATGATTGAACCAGTAGAAGAAGAGGTCATTGAACATCTAGAAGAGAGCCTTGAACATGAAGAAGAAGATATGGAAGAAGAGCCACAGCCGAACGACATTACGGTACACGCACTAGCCGGCTACTCAAATCCGCAAACGATGAAAGTTGGAGGCCTTCTCAAACAACAGCCGATCACTATTCTCATCGACACGGGTTGCACTAATAACTTCCTGAATAGTAAGGTTGCTGCTCAGCTGGCACTGCATATTGAAGGTTGCAGCAAGTTCGACGTAAAGGTTGCCGACGGCAGAATCCTAAAGTGCGACCAAAGATGCCCACAAGTGAAACTATTACTGCAAGACCAAGAAATTATCACCGATTTCTTCCTCCTACCTATTGATGACTATGAGGCAGTGCTTGGTATAGAATGGCTGACTACACTAGGTGATGTCTCTTTGAACTTTTCTAAATTAATTATGAAATTCTACTGTAAGGGCAAACAGATCATCCTACGCGGGAAGCGCGGAAGCAACGTTACCACTGTTTCGACCCAACGAATGGAGAAAGTTTTACATAAGGTAAATGGTGCCTTTTTGATGCACCTCCAGCAGCATCCAAAGGGGAAGAAAATAGAATTTGAAGATCAAAATCTTGCCCAATTGCTTACTGAATTTGCCAACATATTTGCTGAACCGCGCGGTCTTCCTCCTTCTCGGCAACATGACCATCGAATTCCAATCCTTCCGGGCAAGCCACCAGTGAACACTCGACCATACCGATATCCTCACCTCAAGAAAGATGAAATTGAAAAGATCGTAAAGGAGATGCTTGAAACAGGGGTGATTCGACCAAGTTGCAGCCCGTATTCCTCACCGGTGCTACTTGTACGCAAGAAGGACGGAACTTGGCGGATGTGAATCGACTACCGAGCTTTAAATGGCATCACCGTTAAGGACAAATACCCAATACCAGTGGTGGATGAACTTCTTGATGAATTGAAAGGAGCTTGAGTCTTCACGAAGTTGGACCTCCGATCCGGTTACCACCAAATTCGGGTATGTGACGATGACATTCCAAAAACTGCATTTCACACACATGATGGTCATTATGAATTCTTGGTAATGCCTTTTGGACTCACTAATGCTCCTTCAACCTTTCAAAGTCTTATGAATGATATATTTCGGAGCTTTCTTCATAAATTTGTGCTGGTATTTTTCGATGATATTCTCGTTTACAGCCCTTCCCTTGAGACTCACTTTCAGCATTTACGGATTGTTTTGACGATCCTTCGGGAGAATACTCTTTTTGTTAAGCAACCAAAGTGCAGCTTTCTCCAGCAAAAAGTAGAGTACCTTGGGCATATAATATCAGAAGAAGGAGTGGCGGTAGACCAAACAAAAATTGAGGCAATGCAAGGCTGGCTGAAACCTACAAACGTAAAATTACTACGGGGGTTCCTTGGACTAACGGGCTACTACCGAAAATTTGTTAAGGACTATGGGAAGATCAGTGCACCACTCACTTCTTTACTGAAAAAAGATGCTTTCCAATGGTCGGACAAAGCCTCTGCTGCGTTCGACAAACTTAAAGCAGCCATGACAACGACGCCGGTACTTGCGCTACCAGATTTCAATAGACCCTTCATCATTGAGGCCGACGCATCTGGAGTCGGAATTGGAGCCATTCTCATGCAAAATGGTCGACCACTCGCATATACTAGCAAGGCATTATCTCCCTCCCATTCTCATGCAGCACTCTGGGACAGCCACTCTACATCGACAAAGCAACAGCAGCTCAGACGAGATTAGCATTTGCACGAGCATGTGTGCTGGTTTCTTCCGATGAAGATCTTCCTAATGAGGTTTTCTATCGTGATCTTGACGGGAACACTCGGAAGGTACATGTCTCATATTCCTGGAAGCCACAACGATGTCAGCGTTGCTTATCTTTTGGTCATCCAAATGGAGCTTGTCAGCAAACCCCAAATCCAACCACAAAGGTCTATCGACCACGTCAAGCGCCTCAGCAACAAAGTGATTCTTCTCTAATGGCAGCAGCACCGATGGTGGCAAAAACTATTGAGCATTCCGACTCGCAAGGAAAGCACCGCGGACAGAAGGACAATTCCAAAACTTTATCTGTACCTATAATGTCAGAGCCTTCCACAACAGAGGTTTCCCATGGTACTAGTGGACAGGAGAAACATAAGTCAGGAACTTCATCTCTTCCAATATCATGGATCCATCCACACTAGCTCAACGAACTCAGGTCCAAGCAAATCTACGCTAGCAAGGATATTATTCCTCAACAAACTCAGGCCACAACAAACATTGCCAACAAGGATATTCTGTCTCAACAAACTCATGCTCCAACAAACCTCTCTAGCCAGACTGCTCCAACAAGTACTATCCAGGATATTGTGATGCAACAATCTTATCGAGCTTCAACAAACCCTGCCAATCAAGACCACATGATTCAAGGTATTTTAAAGTTTAAAAATCTGCAAGCTGTAGATGAAGTGGATCAATATAGGAATAAAGCCATAAATGGTAAGGATATTGTGCGGGAGGAAAATACAAAACCGAAAGATAAGAAAAAGGATGGTACAATCCATCCAAAGTCGTAGGATGAATACCTTACTATCTTTTACTAATGAAGATAACATGCTGGAATGTTCGCGGACTTAATAAGCAGGAGAAATGTTGGGAGCTCAATAGAATAATCAAGTCTGCCGCATGTGATATTGTTATTCTAGTGGAAACAAAAATTAAACAATCGCGCGTTCAAGCTCAAAAGAATTTAATATGGCCGGACGCAGAACTGTTTACCAATGACTCAAATGACACTTTTGGTAGAATATGGGTCTTATGGCATCCTAACTCTATTAATGCTTGGTTTATTTCTGCTACTGATCAATTCATTCATCTTAAGGTAGAGGATAAAAAGAATGGCTGTCAATTCAATTTCACTGGTATATATGCTTCAAACAGTATGCAAGAAAGAAATACTCTTTGGTCTGACCTGACTAATATTGTAAATGGCTTAGACAACTTTCAGAAAGCCAGCTTCAAAAGTTCAATGATTACATTGACACTGCAGAATTGTTTGATATGAAATCTGTGGGTAATTGGCTCTCCTGAAGTAATCAAGGTGCTGCTAACAGAAAAATAATGGCTCGACTTGATAGGTGTTTGATTAATCATGAATGGTTAATAGTTTACTCAGATTTACTTCTTGAGTATGGTGCTCCTTTGTTTTCTGACCATTCTTTAATGTATATACACGCAGAAAAAGCGACACCAAGAGACAAGAAACCGTTTAGATTCTTTAACATGTGGAGTGCTCATTCTCAATTTCTTGATGTTATCAGATCTGCTTGGAATGTTAATGTGCATGGATCCCCCCCTTACATCTTATGTCAAAAGCTCAAAGCCTGTAAAGCAGCACTAAAGGAGTGGAATACAAATACCTTTGGCAATATTAACACCAGAGTTCAACTTTGCAGAAAGGAACTAATGTCATTGCAACATGAGCTGCAACTTCAGCCAAATGATGAAAATATTATCTACAAAGAGGCAGAAGCCAGAAATAACTTCATGCAAGCCTTAAAACAGGAGGAAAGTTTTGCAAAGCAGAAGTCTCGACAACATAGGCTTACGCTAGGGGATTCCAATACAAAATTTTTCTATGCTTCAATTGCTACTCGAAGGGCTATTAACCGTATCAGCAAATGCAGAGACAAAGATGATAATCTTATTGAGAAGTTGGATGAGGTCAAAGCACACACAGAGCAATTTTTTTATTCCTTACTCAATCAAGTTGGTAGTTCATCCCCTCGGTCGTCCCGCCCGAGGGAACATTCATGTGGAGCCGACTAGAAAACTTGATTCGGAAGCTATTTCAATCCTCAATGCCCCAATTACAGATGACGAAATTGTATGTGTTGTCTTTAAGTCACCAAAGCACAAAAGCCCAGGTCCAGATGGATTTCCAACTGAATTTTACCAAACTGCTTGGTCTATTATTGGAAATGATGTGATCAAGGCTTGCCAACATTTTTTCTCTTCAGGTCATATTCTTAGAGAGATGAATTGCACTTTTATTTCCTTAATTCTGAAGAATGCAGGGGCTGATTCACTAGAGAACTATCGACCCATATCATTATGCAACTTTATTTACAAGATCATCTCCAAAGTATTGGCAAATAGAATGCAAAAGGTAATACACAAGATCATTAGCCCAAACCAAGCTGCTTTCATCAAAGGGAGAAGTATACATCATAACATTTTGCTTGCTAATGACTTGGTCAAAGATTTGCATTCAAAAGCAAGAGGGACAAAAATATGTTTTAAAGCTGATTTACGGAAAAGCCTTGATTCAGTTAATAGGAAGTTTATCTATAAGATGCTCCTCGATATGAACTTCCCACAGCAATGGGTTAATTGGATTCAATCTTGCTTGGAAACTCCAAAGTTTTCGATACTCTTTAATGGCTCACCAATTGGTTTTTGGGAGCACGAAATGGCATCCGACAAGGTGATCCACTCTCTCCGTATCTTTTTTACTATTATGCGATGGAAGGACTTAGCTGTATGTTGGAACACGCGAGTCTTAAATGGCAGCATTAAGGCACCCATTGCTGGTTCTGTTCATATATCACATATAACATTTGCAGATGACTTACTTATCTTTCTCCAAAATGAACCAACTTCAGTAAAGAACCCGCTACTATTATGAATGACTTTGGTATGGTTTCTGGACTTCAGTTAAATCATGCGAAAAGTAAAGTATATATGAGCCCTTACGTTGAGGATAATGTCTTTATTGCACAAACTTTGGGGGGGGTTAGTGAGGGAAGCTTGCCAGTTCCTTATTTGGGTCTCCCTTTCATATCCACAGGCATTCACAAACCCACTGTCAGCCTATCTTGCAAAAAAATAAAGAATAGAATTTCTTCTTGGAAAAATAGGTTTCTATCAAAAGCAGGACGACTTTCGAACTCATCCGTTTCGGTATTGCACTCCTACTCTATATATTGGTGTAATGCATTTCTTCTACCTGCTGGACTTCTCCAAGATATTGAACGGTTATTAATGAACTTCTTCTGGAATGGCACAAATGATAAGGCAATGCATATGGTAAATTGGGATAGCATTTGCAAACCGAAAGATGAAGGGGGGCTAAACTTGAGAAATACTAGAGATTGGAATCAAGCATGTCTGGTGCAGCAATTGTGGGATCTTTTGCAAAACAAATGTTCCTTATGGTCACATTGGGTTCTGCTAGGTATCTTTCAAAAGAATCAATCTGGGAAATTTCAACAAGAACATACCACTCTACAGCTTGGAAAGGAATTTTAAAGGCAAGGAATTGGCTAATCAAACACATTATCTCCCTCCCATCAAAATATGTCAGTATATGATAAGGAGATGCTTGCCATTGTACATGCAGTAACGAGGTGGAGACCCTACCTGATCGGCCGGCGATTTCAAATTAAAACTGACCATAAAAGCCTCAAGTACTTTTTGGAGCAAAAGATATCATCCCCTGAGCAGCAAAAATGGGTAACCAAACTTCTTGGATTTGATTATGAAATTATTTACAAAAAGGGGAAAGAAAACGTTGTTGCAGATGCACTCTCACGGCTACCTGAACAAGCTAAGGTTTCAGCCATCTCCCTTCCTACCACCGGTCTCCTCGAGGACATTAGGGAAGAATGGAAGAAGGATCCAGAGATCAGCAAGATCATAAAAAAATTGGAGGAGGATCCAAGTGCAATAGCCCACTACACTTGGGATTCGAGGGATTTACGCTACAAAGGTCGCATTGTGCTTACACCTGACTCCCCTTGCATCGCAATCATCTTGCATGAAATGCACTCTATACCTTCAGCAGGGCACTCTGGATTCCTAAGAACCTACAAAAGAGTGAAGCAAAATTTTTATTGGAGAGGGATGAAAAAAATTATTGCTGAATATGTGGCACAATGTGATATATGTCAACAGCACAAGGGTGAAACTATGGCAAATCCAGGGAAGCTACAACCACTACCCATACCAGACTCGGTGTGGACTGACATCTCCATAGACTTTATTGAAGGGCTGCCATCTTCCAAAGGTAAAAGCACGATTCTTGTGGTGGTTGATCGACTTACGAAATATGCTCATTTTTGTGCTGTGAGAAATCCCTACACTGCTGCTAGTATTGCCTAGATTTTCATAGAAAATATTGTTAAAC
>LS990920.1:21029895-21039895 GCA_900464855.2 Musa schizocarpa
GAGCAGAGCAAAACGTCAGCCATCTCAGCACCATGGAACCCCCCGGATGGCACAGGGCTGGATGGGGCGTTCGTATAGTAGGGACGGTGCTGCCTCTCGCTTCGCTCGCTGTCCGCCGCTCGCCGCTCGCTCGCTCAGCCAAAAATTGCCAGTTTTGGCCCGTTTCTGGGCCGTTTTGGCCAGTTTTTGTCAATTCTTGCGTGCCATGGCAAACGACATGAGCGGAGCAAAACTTCAGCCATCTCAGCACTCTGGAACCCCCCGGGTGGCACAGGGTTGGATGGGGCGTTCGTATAGCAGGGACGGTGCTGCCTCTCTCTTCGCTCGCAGTCCGCCGCTCGCCGCTCGCTCGCTCAGCCAAAAATGGCCAATTTTGGCCCGTTTTTGTGCCGTTTTGGCCAGTTTTTGGGCAGTTCTTGCGTGCCGCGGCGAACGACATGAGCGGAGCAAAACGTCAGCCATCTCAGCACCCTGGAACCCCCCGGGTGGCACAGGGCTGGATGGGGCGTTCGTATAGCAGGGACGGTGCAGCCTCTCGCTTCGCTCGCTGTCCGCCGCTCGTCGCTCGCTCGCTCAGCCAAAATGGCCAGTTTTGGCCCGTTTCTGGGCCGTTTTGGCCAGTTTTTGGGTAGTTCTTGCTTGCCGTGGCAAACGACATGAGCAGAGCAAAACGTCAGCCATCTCAGCACTCTGGAACCCCCCGGGTGGCACAGGGCTGGATGGGGCGTTCGTATAGCAGGGACGGTGCTGCCTCTCGCCCCCGCTGTCCGCCTGTTCGCCCGCTCGGTCGCTCAGCTAAAAAATGGCCAATTTTGGCCCGTTTTTAGCCGTTTTGGCCAATTTTTTAGGCAATTCTTGCGTCATGCGGCGACGACATGAGCGAGCAAAACGTCAGCCATCTCAGCACCCTGGAACCCCCCGGTGGCACAGGACTGGATGGGGCGTTCAGATAGCAGGGGCGGTGCTGCCTCTCGCTTGGCTTCGCTGTCCGCCGGCTTCGTCGCTGGCTTCGCTCAATAAAAAAAATGGCCAGTTTTGGCCCGTTTCTGGGCCATTTTGGCCATTTTTTGGGTAGTTCTTGCGTGCCGTGGCAAACGACATGTGCGGAGCAAAACGTCAGCCATCTCAGCACTCTGGAACCCCCCGGGTGGCACAGGGCTCGATGGGGCGTTCGGATAGCTGGGACGGTGCTGTCTCTCGCTTCGCTCGCTGTCCGCCGCTCGCCGCTCGGTCGCTCAGCTAAAAATGGCCAATTTTGGCCTGTTTTTAGGCCATTTTGGCCAGTTTTCGGGCAGTTCTTGCGTGCCGCGGTGAACGACTTGAGCGGAGCAAAACGTCAGCCATCTCAGCACCATGGAACCCCCCGGGTGGCACAGGGCTGGATGGGGCGTTCGTATAGCAGGGACGGTGCTGCCTCTCGCTTCGCTCGCGGTCCGCCGCTTGTAGCTCGCTCGCTCAGCCAAAAATGGCCAGTTTTGGCCCGTTTTTGGCCAGTTTTGGCCAGTTTTTGCGCAGTTCTTGCGTGCCGCGGCGAACGACGTGAGCGGAGCAAAACGTCATCCATCTCAGCACCTTGGAACCCCCCGGGTGGCACAGGGCTGGATGGGGCATTCGTATAGCAGGGACGGTGCTGCCTCTCGCTTCGCTCGCTGTCCTCCGCTCGCCGCTCGCTCGCTCAGCCAAAAATGGCCTGTTTTGGCCTATTTTTCGCCAGTTTTGGCCAGTTTTTGGGCAGTTCTTGCGTGCTGCGGCGAACGACTTGAGCGGATCAAAACGTCAGCTATCTCAGCACCCTGGAACCCCCCGGGTGGCACAGGGCTGGATGGGGCGTTTGTATAGCAGGGACGGTGCTGCGTCTCGCTTTGCTCGTTGTCCGCCGCTCGCCGCTCCCTCGCTCAGCCAAAAATGGCCAGTTTTGGCCCCTTTTTGGCCAGTTTTGGCCAGTTTTTGGGCAGTTCTTCCGTGCCGCGGCGAACGACGTGAGCGGAGCAAAACGTCATCCATCTCAGCACCTTGGAACCCCCCGGGTGGCACAGGGCTGGATGGGGTGTTCGTATAGTAGGGATGGTGCTGCATCTCGCTTCGCTCGTTGTCCGCCGCTCGCCGCTCGCTCGCTCAGCCAAAATTGGCTAGTTTTGGCCTGTTTTTGGACACTTTTGCCAGTTTTTGAGCAGTTCTTGCGTGCCGCGGCGAACGACGTGAGCGGATCAAAATATCAGCCATCTCAGCACCCTGGAACCCTCGGGTGGCACAGGGCTGGATGGGGCGTTCGTATAGTACGGACGGTGCTGCCTCTCGCTTCGCTCGCTGTCCGCCGCTCGCCGCTCGCTCGTTCAGCCAAAAATGGCCAATTTTGGCCTGTTTCTAGCCAGTTTTGGCCAGTTTTTGGGCAGTTCTTGCGTGCCGCGGCGAACGACGTGAGCGAAGCAAAATGTCAGCCATCTCAGCACCCTGTAACCCCCCGGGTGGCACAGGGCTGGATGGGGCGTTCGTATAGCAGGGACGGTGTTGCCTCTCGCATCGCTCGCTGGCCGCCGCTCGCCGCTCGCTCGCTCAGCCAAAAATAGCCTGTTTTGGCCCGTTTCTGGGCCGTTTTGGCCAGTTTTTGGGCAGGTCTTGCGTGCCGTGGCGAACGATATGATCGGAGTAAAACGTCAGCCATCTCAGCACCCTGAAACCCCCGGGTGGCACAGGGCTGGATTGGGCATTCGTATAGCAGGGACGTTGCTGCCTCTCGCTCCGCTCGCTGCTCGCTTGCTCAGCCAAAAATGGCCAGTTTTGGCCCGTTTCTGGGCCGTTTTGGCCAGTTTTTGGGCAGTTCTTGCATACCGTGGCGAACGACATGAGCAAAGCGAAACGTCAGCCATTTCAGCACCCTGGAACCCCCCGGGTGGCACAGGGCTGGATGGGGCGTTCGTATAGCAGGGACGGTGCTGCCTCGCTTCGCTCGCTGTCCGCCGCTCGCCGCTCGCTCGCTCAGCCAAAAATGGCCAGTTTTGGCCCGTTTCTGGGCCGTTTTGGCCAGTTTTTGGGCAGTTCTTGCGTGCCGCGGCGAACGACATGAGCAGAGCAAACCGTCAGCCATCTCAGCACCCTAGATGCCCCCGGGTGGCACAGGGCTGGATGGGGCATTCATATAGCCGGGACGGTGCTGCCTCTCGCTTCGCTCGCTATCCGCTGCTCGCCGCTCGCTCGCTCAGCCAAAAATGGCTAATTTTGGCCCGTTTCTAGGCCGTTTTGGCCAGTTTTTGGGCAGTTCTTGCGTGCCGCGGCAAACGACATGAGCGGAGCAAATCGTCAGCCATCTCAGCACCCTCGAACCCCCCGGATGGCACAGGGCTGGATGGGGCGTTCGTATAGTAGGGACGGTGCTGCCTCTCGCTTCGCTCGCTGTCCGCCGCTCGCCGCTCGCTCGCTCAGCCAAAAATGGCCAGTTTTGGCCCGTTTCTGGGCCGTTTCGGCCAGTTTTTGTCAATTCTTGCGTGCCGTGGCAAACGACATGAGCGGAGCAAAACTTCAGCCATCTCGGTACTCTGGAACCCCCCGGGTGGCACAGGGTTGGATGGGGCGTTCGTATAGCAGGGACGATGCTGCCTCTCGCTTCGCTGGCAGTCCGCCGCTCGTTCAGCCAAAAATGGCCAGTTTTGGCCCGTTTTTGGGCCGTTTTGGCCAGTTTTTGGGCAGTTCTTGCGTGCCGCGGCGAACGACATGAACGGAGCAAAACGTCAGCCATCTCAGCACCCTGGAACCCCCCGGGTGGCACAGGGCTGGATGGGGCATTCGTATAGCAGGGACGGTGCTGCCTCTCGCTTCGCTCGCTGTCCGCCGCTCGTCGCTCGCTCGCTCAGCCAAAAATGGCCAGTTTTGGCCCGTTTCTGGGCCGTTTTGGCCAGTTTTTGGGTAGTTCTTGCGTGCCATGGCAAACGACATGAGCGGAGCAAAACGTCAGCCATCTCAGCACCCTGGAACCCCCCGGGTGGCACAGGGCTGGATGGGGCGTTCGTATAGCAGGGACGGTGCTGCCTCTCGCTTCGCTCGCTGTCCGCCGCTCGCCGCTCGCTCGCTCAACCAAAAATGGCCAGTTTTGGCCTGTTTTTGTGCTGTTTTGGCCAGTTTTTGGGCAGTTCTTGCGTGCTGCGGCGAACGACGTGAGCAAAGCAAAACGTCAGCCAAAAATGGCCAGTTTTGGTCTGTTTTTGGCCTATTTATGGGCCTTTTTTCCTTCGATTGAAATCTTCTTCTTCCTTGTGTGGCCAACAATGCATTGCTCTGTACTTCTTCGTGCACGGCGGAGTCTTGTCGTCGATTGCCTTGTTTGATCGGCTACTTGTGCCTTTGTTGCTCGTGGTTGGCGATGGGCTGTCCGATGGGATGACTGTGTCGGCATGTGAGCGGTGATGGATTTGTATGTCGCAGTGGGCTCCCTGCTTTTGTGCAGTTGACCACCGACGTTGTAAGTCTCATTAAAGAATGGTCAGAAAACAAAGGAGCACCATACTCAAGAAGTGAATCTGGGTAAACTGTTAACCATTCATGATTAATCAAACACCTATCAAGTCGAGCCATTATTTTTCTGTTAGCAGCACCTTGATTACTCCAGGAGAGCCAATTACCCACAGATTTCATATCAAACAATGCTGCAGTGTCAATGTAATCATTGAACTTTTGAAGCTGGCTTTCTGAAAGTTGACTACCACCCTGTTTTTCATTTGTGTACCGAACAGTATTAAAGTCTCCAAGAACAATCCAAGGTACATTGAGACAGCCATTTACAATATTAGTCAGGTCAGACCAAAGAGTATTTCTTTCTTGCATACTGTTTGAAGCATATATACCAGTGAAATTGAATTGACAGCCATTCTTTTTATCCTCTACCTTAAGATGAATGAATTGATCAGTAGCAGAAATAAACCAAGCATTAATAGAGTTAGGATGCCATAAGACCCATATTCTACCAAAAGTGTCATTTGAATCATTGGTAAACAGTTCTGCGTCCGGTCATATTAAATTCTTTTGAGCTTGAACGCACGATTGTTTAATTTTTGTTTCCACTAGAATAACAATATCACATGCGGCAGACTTGATTATTCTATTGAGCTCCCGACATTTCTCCGGCTTATTAAGTCCGCGAACATTCCAGCATGTTATCTTCATTAGTAAAAGATAGTAAGGTATTCATCCTACGACTTTGGATGGATTGTACCATCCTTTTTCTTATCTTTCGGTTTTGTATTTTCCTCCCGCACAATATCCTTACCTTTTATGGCTTTATTCCTATATTTATCCACTTCATCTACAGCTTGCAGATTTTTAAACTTTAAAATACCTTGAGTCATGTGGTCTTGATTGGCAGGGTTTGTTGAAGCTCGATAAGATTGTTGCATCACAATATCCTGGATAGTACTTGTTGGAGCAGTCTGGCTAGAGAGGTTTGTTGGAGCATGAGTTTGTTGAGACAGAATATCCTTGTTGGCAATGTTTGTTGTGGCCTGAGTTTGTTGAGGAATAATATCCTTGCTAGCGAGATTTGCTTGGACCTGAGTTCGTTGAGCTAGTGTGGATGGATCCGATGATATTGGAAGAGATGAAGTTCCTGACTTATGTTTCTCCTGTCCACTAGTACCATGGGAAACCTCTGTTGTGGAAGGCTCTGACATTATAGGTACAGATAAAGTTTTGGAATTGTCCTTCTGTCCGCGGTGCTTTCCTTGCGAGTCGGAATGCTCAATAGTTTTTGCCACCATCGGTGCTGCTGCCATTAGAGAAGAATCACTTTGTTGCTGAGGGGCTTGACGTGGTCGATAGACCTTTGTGGTTGGATTTGGGGTTTGCTGACAAGCTCCATTTGGATGACCAAAAGATAAGCAACGCTGACATCGTTGTGGCTTCCAGGAATATGAGACATGTACCTTCCGAGTGTTCCCGTCAAGATCACGATAGAAAACCTCATTAGGAAGATCTTCATCGGAAGAAACCAGCACACATGCTCGCGTGCAAATGCTAATCTCGTCTGAGCTGCTGTTGCTTTGTCGATGTAGAGTGGCTGTCCCAGAGTGCTGCATAACTTTGCAATAAAACGTCGACTCAAAGATGTAGAGGCAGTCCTTGAAAGGATACCCATAATGGAATAGACTGTAGGCTATCTAACTCCAAACGGACATCAGGAGACCAACGTCATTAGAATCATTGGATGACCGCGGATAGTCCAAAATCCTTCGAGGATTCGCTGCAAATCTTCTTCAGAGTATAGCTTGCAAACAAAGAATCCGTTCTCCAGCATATGAAGATCAAATGACGATATTCCCCATCGAAGTTTTGATAAATGAGGATAGTGGGAAATAAGATGTTTTGAGACCTACCACATAGCCAACAATCGCCATAGACCATGTCTCAATAAGCTCTGCTGAATCAACAGTCTCAGATACAGCAATCTTCTTATCAGCCTGAACTTCTGGAGTAAAGAATTCCAAGCTTAGATCTGGACTTCCAACCGAGCCTTGAAGAGGCTAGTCCAAGGCCGAGGATCGCTGGAAATGAGAGCAGGCTGTCGCGATCTAGAGCGCGACCTGCTTCGATGCTGGTTGGTCGAAGGAGTTTCTCTCTGAAAAGATATGTTGGAAGAGCAACTTGGGGGGTAGCGGTAGGGAGCCTTGCCATCGTTTCAACCCTCTCGCCACCATCGCCAGCCCTAGGGGCCATCGCTGCCATGTTTGATCCCTCTGGTCGCCGCTACAGAAACGACGCCATTGGGAAAAGCCACCGCTGCAGTATATTAGATCGCCGCTATGGTACCGTCACCCTAGGGATTTATGGTTGTGGCTACAGTATCGTCGCCCTTGGGGAGAAGCCGACGCTACGGAGATCTGGTCGCTGCTACAGTGTCGTCGCCGCCGCTACAGTACTGTCGTCCTTGGGAGATCTGATCACCTCTACAGTGTCGTCGCCCTTCGCTCGTGGGAGGAAGCCGACGCTGCAGGAGTTAGATCGCCTTAGGGAGATATGGTTGTCGCTACAGTACCGTCGCCCTAGATCTGGGCCGCCGCCGCTACAGTAGCGTCGCCCTTGGGAGATCTGATCACCGCTACAGTGCCATCGCCCTTCGCCCGTGGGAGAAAGCCAACGATGCAGGAGTCAGATCGTCCTAGGGAGATCTGGTCGCCGCTATAGTACCGTCGCCCTAGATCTGGTCGCCGCTACAGTATCGCAGAAAAAGCGACGCCAAGAAGCAAGAAACCGTTTAGATTCTTTAACATGTGGAGTACTCATCCTCAATTTCTTGATGTTATCAGATCTGCTTGGAATGTTAATGTGCATGGATCCCCCCCTTATATCTTATGTCAAAAGCTCAAAGCCTGTAAAGCAGCACTAAAGGAGTGGAATACAAATACCTTTGGAAATATTAACACCAGAGTTCAACTTTGCAGAAAGGAACTATTGTCTTTGCAACATGAGCTGCAACTTCAGCCAAATGATGAAAATATTATCTACAAAGAGGCAGAAGCTAGAAATAACTTCATGCAAGCCTTAAAACAGGAGGAAAGTTTTGCAAAGCAGAAGTCTCGACAACATTGGCTTACGCTAGGGGATTCCAATACAAAATTTTTCTATGCTTCAATTGCTACTCGAAGGGCTATTAACCGTATCAGCAAATGCAGAGACAAAGATGATAATCTTATTGAGAAGTTGGATGAGGTTAAAGCACACACAGAGCAATTTTTTTATTCCTTACTCAATCAAGCTGGGAAACCTAATAACATTCATGTGGAGCCGACTAGAAAACTTGATTCGGAAGCTATTTCAATCCTCAATGCCCCAATTACAGATGACGAAATTGTATGTGTTGTCTTTAAGTCACCAAAGCACAAAAGCCCAGGTCCAGATGGATTTCCAGCTGAATTTTACCAAACTGCTTGGTCAATTATTGGAAATGATGTGATCAAGGCTTGCCAACATTTTTTCTCTTCAGGTCATATTCTTAGAGAGATGAATTGCACTTTTATTTCCTTAATTCCGAAGAATGCAGGGGCTGATTCACTAGAGAACTATCGACCCATATCATTATGCAACTTTATTTACAAGATCATCTCCAAAGTATTGGCAAATAAAATGCAAAAGGTAATACACAAGATCATTAGCCCAAACCAAGCTGCTTTCATCAAAGGGAGAAGTATACATCATAACATTTTGCTTGCTAATGACTTGGTCAAAGATTTGCATTCAAAAGCAAGAGGGACAAAAATATGTTTTAAAGCTGATTTACGGAAAGCCTTCGATTCAGTTAATAGGAAGTTTATCTATAAGATGCTCCTCGATATGAACTTCCCACAGCAATGGGTTAATTGGATTCAATCTTGCCTGGAAACTCCAAAGTTTTCGATACTCTTTAATGGCTCACCAATTGGTTTTTTTGGGAGCACGAATGGCATCCGACAAGGTGATCCACTCTCTCCGTATCTTTTTACTATTGCGATGGAAGGACTTAGCTGTATGTTGGAACACGCAGTCTTAAATGGTAGCATTAAGGTACCCATTGCTGGTTCTGTTCATATATCACATATAACATTTGCAGATGACTTACTTATCTTTCTCCAAAATGAACCAACTTCAGTAAAGAACCTGGCTACTATTATGAACGACTTTGGTATGGTTTCTGGACTTCAGTTAAATCATGCGAAAAGTAAAGTATATATGAGCCCTTACGTTGAGGATAATGTCTTTATTGCACAAACTTTGGGGGTTAGTGAGGGAAGCTTGCCAGTTCCTTATTTGGGTCTCCCGCTCATATCCACAGGCATTCACAAAACCCACTGTCAGCCTATCTTGCAAAAAATAAAGAATAGAATTTCTTCTTGGAAAAATAGGTTTCTATCAAAAGCAGGACGACTCGAACTCATCCGTTCGGTATTACACTCCTACTCTATATATTGGTGTAATGCATTTCTTCTACCTGCTGACTTCTCCAAGATATTGAACGGTTATTAATGAACTTCTTCTGGAATGGCACAAAGGATAAGGCAATGCATATGGTAAATTGGGATAGCATTTGCAAACGGAAAGATGAAGGGGGTCTAAACTTGAGAAATACTAGAGATTGGAATCAAGCATGTCTGGTGCAGCAATTGTGGGATCTTTTGCAAAACAAATGTTCCTTATGGTCACATTGGGTTTTTGCTAGGTATCTTTCAAAAGAATCAATCTGGGAAATTTCAACAAGAACATACCACTCTACAGCTTGGAAAGGAATTTTAAAGGCAAGGAATTGGCTAATCAAACACATTTCCTATGCAATCTCTTCTGGAACTAGTACTAATATGTGGTACGATCCTTGGGTGAATGGGAAGAGTATATTTCAATTATATGGTGACAGAATACGAAAAGATCTCGGGGCTCCCAAAGATTGGAAGGTTTCTGAGTTCATTGCCAACGGTACCTGGTGTCTCCCTAATCCTATTTCTCCCGAAATGTTATCACTTTGGCCGACTATTATAGTTATTCCAATCACGAACAACTCTTCCGATAAACTTATTTGGCCTCATGACAATGGCAAATTTAGTGCCACATCTGCATGGAATCAAATTAGGCAAAGAAATAACAAGTGGGTCCCAAGAAGTTGGACATGGGATCGACCGGGATCACAAAGACATTCCTTATGTACATGGCAGGCCCTTCTCAATAAACTACCTACAATAGACAATATGAAAAGAAGAGGTATCTATCATGTTAACCGATGCTCCCTTTGTATGCAACAAGAAGAAACTGTTGACCACCTTTATTTTGCTTGTGATTATACAAAATGGATATGGAAGGAGATTCTCCAGCGATTTGAACTCAATAGACTGCCGCAACCAAACTTGCACCAAGAACTAGGCGAACTCATGCAATGTTTCTCAAGAAAAGGTCCTCTCACACAACTGGCAAAGGTTACTTTCAGATGCGCTATTTGGTGGATGTGGAAGGAGAGATGTAACAGAATCTTTAAATGTCAACACACAAACAATGC